>VDFB02281492.1:764213710-764366411 GCA_007258455.2 Sequoia sempervirens | reverse complement strand
TGATTGGTGGGAAGTCTGAACGCCCGACAACGGAAAAGAAAAGCCTTTCAACGGTCTTCATTACCTACTTTATCTCGTCTTGACAAACCGCCTCTCTTTCCATATTCATTTTTATTTTTTCTGTTTTCATTTTTGTTTTAGTATGCTGCCCATGTTCAGACAAGCCAGAAATTAAATAATGAGAAGATTCGTCAAACAAAATAAAGGTATTTTATTATCATTTAAGGATATGTATTTAATGAATTATTTTAATGTTTTAATGAATATTAAATGTTAAAGATATTTATTTAAATTATTATAAATATAAATAGATGAAGAAAGATATATTTAATTTTAGAATTATTTTATTTATCATATCTATCTATGAATAGATAAGTTTTCTTTTTATATTACATATTTTATTATATTTAATGTGTATTGTTATTTTTTATTTTATTTTTGTATGTAACTTTTAATGTTATTTTTTTAAAAGTTACTATTCATTATCTAGATAATTCTTTTGTTTTACTTTTATTTCAAAAAGTGTAAATCTCATATATTTATATGTTGCTCTTTAATAGTTTCATTTGAAAATATTAATATATAATTTAAAATTTTGATGTATTTATGTTTAAAATATAAATTATTGGTTATAAATATCTTTCATTTCTCTTTTGTAGTCATGATATCATATGCTTCTACCATGTCACTTAGATTATGCTCCTTGGCATAATTATTTTTTATGGGTGTTATAAATATTTGATTCAGTATATGAATTTGATTGATTTGGCATTTTTCTTTACTTTGTTTAATATTTCATAAATAAAACTTAACTTTTGCATAAACATTTTATAGTGATTTTGTAATATCAATTTTCAATAGGTTAAATCTGCAAGTGCAAAAATGACACAAGTCAAGTATGCAATGTGAATTTGACCTTCATGTCAAAATTCAAATTTCAACCATGGCCCAAGCCGACTCAATTTCAACTAGTCATTATGTGACAAATCTTGCACCAAAACTTTCTAAGTGTGTGCCTTGGTTGTGTATAGAAGTACATCACCATTAAGTCATTGGAAATCATCTAAGACCTAACACTTAATATTAAAAATAGCTCCTCATTCTTCAAAATTACTCACTAATAACATCATGACTCCTAGAATCACTCTTTCCCTTGTCATAGCACTACTCTACATCAGCATATTCTAGTTGCATTATCTATTTGTTAATGAGCTTTAAAACCCTAGTTTCACATAGGTCAATGCATCATCATTTACTTTCTTCCAAGTTCCAAGATATCATCATTATTATAGCATCCTTTGTATTCATTGTGTGTTATTTTCTTGCTTTTTTCAAATCATTGAATTAACCTAGGCACTTATCATAAAAAGAAGATCCTCGCTTAGCAAGCTCCTGAGGATGTTTGCCAACACTACAGTCCATTTATAACAAGTTAAGGCATTAGACAAATATTTATTTATAGGTATTGAAGGTCTACAAACACCAAGGTCAAATCCATGGTAAAAGGTCATTTTTAAAAGTCAAAGAGATTGGATCTACAAGCACAAAGATCACTTATGTGGTGGGAAAGTGGCACAAGATGACTCATTGTCAAAGAAATTAAAGATCATAATTTCTACAATTTATTCTTCTCAAATATGACATCAAATTTCAAGTAGTATTTGTCTATTATAGTCAAATCTATCTACTTTTCATCAACATCAAGATATGCATTTAATTATTTCATTTCATTCTATTTTCAAAATATCTAACCATGTATATATTTTGAAACTCTTATCTAAGGTAGTTTATTTATTTTCCCTAAATAATTGCATGGAGTAATTGCATGGAGTATTTTATTTTCTAATGTAAAATGATGAACTCAACATTCAAATCATTCTCAAATATATAATAGGGTTTTGACCTTCTTTATATCTATAATTTCATATTTGATATTTATGATTGTTGTATACTTTATTTTAAATTTGATAAGGGTCTAGATCCACCCTCATTTATGTTTTGTTGATTTATATTTTTATTAAATTTTGGACTATTATTATTTGTTGTCTCTTTGATTATTATCTACCCAGCCTCGCCTATGTGATTTCATTCCTAGATCTTTATCACATATGTCATTCCCTCCCTCCTTGGTAAATTCATTTCTTATGCCAGTATGTTCTATGATGATGATATGTCTTTTGTGGCCTATGATAGTCACATAGCTCTTGCTTCCACCCTACTCATTTGATATTGTACACCTAAAAATGACTAACGTATTTCATCACTTCTCATCATCATTTCTTATCAATCTATCCATCAATATTAATTAAATAATTTTTAATTATTTTGTTAAGCTAACACATTTTCCTCATTAATTAAATAATTCTCAATAATTTAATTAAATTATCACTTTCTCTTATCCACATTAATTAAATAATTTTAAATATTTTATTAAAATTTTGTTTTCCTTCCATCCACATTAATTAAATAATTTATAATTATTTTCTCAATTTCCTTCATTCATTAATTCATTCATTTATTCCTCTTATCCATTATAATCAAAAAATTGTAATTATTTAATTAGCTAATATTTCCTCCACAATTAAATAAATTATTTAAATTTTTTTCTATCTTTAATTCTTCTAAAATTAAATAAATTTATTTCCTTAATATATCTTCATCTCATGCAGATGAAATTAAAATTTGCATTCCTCTAAGTGAGTTTAACTGAAAAAATAACTCTCGATCACTCCTATTCACTTTCACTTCATTCAACCATGTAGTTAGTCCACTAATCCATGTAACCGATTAACTCTTCAATCAACCCCTTCATCTTGACACATGTCATTTGCATATTCATCGCGATCTTTGAATTAATCTCATCCATTGATCTTTCAATCATCCTACACCATTAATCAAATATCAAGTGAAAGCTATAAATCACCCATCATTCGGTCATTTAAAGGATCCACAATTTATCTAAGTATCTATGTTATCTTCACACCATTTTGCTTTCACTTTGTGAATCAAGGTTATGCTAAAATCAAGAGCAATACACATATCAACCAATTTGCAACAATCAAGTACAATGGAGTAAGATTAGGCACTTGTTGAGGTAAAACTGAATTATTTTGATTTACTTTATTTTGTGTGCACATGCTTCATTAAGGTAGTTATTGGATTATTGATTTGGGTTTTATTGCAATTCTCATTTTCAGTTTTAGTAATTTAATATTCTCACATTCTAGTGCATCGGGTCGGACCCATGTCCCTAAATTTAACACTTTCATTGAGTTTTTATGACTTTTTAGATTACAATTGCAAAGTAGCACTTTTGTCTCTAGATTTATGCTTTTTGTTTTGTAGATTGGCAATTTTTGATTAACAAATTGATGCATTTGATTAGGGATTTTGTGCTCTTGATTGCAAAGTTATATTTTGATTCGGGATTCGATGCATCTAATCTACTCAAGGACACATCTTATTTTTGTTAATCAAGCTTTTGAATTACTTAATAGAATTAAGTTATACTTTTAGATCTATCACCTTCTACCATTTGAATAGTTGTTAAGTTTATCAATTAACCCTTGCAAGATTTTCTAAAACTGACAAATATTTATTTTTGCGAGGATTTTTTCTTACATTTTGTTTTGTAGATTATTTTTAGTTGTAGGTATAGGGTAGCAGAGTAGCGCTTTTGAAATCATCTCAATGAATCTAATAGAATTACAACACATATGATTAAAATTATATCAACACATCTGATCACATATCAATGCATCTGATAGAATATTGGCACATCAAAAGTGCAAAAGAACACTTTTGATAGGGAAATCAATGCTTTTGAGAGGTATAATTGTATATTTGTACTTGTTTTAACATTTTTTATCTTGTTTCCACGCTTTTGATTTTGTTATTTGAATTTGGTTTTTGGCTAACATTAGTGATCTTAAGGACTAATCAAGTGGTGCAAATTGGTGGTCATTGATAGAAACAAATTAATTAGAAACTACTAATGTATTTAGTACAAAATATTTATTGAAGTAATCTTTTTTCTACTAATTTAGTTGCACATTTCGATTTGGGAATATGTATGTCATGTTTGTGTGAGTTATAGGGCGTGTATGCTCTCTCCTTGCACTTCATGTAATCTTGGAGATCAAAAGAACCTTATATCTTACTTTTGTATTTTCATGTTTACCCAAGGTTGAGTTATTGTGTGTATGCTCCCCCCTTACACTTTGTGTGAGCCTAGGGATCAAAATCACTAGTTCCAACCTTTCCCAATAAGAGGCCTACCTAGGGATTTCATCACCACAATGTTGACCTTAACCACACTTTATGGCAGTATTATATAAAGGGAGAGAGTGAAAGCTATACTTCAAGATTGAGCTATTATTGTTTTTGTCTAAGCCTCAAGACCCTCGATATGTTGAGACTCATATAGGTGAAGAGGATAGGAAAGACCCTCTTAGATTTAAGCCTTTGTAAACAGGCTCTCAATTCACAAATACCACTATAGACCTTGTTTAAATAGCAAGCCTAAGACCATCAATTGTCAATCTAGTGTGGTACAAGGTATAATATCATGCTTGAAGTTACTCACATGTACCTTCTTGAGTAAAGTGGAAATCCCTTGGGCTAGAGGTGTAAAAACCTCTAATGTAAGGAAAATGGTGAGCCCTTGAGCCATTAGACTCCTAGCCGTCGACTCTTGAGAAGAGAGACATTTCTTACAGTATTCTCAAGGTATTTTATCATGTGGACCTACACTAGTGTGACACTCCTTCAATAAATATAGGGTTGTTCATGTGCTTGGTGTGTCTTTCTTGTCAATACTAGTATAATCCATTCAACCTTATTACCTTGATATCATTAGCCATTGTGTTTGTATTTTTTGTCTCTTGCCAAAGAAAATAACTTTCCCTAAACTAACACAAACACAAAACTATTACACAAATTCACACTTTCGAATCTAAAACTATGCATCTGATTTATCTTGTAGTGCTTTTGATTTATGTTATTTTTCCTGTGCATCTCCCAAGAAGAATTATGCTTTTGATCCATATTATTACACTTTTGGCTCACAAAATTATACTTTTGACCAATATTATTATCCATCTAAGCTATTTTTTAATTCATTTAACAATCCTTGTGTCCTTTCAATTCATAGAATTGCATATTTGACCTATAAAATGGGGCTTTTGATTTGATTCCTTGGTGTCTCTTATTTGATTCCTCAATGCCTCTGATTTGATAACATGTGCACCTTTCTGATAGAGCCACGCTTTTATGCCTCTATTTTGTGCTTTTGAGACATACTACTACACATTTGAGCAATATAGTGACACTTTTGATTTGTTCCTAAAATTCCAAAATACTCCAAAAGTCAAATTTTAGGACCTTTGACCAAACAAACCTGAGACATAAGACTTGTAACACATATGAGTTGAATTTACCATCATTATCCACTAGCAAAATCTAAGTCAAACTAAAATCCATTATTCATCCCATATCATCCTTTTTGGATTTTAGAGCTACTATCCTAGGCTTGGACAAACAAATCATTTTCATCATAATCAGTCACCCAAATAAATATCCAACAACCAAAATAGTCATAATTTGGTCTAGATATTCTAATCATTTTTCACTAGCTTATTTTTTTCTTGGAAACTCAAATATTTCAAGTAGAGAGTTGAGTCAACCCTATCATTTGTGGATAAACTAGCTTAGGGGATTTGGCTACTCTTGAGTTGGTGAAATCCTCTCCCTACCCTTTGCTTGGGTTCTTCAGTCTAGTTCAAGTATACATCATCAACATCTTACCCAAAAAAACCATCCAAAATCATCACATCTTTTGTCCAATTCCAAATCATTGTCCTTGTAAATTCCTAAAATCTACATATCCACATCAAATCACCTACTTCTAACCTCATATCACTTATCAAGGGCTTAACATTCAAATGCCTATAATGAGGTCTCAACACAAAATGGTCATGGAGTCAAATCAAAGTGATTCGAACACTACCACAACTATGGGTGGGGATCAACATGAGTTTGGCATGCCTTCTCATTTATTCCCCTCTAATTCTTATCAAACACCACCACAATCCTCATCTGAATATGCCTATTATAGAGGACATTACCCAAGAGGATCCCAAATTGTCACAAGCAAAACTACTAGAGATACAACAAGACCTTGATGTAATGAATACAATTGATTGTATTCTTTATATAGACCCAAATAGATATTTCCTTGTATCAGCACAAAAGGCTACCAAACTACCATCAAATTTTGATATTGCCATAGTTAGGTAACAAGCCCTTACAAAAATCGCACCTAACACAAACATGTCACAATAAATCAATGACTATATGTCATGAGCCTCCATGCCAATGGCATCAAGTCAACCAACCATATCTTTCATTGGCACAAACTCCCCATCATTTTCTAAACAATACACCAATCTACTTTATCAAGGACCCCTTGCATCCAATCACATTACCACACCTACTCCTAATCATCCAATCTCTTCATCCATACCACATAACTCTCAACCTCTCACATCCAACATACCACACAGCTCTCAATCTCCCACATCAAACATTCCTAATGCAAAAATAGCATACAACTCCCAATCTTCAACATCTAACATTCATACACCACACATCAATACAAATACACGTATACCACATCCTTCACAACCTCTTATATCTAACATTCATGTAAACATCGCATATCCATCACAACCTCTTGCATCCAACATCCATAGAAACATACTTATCCCACATCGTTTAGAACCCCTTACATCTCATATTCATACAAACACACATATACAACAACCTCTTACATCTCATATTTATAGAAACACACATGTCCCCCATCCTTCATTGCCTCTTACATCTCACATCTCTACCAACACACATACCCCATATGCTCCACAATCAACTACATCCAACGTACCCATAAATAGCTACATCCTAAATTATTCACACTCCTTTACATTCAATAACCAATCTTCTCAATTTAACATTCGCACCAACACATATATCCCTCAATCTCATAATCACTCATTCAACTCCTCCAATATCTCACAACATCAAAACAACATTCTAGCATTAAATGCATCGACCATTCCACAAAATCAATCATACATCCCTTTAAATTATAATATCCCACAACACCAATCGTCCATTCCCCAAAATCATATTTCCTCATTAAATTCATTAACCATCCCACAACATCAATCTTCTATTCCCCAAAATCACAATCCATCATTCAATATTCCACAACATCAATCATAAATCCCCCAAAATCACAATCCTCTATTCAATACATCTAATATTCCACAATATCAATCATTGATCCCTTCACATTACACCATTCAACCTCCTATCAACATATCCACCATCACACCCACAAATGACTTGGCGCAACAAATCCAAAGTTAGCACAAGAAAATAGGTGGCATTAAACTAGGACATACAACGAAGAATTACACTCTTGAAAATATATGTCCTTATCCATTTGATTGATCAATACCTATGATACCATTCCCTCACAACTTTGAAATGCCTAAATTCAACAATTACAAGGGAAGAGGAGATCCACAAGAGAACATACAACAATTTTACATAGCTTGCTTAAAGGTTTCTTACAATGACACATACTTAATGTGCATCTTTTCCTGAAGTTTAAGAGGATAAGCAATAGAATGTTTCTCTCATTTAACACATGGAATCAAGACCTTTTATGAATTAGAAGAAAAATTAATTAGTCATTTCTCCTATAACTTTGAACATGAAATATCTATGGATGATTTATGTAACATACAACAACGAAATGGAGAATCATTCGTTGTCTTCCTACAATGATGGAAAAACATGGAAATCAAATACCCATGGCTATTCTCGAAAAAAAACTTGTGCATATCTTATTCCAATACCTAAAATAGGAGATGGGCTTTCATTGACAAGTCCAATGTGCCAACATATTTTATGAAATCATGGAAAAGGGAATAATCATCGAAAAAGCTCTTGTTGCCAAGGGTCTTGTGAAAAATTATAAGGAAAACAAGGACAATGACCCTCAACCTAATGACAAACCTCACCTATGGGCTAAAAACATACAACCATAATCAAACACACAGTCATCATTAACATGCAACAAAACACTCAAGGTGTCACTATTCCTAGAGGACCACCTAGGCAAAACTCTATGTCATGATGAAAATACATTCCTCTAAGGGAGACTATCAAATCTATCTTACAAAAATTGGTCCATTCTAATCTCATCACGTCAGTAGAAATCAAAAATATGACAAACCATAGTTTAAACCCTTGTGGTACAAAGATAATAAATTATGTGAATATCATAGGGTCGAAGGACATAAGATCCTTGATTGTATAAAATTAAAAAATATCATTCAAGATTTTATTAACCAAGGTGACATCACCATTGAAGATCATCTTGACAATTCATAAAAAAAAATCACATCAATAACATCCATAGCTCACATAATGAGAGATCAAACATATATCAAGATACTTTTCTCAAGCATGGTCAAAATCATCCACCTATGTCTAGCAATGGCTCATCCTAAAGAAATCACATTAATAACATCCCTAGAAATAACATATCCACCTCATTTGACTCCATAATCGATCATCATGAAGAAGCTTTCCCACAAGAATCCTCCATCTCTCTTTCCAATCCTTCATCCTTGAAATCTTTACAACATCAATCCAAGCTATCCCCATCAAATAACTCATCCAATAATGACACATTTTAGTATTTTTTCCAAGGGCTATCCATGATAGAAAATCATGAACTCCAAGCTAATCCAAAAATTGATACAAGTCCAATCAATTATCAAGAAATCCTAGACCAAACACCATCATGCATCCCATAACCTATCATTCCCACTCTAGAGAGTTCTGTTCAAAATCTGTTTTCACCATGCCAAAATATAGAGTCTATCCAAGAACCCCTCATCCAAGAGTCTCCTATTTATACCTCATTATTAGAATCAAATATATGTCAAGAACATAATCCAAAGCACAAAGAAGATCCCTAAAATGAATCCAAATCAAGTTACCCAAATCTTCCAATCTCATCCCATAATTGATCAAGATCCCATCTCTCTAGAATTTCATGATGATATCATTATCCCTTTCTATTTCATCCATGATCCCAAAGCATATTCCATTAAATTTTACTTTCACATATGAGACACTTGTCTCCCCTAGACACATAGATGATCTTCGCCTCATTTATCCAGAATAAGAGTCTATCTCTCTAGAAATTTTTGAACAAAATAAAGCTATAGTCAAGTTCTTGGGAACCCATGACGCTATTTTGGCAAATGACCACAAGAAGGGTTTTTATATCATCTTTGCGGCAACACATTTTGAGAAACAAGCTAAGTTCCTTATTCCTTAAACTCGTGTCAATGGTATTGATCAATAAACTATTATGGATCCAATCAACATCCCATATAATGATAAAAACAAACATAAAGACAAAGAAAGCACCAATATCTTATCAACTCAGATCACTCACTATTGTCAAAGTGAACTTTCTTACTGATGAGAAGGTAACCACCATTGATGATTCCCAATAGCACAAAGAAGAGTTGGAATCTTGTTTCTAGCACAACACATATCTCATTGCAAATAAAATTTGTCAACGAATACAATATCAAGGAAAAGGATTAGGTTACATGAACAAGGAATTCTTGAGTCAATGCAATTTTTTTGACAATCATAAATATCAAGGTCTTGGTTATTCATTGATCAAGAAATCTAATCATGTTAGTGGTACCTCCATGATAATGAGGACAACTTTATCTAATGCAAACATCAAAATAGTCCTTATAATAAGGTTGTTTCTAACACTCCTTCCATCCACATCATAAACCATCATTCCAAAATCATTCAACCCACTAATTGAGACCAACAAAAAAACCATTACAAAGGAAAAAGATCAAAAACAAGTTTTTGAAGATAATAAATCTAAAAGTAAAAATGGACACATAAAGTCAAAATGGATTCCAAGGCAAAATGGACCATGTAAAGCATCCAATCCAATTCTAAATCCAATAGTCGATGAAACTATGGAGCCATATCAAAAAAGGATTTCTATCAATCACAAGTGTCCACCTCCTTCAAAACACTCTTCAACACCAACAAGCAAGTTGTATAAAAATTTTGGTCCTAAATATACTCCAAATTTGACATCCACGCTCCATTTTCCATCATCCCAAGTTTGGAAAATAAAAAATACTAAATCCAAACTAACAAATAATTCATCCACATCTCACATCTCCCATCAAAATCCAACATCCCACCTAAAATCCAAAAATCTCAAATCTCTTATTTACCATGTCTTGGCAATAACACTTTATCATAAGGACTCTAGTGACACTCTATCATGACGTGTGCATTTAGATAAAGCCAACCCTAGTATCAAAAAGTATCACAATATCCACGGGCCATATAAAAGCGCTCTAATATTGGCAAAGCAACTCCTCAAGGTAGGACATTATTGGAATATTATGATACCAACATCTACATCAATACCACTAGGTGGTCTCACATAGTCGATGATCCTTCAAAAAGAACAATAAAAAGAAAAGTAAATAAAAATAATCCATCCACTAGTGAAAACCATTCTTATGACACTTTGGAAAATTATCATGATGAAAACCCATTCATGGGCATCATGTGTAAAATTGATTATTTATGTGCATTGTTTTAATTGGGAGCATCTTATCTCATCCATCATGATATGTTATCCTAATATAATTATCCATCCAATCCATTCTATTTTCATCCATCTTCCCTATCCACCTTGATCTTGATAAAGAATAGGGGCATATACTTCAAAACATGCTTTTGAAAAACTCTTGACATGGTATTTCTTTTGACCAAAAACCATCTAGCTTCATGTCATTGTCTACATAGCACTATCCAAACCTTAATCTTAGGTAAAAAATGTTATCCTATTGTGAGGTAGTCCTTGGAAGTCAAATCTTGAATCCTAGATCCACTTGCATAATAGCTACCCTCCTCATCCCTCAACTATCCATTTCCATCACACAAGTCCATTCATCCAGTAATAATATCCCATACCTTGCTAGACACTAGGGGCAAGTGATTGCATATTTCTTTGGAATAAATCTTGATATATGTCTTATAGCTCACTTAGTGATATGCACACCTTCCAAAAATTCAAAAAAAAAGCACATATTCCAAAAATCTATAAAATCACACATTCCAAAAATTAAAAAAAAAATCACAAATTCTAAAAATCCAAAAAAATACATATTCCAAAAAAAATCACAAATTCTAAAAATCCAAAAAAATACATATTCCAAAAAAAATTACATATTCCAAAAATCCAAAAAAATCAAATATCTTGAAAATGAACAAAACAAAAAAACTTTTGAGCATTCTCCACCATTTCGTGAAATTTTTTTTCATCAAACTATCCTCCATCAGCCACAATCCAAACAATCCCCATCAATCTTATATTTCCATACATTCCAACATAATATCAAACCATATAACATATTTTATTCTTAGCTCTACTACAAATCTTGATCCATTTTATCCAACCTATCATCATCGGGATGTATTCTTCCTAGTCATTGTGTTGTTCTTCTTGCTAAATAACACAATCCTTGCATTATTTTTATCATCAACAATGTTATCACTATCATCAATCAATCAATCAAATCAATCAACTTTACCTTGGCTAGTGACAATATCTGAAGAGGTCTTTGGTATTCCTACACATTCATATCCGTTCATCATTCATCACCATCATTATCATCACCCTAATCATTTTACCATTATCATTTTCATCATCATATTCCATCAATAAACCAATCAAACAACAAACAAGCACCTCGATATCCATAAACAAACACAACACCATCCATCCCATCCATAATAAATCATCACCACCTAGACTTGACACTCAAGCATTACACATCATGAAAAACATTGAGCTTTCATGAAAATCACAAGTTAATACCACTATTGAATCAATCTACTACCTACATACCTATTACCTAATCATTCAATTCATCATTCCAATAAGCACAATCTAGTATCACGTACCCTCTGTGACAAGAGATCTATGATGGTTGTTGATTTGTTTTATTAGTTGATCTTTTTCTTTTTGATTTATATTTTTTCTCCTTCCAACACTTACTCAACACCACCTTGATCTTTCAATATCTTGGTGCGATTAGAGAAGCATCTAATGGGGCATGGTCATTATTTTGTATGTATATTGGCGAGAAGTTCTAGTAATATGACCAAGGCGAATACTTACCTTGTGTGTGTCGAGGTAGCTTCTTGAATAGACAAACATCCACTAGGATTATCATGCTTTAAGTATTACTCTCTCACATAGATCTAACAAGGTTTTTGTATGTTTGGTATGAATAAGGACAACCCTTTTATTTGCAAAGTCAAAGTCCAAGCAACAAATACATTACCCTAGTTCTTCATACCTTAATGCATAATATCCATTTGTTATATCAAAATAGGGATTTATATTTATATTTTTCAAGCATAACCAAATCAAATCACCTTTTTCATCCCATATTCCATATCCATCTCATTACCTACTTATAACTTTCACTATTCGATATTTGATCAACAAAATTCATTCATTTTTCATTATCCTACATTCTACCTCATTTATTCTTCCATAGTAACTCATCTTCATCCCAAAACCCTAATCTTCCCCCTACACCTTAATCTCTCATTATCTTCATCCCATCACTAATCCCACCCCATTTTTTTGCCATCTAACCTCATTTTCTCACTCCTGTTCAACTAAATCTACCATGTTTCCATATCGTGAGCTCAACCCAATTTTTTTTTGGCCGATCTCTTGAGGGGCAACCAATCTCCATCCCTTAGTCCACTAGGTCACACTATCACCTAATTTTTTTTCACATCAGGAACATGTCTTTGAAACAACACAACGAGTGCATTATCTCAAAGAGGGGCAAAATGTAGACACCTAAAAATGACTAATGCATTTCACCTAAATCATCACTTCTCATCATCATTTCTTATCAATACACTCATCAATATTAATTAAATAATTTTTAATTATTTAATTAAAATACCATTTTCCTTCCATCTACATAAATTAAATTATTTTTTAATTATTTAATTAATTTCCAATTTGTTATATCCAAATGAATTAAATAATTTATAATTATTTAATTTATTTTATCAATTTCTTCCATCCATATTAATTAAATAATTTTGATTATTTAATTAATTCATGCATTTATTCCTCTTATCCACTATAATTATATAATTGTAATTATTTAATTAACTAATATTTCCTCCACAATTAAATAAATTACTTAATTGTTTTTTTGTCTTTAATTCTTCTAAAAATAAATAAAACCATTGTTTTATTTATTTTCTAAATATATCTTCCTCTCATGCACATGTAATTAAATAAATTTATTTATTTAATCTATTTATATTCCTCTAAGTGAGTTTAATTGAAAAAGCAACTCTTGATCTATTACACACCAATTGTGCAATTATTATTCACTATTACTATGTAGAGTAAATGCAAATGTAGTTTGAATTCTGAATGAGAATAAATTGTTCTTGCACTTCGTTATTAATGAATTATGAATGAATGTTATTTCATTTAATGTCATGTGATGAAATGCATATGTGTGAAATGGATGGTTATTGAATTGGATATTCTAACTATGGAGAAATATTGTGTAATGCATATTTTGTTGAACAACTGACTACCATGGGAATGTGTTAGTTGGATACAAGTATATGTTCAATTCTCCAGGTGGAGGGGAAGTATCACTCAAGAGAAGATCTTGGTTGGGTAACCAGTAACGTAACCTATCTAAGCTTGCACACACTCACAGTAGAATGGTTGAGTCAAGTTATTGTGTTGAGAATTGGTAAGTCATGCTTAGTATGATGTGTTTGCATTAGTAAGGGGCTTGATGACTGTTGAATGCATTCTTGGATGATGTTTACATGTTAGGGCCTATGAGTTCTTCCTTCTATTACCATGCTTGTATTGATGAGGTGAACACACATGGGATGTATGTATATGTATACATATGCATGTCAATGATAGACCATACACATGAAGGAACACGTACATAGGGGTACATAGGTAGACGTACCTATGCACGCTTATGAACAGGTTGCTTATGAGCATGGAGCTCTCGAATGGACAATACAATATGAATGTGTATATGTATTAATACACCACACGTTTATTCCCTATCAACACACGATGGTAACTGTGTATGTGCTTGATTGTGCAATTCAACACACACACATATATATATATACAGTCGATATGGTTATTGTTACCTGATTTTTATCTTTCAGCTGAAATCAAGTAACTTAGTGTTTATTCTTTTGTGTTTTCATTTAAACATTAAAAAATACATCATATTCTGCTAAGTTCATTAATGTGCATAAAAGAGATTGTCAAAACTTATTGCATTTTTTCTAGTTTTGCAATTACATACAAATAAGAGAGAGAATCAACATGTATTGCAAATGTAATCTTTATTGATATTCATGAGCGTATAATGTCCCTCACAAGCCAAGGGACTAGCTATTCCAATGCTTATAAATAAAATATTATACACCTATAGATAACAAAAAAGAAAATTTGCATATAAAATGAAAAGGGACCCGTCATTGCCTGGTGGAATGACGAATCCCGTTGGCTTGGCCTTGCATCATCTTGATCCTTCCTACTGTTTTGCTTCTGTTCGACACCCTCCTCGCTGCTCCTAGGTTTCCTGCATCTGAAAAAGTAGTGTTGTTAGAGCAATGAAATGTCCATGATCAAAATATATGCAAAACATCCATAAACGTGTAATATGATGTCCATAAGCATTAAAATAACAGCATACCATAAGTGACCATGAAAACAAGAAAGGAGTAATCAAACACACCTATGATATGCTTTGTTTATCTAACTAGTTTGTTCCTTGTGCAAATTTAGGACAAGTCTTGTTATTGTTCTGATTCAGCTAATTATAGCATGTGCTGTAAATGTGGCTCCCACGAGGGTTGAGCCAAAAATGTTTCCCTTTGATGTTTTAAGAGGGATAGGAAATTGAGCAACTTGATCAAATCAATGATAAACATATTTTTGATGCATTAAATCAATATGGAATCACACCAGCTGATCAAATTTCATTATCAGATTCAAAAGATGCAACACATAATGTGAGCTATCAAGAAAATCACACTTCATATTTTCACAATATGCTACCATCATGTCAAAAGGAAGGTATATTTTGTTGGATATGTCTTTCAATCTTCTTAAGTGGATCCAAGATCCATTTTATTAAAGAAGCAAATGATTTTTGTGATGCATCAAGTTCAATTATAGATGCATCAAGTTCAATTACGCATCAATCAACAAATAATGGAGGAGCTATCAAGTCACCATCATGAGTTATATGGAGCAGCCCAAGGTGAACAAATGAATGTGGAAATATCATGAAGTAAATCCTTCACATGAATGACAGCCATATCACAGGAGACTTTCAAGAAGCAGTGTTTATTGCTTGTTTTAATGATGAATAGCAGACTGGTTTCACATTTTGTATGCATAAGAACAGTTGCCAATCATTATTTTGGGGTTTTCCCTCACTGTCATAAGTATAAGTGCTGCCAGTTTTTCCATTGTTGAAGTCATTTCCAAGTTGTTCAGTTGATAGTAGTTGGAGGAACAAACAATGGTTGCATCTCACGGGGGGCCTTTTGGAATAATCCAACATAAGAATATCATGTGTTTTGGCAGGGAGTAATACAATGAGATGCAGGGTAAGTCATTTGGATGATAGAGTCACATGGGACAGTGAGGTGTCACGGAAGGGGAAAATGCACAAAAGTATGAAGATCTTCAGATTACAAGCAATGGAGAGTGTGACAGGAACAGTGAAAAGTATATTCAATTACAAGGAAGATCAACACATTATATGCAAGGAATGCCAATAGCAACAGTATATAAGGTTAAAGTCAATGTCTCAAGTCACAGTGGTATGAATGCAATCATATACACCAAAACTTGAAGCTACATTAGGGAAATAAGGCTAACAAAAATAGAGAAAGCAAATATAAGACAGTCCTTGATGAAGGTTTATTTACATGACAGTGAGTTGACAATGAGAATAGAAACACCTCACCGACTTATGCATAGTACGTATCTGGGGCAATCAAACTCAACAAGGGATGAAAGTGAATGAATTTTGATGAGGACAACCGCATTGTTACATTGAATAGTCACCATTTGTCAGGAACAACTAGATGCCTAGTTTTCTCCAGTCATGTTAATACTAGTCATAAGTGCTTCAACGGTACCTCCAGATATTAATCCCTCCCATCATGAATGTGAAAAAATGAATATGAATGGCTTAGAGGAATATAGGGAGGGAAATGGTAGAGTTTTCTTCCTTAGAATTGCTTGTTTTCTTTGTGGATGGCTTATAAGGGATGATGAACGTAGAGATGAAAGGATCTCTGAACAACTGGTGGCAAATCAAGATGTTTTATTTTGTACATTGTGCAATGTAGAGGTACAAAAGTTTAGTAAACATTGCAGAAGTCACGACAAATGTGTTGATGGATTTGATCACCATTTCTGGTGGCTAAACAACTATGTTGGAAAGAACCATATTAATTTTGTATCACTTATGGAAAGTAGTCTAACTTTGCTTTTTCTTCAGTGGGGAGTGGGTGGCGAAGTCATCATTCATTGTTTTCTTCAAAAAGGAGGGACTGATAATCAAATTATAGAAAATCTTGCCAAAGGATTTTCCTGGGTTCCATACTATTGTTGTCGCAATATGTATGGTCATTTCTCTACTTGCATCAATACCATTGGGAGAGCTTTTATTTTTTCATACCATTCTGATAAGAAGGGGCATTTCAACATATGAATATATTGTAGCAATGAGGTCACAAAGTGAGGCACCTAGTCGTGGTGAATGGAAGAGGCCAACGAAGAGAAATCCTGCATACAAGGGAAAATGGCATGCCCCTATGATTGATAACCCAGATTATAAGGGTATCTAGAAGTCGCAACAGATCCCCAACCCAAAATACTTTGAGTTGGAAAGGCCCAATTTGGAACCAATTGTTGCTATTGGCGTTGAAATCTGGACAATGCAAGATGGAATTTTGTTCGACAACATACTAATTGCATTGGATGAAAAGGATTTGCAGGTTAGATTGGTGCTTTTACAAGAAGAAAACAATAGGGTTAAAGATGAGTTATCAGCTGGTGGTGTTCATTAAGAAGTGGAAAGATTTGTAGGTCCTGTGAATTATACCCATGTTGTGCAATGGCATAAAATCATTTTTCGCAAACCATTTTTCTTCGCAAGGGCAACATTGTCTTGTGGAATAATCGATGGAGATAGTTTTTATTTCAACTGATGAATCTATCATGAAATATCATTCATATTATAACCTTGCATGATCATATCATGGTAAAGGTAATTATGGCATGGTATCATAAAAACAACGATGCTTACTTTTTCAAGAATCAACAGAAAATGCAGAATATAGCCACGACCTGTCTAAGTTTCAAAGAAACCCTCAGGGACCTTATGAGATACCATGAAGATTGTGGCTTGGAGCTTTCATTAAATCTTCATATTTATACAAAGGTGCCGAATAATTTCCAGAAAATGTATGTGTGTATAGAGAAAAAGCAAATGCATGGAGTATGTGATAGAGAACAAGAGTAACATATATTCATCATTTTTTGCTCAAATGCAGCTCAAAACAAAAACCTACAGCAAGCATGGCTGCAACCATGGAAATCATAAAAGTGTCCACTATTTTTACAGAGTAATCAAATGTCCATAGGAAATATATTTTTTTCAACGAGAGAATGCTATGAGATGCATAGAATTAATAGGGAAGAGCAAGTGTACCCATTTGCATGCATCATATTCATCATTCCAAAGCTCAAATTGAGCTTATATTTACAAAAATGGAAAAGAATGCGGATTGATACACACAAAAGAATTACCATAATCGGCTGTATTGTCTTCTCTTCATTGATATGTCAAATCCTCCATGAATCCTCTAGGTGAAACCCTTGATGGTGGCAGGTTAGGTTTTCCAGAAGCTCAAAAGGTCACAAATGAATGCCTTGTGAGCTTTTTGTATCTACTTTGGTGTTTAGGGTTTTTACCCTAATTTTCTTTGCCGACCAACTTAGGCATTTTTTTCCTTCTATTTAACTTTTCAACATGATTTAATGCTTTGACCAAGACTTAGGCATTTTTTTTCCTATCATTTATAACTTTTCATTTAAACGGTTAACTCCCCTTGTGTATATCAACATGATATACTATGACTTTCTTTGTATTGAATTATGAATGTAAATATTGATTAATTGATCTTTTATAAATCACTTTCAATATGAGAATTTATGTAAAGCAAGGGTGTTATTACTTTGAGATTGGGTCAAAGGGGTGTATTTGAACCTTAGAAAGCAATTGTTTGAGCCTTTCTTGTTGCATTATTTTTGTAATGTAAAATATTTATTTAAATGGTGTACCTATAAACCATTTAATTAAATGTTATTTTAAATGCAAAATTGAAGGAAACATGTTTTGATAAGAATAAGTCAAAGGAAATAGTTTAAAAAACATTCTTGGGAAAAGGTGATGACTAGCCAACATGGAGAAAGTGTGGGAGGATGTCTTTGACTATTTTTGGAGGGAGATGGACATTTTGGAGGCAGTTTTGTCACACTTTTGGCATGACTTGGGTCTTGGCTTGAATTTTTAACATTTGGATGGCTTTTTGGAGGAGTTTTGGAAGGTTATTTTTTGGCCTTTATGTTGCATCTGACCTAGGGTTTCTAGAAGGACTTGTGTGGACAATTGTTTCAAAATTGCTTAAGTATCTTCAAACTTGAGTTTTGGAGTCCTTTCTTTCTTTCTACAGGGCATTGTAGCTTACTTTGGAGCTTTTTCAGGCAAAGGACTGCATTGTGACTCAGTATCAGACATATACAACAATATGTAACACCATTTTTATTAATGAAATTTAGTGTTTTACCTTCTTAGTGTAAGGAAAGCTAAGGTGCAAAACTAACTCTCCTAATGTCAAAACCTTAGGGAAGAATGTAGAGGTGACTTTAAATTTTCAATTACAGTCCAATTAAGATACACTTGAAAGAAATAGCAGAAACAAAGAAATGAACATACATAGTTGAACACCAGATTTACGTGGGAAAACCCTTACGAGAGAAAAACCCACCACACCAAGAAAAACCCCTTTGTATTACAGTAATGAAATTACATACAGAGTACGGGCTTCACTCTCTGATGTCAATTTACAATAGCATAATCCTTGATCAACCTTGTACAAAACATTCAAGATACAATTCTCTTAGAATCAAATTCTCACTGATCACACATTGAACTATTCATCCAACTGTTACTGAACTGTTCATCACACTGATCGTCAAACTGAACACCATCATTGATCTCAGAGTATATCCATGTCACTCCTGTCTATCGAACTTCCTCACAAAAACGGCCATAAGAGTTCAACTACTAGCGGTTCCCATTCTGCTCCCTGATTGGTCGAAGACACGCCACATAGGATAGTCTTCTAATCGGTCAAAGCGTTCAACCTGTGTCACATGTCGATGAGACACTAACTGTGTCTCCCCGATGCCACAATACCCAACTATCGATATCAACTAGACTCATCACCTTCGGCAAGAGGTTACAATGAGTTCAAAAGCAGTCGCTCAGACTTCCCCTTGTCGCCAAGACATCATACCGATAACCACCACATGTAGCGCCATTTTCCAAGACAATCGCTATTCGGTGAGAGGTCATACTGATGTTCAAAAGGTCACATAGACACCAACATTCCCATCGGCGAGACTATCGCTATTCACCAAGAGATCATACCGAAGCCTTCATGCTACACCAAAATGTCCTACCGTCGGCGAGACTTACCGCTTTCGCCAAGAGGTCACACTGATGTTCATACCCATCAGTGAGAGAACCAACTGTCGACAAGAGTTCTTACCGAGGCTTCCATGTTACCCCGAGACCACCTTTCTCCATGAGTCATACCGACAACAACCAAAGCATCGGCAAGACAAACACCCATCACCAAGAGCTCTTACCAAGTGTTCAAGTCTCTCCTCGATGACTCCGAGTGTAACACTGTCGGCGAGACATCTCACATCGCTAAGACTTCATACCGAAAGCAAACCTTTCGGCAAAGAGTCTCCCTGATAACAACAATCACCATGAGTCTCCCCGACATCCGCTAGGAATCAAACCGTCGACCAGACCAACCCACTCGATAGAGGGTTACAATGAACACAACGAGTCACAGCGATAGCTCCAGTCGGCAAGACATCAACAAGGTCTCGGCAACCTGAACATTTCACAAGGTTGCACAACTATTAGTTGGACAGACAATAAATATGTCACATCAACTTGGCTCTTCAGAGGTTTCAGCTTGTGAGATTGAGGCACAATATTCCAACAATCTCCCACTTGACGAAGATCACACAGGCACCTCCATAGCACAACAAAACTACTAAAATTCGTGGGCACTGAGGCCCATCAAACTAGCACACCACCTAAACTTGTTTGTGCTCACTGGCTTCGTCAATTCATTTGCAACATTCTCCAGAGTATCCACTTTTTCTAAAGAGACCTTTCCATCCTCCACCATATCCCGTACAAAATGATACTGTACATCTATATGTTTCATCCTAGCATGGAAAGTAGGATTCTTCGCCAAACAAATAGCACTCTGACTGTCACAATAAATTGTTATTTGCCTTGCATCAAAACCAATGTTAGAACACAAATTTTTTAACCAAATTGCTTCTTTACAGGCATGTGTTGCTGCCATGTATTTTGCCTCTATAGTGGACAAAGCGACTACAGCCTGCCGCTTACTCATCCAACTCACTGCACCACCATTCAACATGAAAATATATCCACTGGTGGATCTTCTATTGTCAATGTCCCCTGCCCAATCAGAATCCACATAGCCTCGAATACTGAGAGTCCTTTGTGATTCAACCAAGTTCCCATGGTAACACAAAGCATATTCTGAAGTGCCCTTCAAATATCTGAATACTCTTTTCATAGTATCCCAATGTGATCTTCCAGGATTAGCCATAAACTGACTAAGTACTCCCACTGCTTGGGCAATGTCTGGCCTTGTACAAACCATTACATATATTAGACTTCCAACCGCACTAGCATAAGGCACATTGGTTATGTCTTCCATCTCAATAGGAGATTTTGGACAGTCTTCAACAGATAGCTTCGTTCCCTGCAAAACTGGAACAACTAGCTGCTTGCAATCATTCATACAAAATATCTCTAAAATAGTCTTAATATACTCACTCTGACTGAGCCAAAGTTTTTTACTCTTCCTGTCCCTGGTTATTTCCATTCCCAGAATATATCTTGCTGCACCAAGATCTTTCATTTTGAACTTTGCAGACAACTGAGACTTAAGATCAGAAATCATTAACTTACTATTGCCTATGAACAACGTATCATCAACATAGAGAGCAATAATAAGAACTTGATCACTTTCAGCTTTGTAATACACACAATGATCAGATTTTGATCTTACAAATTCCAATGACAGAACAAAAGTGTCAAGCTTCTAGTACCACATTTTAGGAGATTGCTTTAATCCATATAGAGATTTTTTCAACTTGCAAACCAATCTTTCTTTACCTTTCTCCACAAAGTGCTCAGGCTGGGACATATAAATTTCTTCTTCAAGATCACCATGAAGAAACGTTGTCTTCACATCCATATGTTCAATCTCTAAGTCATACGCTGCTGGAAGTGACAAGAAATCTAATGGACGTCAACTTAGCTACAGGAGGAAAAATTTCCCCATAATCAATTCCCTCTACCTGGGAATAACCCTTCGCAACCAACTTCACCTTATATTTTTCCACATTGCCATCCAGACCTATTTTCTTTTTAAATACCCATTTGCAGCCCATAGCTTTTCTGCCTTCAAGCAAGGGCACCAAACTCCAAGTATCATTCTTTTCTAATGATGCCATTTCTTCATTCATGGCTTCCAACCAAGAGTTTGAATCAGACATTCTAAAAACCTCTTTCACAGTCCTAGGCTCATCAGTGCTAGAAATTAAAGCATAGGCACAAGTAGAATCTATCAAAGAGAACCCATACCTATCAGGTTGCTTTCTTTCATGAGTTAACCTCCTCACTTGCTGAGGCTGAGGTTGTTCTTCTTCATCAGAACTCTTAGAACTACTTGAGCTCTCCTTAGTTTCAGGGACATTTTGAATTTTCAATTCCTCTTTATTTGGTGTCAGAAGAATTTCAACTACATCCTTTTTGTTTTCTGACTTTGTCTCTGACTGCAGATTCAAGGTAGAAGGCTTCAGCTCACGAAAGATAACACTTCTGTTGTATAGAACCTTCTCCATATCAGGATTCCAAAGCTTGTATCCTTTTATGCTAGCACTATAGAGAATAAAAATACATTTAACAACATGTTCTCCAATTTAGATCTTTTCTCATTCGACACATATGCATATGCCTCATAGCCAAAAACACGAATATGTCTTAAAGAGGGATTCTTACCAGACCATGCTTCCAAAGGTGTTTTCTCAACAAGAGCAGAATTAGGAGAACAATTTATCAAGTAACATGTTGTAGCAACTGCCTTAGCCTAGAACTTCTCCTCCAAGCCAGCACTACTCAGCATACTTCGTGCTCTTTCCATCACTGCTCTATTGAACCTTTCTGCAACTCCATTTTGCTGCGGAGTGTAAGGTGTAGTTTTATGTCTTTTAATCCCATGATCTTTACAGTACCTCTCGAATTCATCAGAACAAAATTCACCGCCATTATCAGTCCTTAAACATTTTATTTTTCTTTCAGTTTGATTTTCTACAAGGTTTTTAAATTCCTTAAATCGACTGAACACTTCTGATTTACTTTTCAAAAAATAGACAAATGCCCTTCTTGAATAATCATCAATAAACAATACATAATACCTTGACTTAGACAGAGAAACAACATTCACTAGACCAAAAACATCATAATGTATATAATCAAGCAAACTAGAAGATTTGTGAGGACTGGAGTAAAAAGAAACACAATATTGTTTACCATATATACAATGTTCACAAAATTCGAATTCAAGGTTACAGTCATCAAGCCCCTCAACCAGGTTTTTATTCTTCAAGGTTTTTAAACCTTTTTCACCAATGTGGCCTAGCCTATGATGCTAGAGCATAGTCTTTTCTGCTGGAAGTTTAACTTCCATAGAGTTTACACTATTAGGAATTTTTACATTCTTTTCTCCATGAGTAGCTTTTGTGACTTTACAAAGACACTATTGCATTGAACAACATGTGCATCCAACTTATACAAGGTACCAATACGAGCACCCCTTGCTAGCACCATTGAGCCTCTAGTCATCTTGCAACCATTTCCAAGAACGTGACTTGCACTCCAATATCATTCAACTTACTAATAGAAAGTACATTTCGAGCCGACCTAGTATATGCATTACATCATTGATTCCCTTCACTCTTCCATCGTGGAATTGAATTATGACTCTTCCACAACCAACAATTTCCAATGATGAATCACTTGCCAAATACACCTTTCCACCATCGTATTTTTCATACTTCATGAACCATCTCTATGAGATGTCATGTGGAAAGATGCTCCAAAATCAATCGCCTGACATCATTTGATGCTTGCGTAGCCAAGGCTGCAATGAAGGCTTCTGATCACTGAGAAGAATCATTGTCGAAAGAATACTTCTTCTTTCTCTTTGCAATTTTTCGACATGACCGGTTTCCCAATTCCAACACTTCACTTCTTCCCAGAGACTTTGATCTCCTCCGATTTGGATTTGGACTTCTTGTCCTTCTTCTTGCCTTTTTCTTTTGATCTGCCTCTAACAAGAAGAGCCTCCTTCGCCATCTCGAAGATTTCCTTCTCATCTCTTCTGATAACAAAGAAGCAACAACATCTTCCATCTTAAAAGTGGATGTCGTACTCCCAATAGCCATCACCAGGTGATCCCAAGAATCTGGCAAAGAACATAATAATAGCATACAACGATCTTCTTCATCAATTTTCACACCCACAGATGTTAACTGTGCAATGAGCATGTTGAAAGCGTTCAAATGATCAGCAACAGACCCTCGTTCTTGCATTCTCAAAGAGTACAACTTCTTCCTCAAGAATAATTTATTCACCAAGGACTTGCCCTAATAAATAGCTGCCAGTATTTTCCACAAGGAAGATGCAGTCTTTTCTTCATGAACATTCAGAAGAATAGAGTCTGCTAAATAGAGCCTTATCAACCCCTTTGATTTTCTATCGGCAAGGTCCCAATCCTCTTGCTTCATGCCTTTAGGCTTTGTTCCAGACACAACAATCCAAAAATCACGATCAACCAACAGATCTTCCATTTTAAGTTTTCACAACTCAAAATTGTTGCCATTGAATTTTTCAATTTCATTCTTTCCTGACGTGCTTTCCATCTTAACTTGTAATACGAATTACCAAACTTCTACAAGACTCCCACTGAACAAAATTGACACAAAAAACCCAACATGCCCACAAGGATAACACAACTGGCCAGGCTCTGATACCACTTGTAAGGAAAGCTAAGGTGCAGAACTAACTCTCCTAACGTCAAAACCTCAGGGAAGAATGTAGAGGTGACTTTAAATTTTCAATTACAGTCCAATTAAGATACACTTGAAAGAAATAGCAGAAACTAAGAAATGAACATACACAAATGAACACCAGATTTACGTGGGAAAACCCTTACGGGAGAAAAACCCACCACACCAAGAAAAACCACTTTGTATTACAGTAATGAAATTACATACAGAGTACGGGCTTCACTCTCTGATGTCAATTTACAATAGCATAATCCTTGATCAACCTTGTACAAAACATTCAAGATACAATGCTCTCAAAATCAAATTCTCACTGATCACACATCGAATTATTCATCCAACTGTTACCGAACTATTCATCACACTGATCGTCAAACCGAACACCATCATCGATCTTAGAGTATATCCATGTCACTCTTGTCTGTCTAACTTCCTCACAAAAATGACCATAAGAGTTCAACTGCTAGCAGTTTCCATTCTGCTCCCTGATTGGTAGAAGACACACCACGTAGGATAGTCTTCCAATCGGTCAAAGCGTTCAACCTATGTCGCATGTCGGTGAGACACTAACCATGTCTCCCTGATGCCACAATACCCAACTGTTGATATCGGCCAGACTCATCACCTTCGGCAAGAGGTTACACTGAATTCAAAAGCAGTCGCTCAGACTTCCCCTTGTCGCCAAGACATCATACCGATAACCACCACATGCAGCGCTATTCGCCAAGACAATCGCTATTCGGTGAGAGGTCATACCAATGTTCAGAAGGTCACATAGACACCAACATTCCCATCGACGAGACTATCACTATTCGCCAAGAGATCATACCGAAGCCTTCATGCTACATCGAAATGTCCTACCGTCGGTGAGACTTACCACTTTCGCCAAGAGGTCACACCGATGTTCATACCCATTGGCGAGAGAACCAACTATCGACAAGAGTTCTTACCGAGGCTTCCATGTTACCCCGAGACCACCTTTTGCCATGAGTCATACCGACAACAGCCAAAGCATCAGTGAGACAAACACCCATCGCCAAGAACTCTTACCGAGTGTTCAAGTCTCTCCCCGATGACTCCGAGTGTAACACTATCGGCGAGACATCTCACATCGCTAAGACTTCATACTGAAAGCAAACCTTTCGACAAAGAGTCTCCCTGATAACATCAGTCGCCATGAGTCTCCCTGACATCCGCTAGGAATCAAACCGTCGGCCAGACCAACCCACTTGGTAGAGGGTTACAACGAACACAGCGAGTCACAGCGATAGCTCCAGTCGGCAAGACATCAACAAGGTCTTGACGACCTAAACATTTCACAAGGTTGCACAACTGTTAGTCGGCCAAACAATAAAGATGTCACACCAACTTGGCTCTTTCAGAGGTTTCAGCCTGTGAGATTGAGGCACAATATTCCAACACTTAGAAGCTACTTTATGGAGTGCAGTGTGGCGATTGATGAATGTTCTTGTGAGTTTTGGTAACTCCTTCAATGCTTGTCTCATTTTTGCACCTTTAGGTAGAATAATCATGTATTTCTACAGGTTGTAAGTTGTGCACTGGTTGAAATAGTCTTTTTAGTTGTGAAAGATTTCCTTTCCTTCAGAAATGTTAAGAGCACCAAGCCTCCTTACAAAATACTTATGCATTGATATGTTAAATATTTGAGTTGTGTTAAGTTAAGCTTAGTTTTTGATGATATTGTGTGTTAAAGCAGTTGTATAGGTCTGAGAAATCATTAAGTGCATCACCATAGGGGTTTAGTTTTCTTTTCATGTTTTCTTTCTCCCCTTTTCCCAACAAGGAATAGTTTAGGTGACACCATTAAAAGGGGAGCCAACCCTTAATTTGGAGGGTTGCTTTCACAATAGGATACCCACAACTTGAAAGCAGTCCCATGTTACATCCAAACCTGCTAAGTTCTTTCACAACTTGGCATAGGGGGTGCAGATTTGGATCACTAACAATTATTATTATTATGTGAATGTTAAACTTGTTTGTACTCATTCATATATCGAATGTATACATACTTGATTGACATGGTGTATATATATTAGTATATATATACATACACACACACAATATGTGTGTGTGTGTGTGTGATTTATTGTCATATATATATATATGTATATGTACATATATTAATATATATTTATGATGCTTTGAGGGCCGATTTATATATATGAACATAGGGAGACTTATATCTATGATCATAGGCCGATTTGTATATGAGATATGGAAAGTATTTAAAGGTCGAATATAGCATGTATTGATAGTGGATAAAGGTTGGACTATATGGAAAGTATATCACAACAATAAAAGGTTGATATGGATAAAGCAATAAGTCGATACTATTGTAAATGCAAACTTTGATTTATTAATAGTGAATTACTCTAACTTGGACGCTATAATACCAAGCGATGGAATATTTATGAGCTGTTGTATAAAGTGTAAAGATGCATGATAATAGGAAAAATGTACAACAAGATAAGAAATGGTCAAGAGCACCTTTTGAGTGCTATTTTGAAGGGTAATTCATCTTTGATCTGTTGCCTATTGAAACTATGACTGAGTTGACTTTGTCTAAGTGTTGCTTGTAAACTGTAGGCTATTTCAAATAGTAAATCTGCGCCATGAGATAGTTGGCTGAATAATTGGTGCCAACTTATGAATGCTCTTTAACCTTTAGAAGTCTATTTTGAATGCAAATCGATTGTCATCATTTGAGCATGTGCAATTTTGAATAAGCCTTTTGCTGCTGTCAATAAGAAAGGTCAACCTGTAGCATAATATACTGAGTTTGTACTTAGTTTACTACCACCTTTTAGTTGAGTATTGTGAGTTGACTTGCATGGTGAGATGTGTCGACTGCCATGCCTTTTTTGTAGGCTGCAAAGTCTCCATTTTCTATATAAATAGAGAGGCTTGTGCTCTCATATGGGACACACTTTTAATCTGCATTATTTTGCAATTGCATTCTGTTGTATTTTGTGAGAGCCTTGAGTATTTGTGAGAAGCTATATTTTGTGAGAGCATATCATCAACTTGTGAGAGAAGTCATTGGGAAGTATTGTTGTGAGAGGATTAAGTGAAGCTAGTAATCTGCTGTTGGAAAGCTGTGCATCAAGTTAGTCAATTGGTTAAGCATATTACAGGCACGAGAATCTAATCTTCCTTTATTTGTATTTGTTTATGGAAGATTGAGTTTTGAATGCTTTATTGAACTACTTGTGATTACTTGCATTAGGGAATTATAACATTTGCTTTGGAAAGGAAAAATAAGTTGTTTATCCTTTTCTGTGAAAGTGCTTGTAATTACTCCATAATAGGAGAGGTTGTTTGTCATTATTATTAAGATACTAGGAATGATTAAACAAGGATAGCTTAAGGGTTATTCATATCTAAATTTATTTGATTATACTAGATAGCTAGTGGGTTACTACTGGGATTGATTGTCCATTGAAGGGAGGGAACTTTTTCATATGCTTTGTGAGTAGAAATACTATAGATTTTGTGGGAAAAGGATAGGATATTTATGGGGTTAAAGATTACCCATTGGAGGAAATACCTATGCATAGACTATAGTGGCTTTAAGTCAAATCGAGCTTGAGTAGTGTAAGTGAATAGGATGACTATCACTTAAAGTACTGAGTGAGAACACTTTGGCCAAAATAGTGTGATTGCGTTTGGCTCCACTATCAATTCACCGTGTCCATGTAGTGCATGCTAGATCTAGTTTGTGGGGTGTGCGAGTTCTAGTCATGTAGGACACAACACTGAGCTCAAAATAGTTATTGTATGAGGTTACTCCACCAATGTCTTTGTCGAAGGGTAGGGCCATCTATCTTATGATAGATGTGCGGGGGACTACATATGAGCCCATGGTTGGCAGAAAAGCACTTGAGTGATGCTTCTCCTCCTCAGTAGGCGACATAAGACCAAGATTTGAAAAGCGGATCTTGGACCATCTATATCTATTGCTTTGAAGCTCGGTTGAGCTATGTATGTACTTGTACACATTCTTGGAATATTGTAATTGTGAAATTATTATATTGGAATGGAATCCATGTTGATTATTGTTATGACATCTATGTTCATTTGTTCTTAATAAAGAAAAGACATTTTTTATTGCAATGGTTTGTTACATAGTTTATTTACTTGCAAAGTGAAAACTTAGGAAAAATTACTTCAATGAATGGTTGACATGTTACATGATCACTCCTGCTCACTTTCACTTCATTCAATCATGCAATCAATCCACTAATCCATGTAGCCAATTAACTCTTCAATCAATCCCTTCATCTTGACACATGTCATTTGCACATTCACTGTGATCTCTTAATTACTCTCATCCATCAATCTTTCATATCATCCTACACCATTGATCAAATATCAAGTGAAAGCTATAAATCACCCATCATTCAACCATTTAAAGGATCCACAATTTATATGAGTATTTGCACTATCTTCATGCTTTTTTGCTATCACTTTGAGAATCAAGGTTATGCTAAAATCAAGAGCAATATACATATCAACCAATTTACAATAATCAAGTACAATGGAGTAAGATTAAGCACTTGCATAGGTAAAATTGAATTATTTTAATTTACTTTATTTTGTGTACACACACTTCATTAAGGTGGTTATTAGATTATTGATTTGGGTTTTATTGCAATTCTCATTTTTAGTTTCAGTAATTTAATATGCTCATAGATACATCAAGATATGATACACTATATGATGAGGTTATACCTTCTTTACCTATTCTTGTCAATGTTGAACCTCATGATGTCATTCCTTTTATATGTCATAGTACCACTATTGCTATACCCTTGGATTTATGTTCCTTTAATGATGCATCGTGTGAGGATTTTTGCTTGTAATAAAGATACATAATGAACATCTAAATGAGTTAAAGATTCTAAATGAAACATATCAAGCACATGAATGTTTTTTCTCCATATATTTTATCATTACATGACACCTTTGTTTACAAAGAAACATTAATGGGTCATACATTAGTTATGTACCATGAAGCCAAAGGGAAAGATCCCATTGAGAGAAAAAAATTAGGTGATACATCTTATAGTTTTATTTGGTCTAAATCTCTTTCTATTTTTTATTTACACGAGTTATTTTATATTCTCCCATGATTTATCTTACACTTTCCACTTAGAGTTAGGATTGTTGTTCACTTTTTTCAAGTTACACACAATCATGATTTATCAACTCGGGTAAAATTTGGGGGCATATTTCATCTTACATATTCCATCTCACATGGACATTGTTCATGGAAAGGTAAGTATATCTCAAGTATGTATCTTTTATTTTTTATTTTTATTTTAAATTTATCATTCTTGTGCATACTTTCTATACAATCATTAGCATGTTTTATTTGTATCCAATATTTCACCCTCTCCTTGATTTGTGTACAACCTTTTGGGGCACACCCAAAATCAAAGGGGAATACCATTAATAACCATCCTCAAAGTTTATGTGTACTTTGCAAGTGGACTATAGATTGTTGTTTTGGCTATTTTTTCCAATTGTGCTTGTCTTTTTATTTTTCTACTTTAGTATGTGTACTTATCTAGATTCACATGCACACCATATTGGGGAAAAATGTCAGGGTGAAAGTACATGCCTTTTATTTTTACCCTTCACTTTATGGACCATTGCATGAGTGTTAGAAGTACTTGTCCTAGAAATTTATTTTGATTGTTATGACACACTCTCATTTATTACATTTTATATGTTACACTTAGAAAAAAACTAACCCCTACTTAGACAAGGAAATTTTAAATTTCACCCTGATGTTTAAATATTATTTTTATTTGACACTTGGAAATAAAACTTAACCCCTACTTTGGGAGTTATATTTAAAATTCAAATTTTACATTTTACCCAAACCAACTCAGTTTAAATTAGTCATTATGTGTTAACTCTCATGCCAAAGATTTCAAATTGTGTTCTTAGGTCATTGTAAAGGGATGTGACCCTTAGGTTATTAGGAATCATATAAGGGATATCACTTAGCATTAATAATCACTCCCCACTATCTAAGACCACTCACCAATAGCATTATGGATGTCCTAATCACTCTTGCCTTTGTTATAATTATATTTCACATAAAAATGTTTTTATTACAATGCCACTTTTTCAACAAGCTTTGAACCTTGATTTTATATTAGTTCATTGCATCATCCTTCTCACATTTAGTTCCAAGTTCCAAGTCATCCTCATCATTACATCTTTTGTATCCATTGCATGTTGTCTTCCTACTTTTGTTGAGATCTTTGACTGAATATAAGGTCTTGTCATAAGGAGAAGGTCCTCACTTAGCAAACTCTCAAAGGTGTTCACTAAAACAACTAGTCATTTATTACGAGTCCAAACATTATGAAAATATTTGTTTACAAGTACTAAAGTTTTATAGACATAAAGGTCAAATACATGGTAAATAGTCATTTATATAAATCAGAGATTAGGTCCATGGGCACAAAGGTCTCTTGTACATCATGAAAGTGACCCAAGTTGTCTTTCCCAAATTATTTGTCTTAGATCTAGCACCATATTCAAGTATCAACCATATGTTATAATTAGATCTATCTTCTCTTTATCAACATTTACATACACATTTTTTTTCATTTCATTATATTTTCATATCCAACCAATTATGCATTTCTAAACCAACTCTTATTTAGAATAGTTTATGTATTGGTGATTATTTATATTTTGTACCCTAGATATTTATGTGTAATATTTTTTTATTTAATGACAATGTTTACTTCCATTTATTGAAATTTATACCATGTCAATCATTTTTTTATTTATTGGTGAAGTTATATGATTCATAAGGAAGCCACCAAAAATCAAGTTGGAATATTTATAATGATGACTGGTGTTGTAGAGGTGAAAATTGTATCACTAAAACTTTTTCCCTTATTTTGGACTTGCTATGACCCTTTTGTAAGATTTTTTAATGGGGCAAACAAACTCAAAATCTTGATGACATGAACAAGCCACAAAAGCCAAACTACACATGTGGACTTGAAGATGCAACACACTATTCCACTAGAATGAGGATGCAATTATAAATGTACAAGATGAGTACATAATGGCTTTGCTCATATGAGATAAAGAAGTGGGAATTTATAGGATATGCCACCAAGAGATGTGGATATACAACCAATGCAAGATAAAGGAGATAGTACATATGTATAGTATAAATCTCCACTAAACTAGGAAAGTACAACCACCTATATTAAATGCATATTACCTCCCTAAGTAGATTCCTACTAATTTGGAAGGGAGATATCATTTACCCAAGTAGATGCCTATTGAGTAAGTTTATTGTAGGTGCAAACTTATGAAAAAAGTAATTAATTAAGTGTAATAAAATAAATTTGCACCAACACCCTTTATAAGTTTAGCTTAAGTAAATGCAAGAAATTAAATATACACACTTATACAAAAAGCAATTAATTAAATGAAAGAAACTAAATATGCACATTTATACAAAAGTGTAATGAATTAAACGAGAAAATAAATATGCACCAACAATCCTATAAGATTAGCTTAGGTGAGCAAGATAGATGGGTCCCAACAAATATGCATACATATTAGTTACCTACGTATAAAATGATTTCTCTTAGAAGAATGAGAAGGAAAAAACACCATGTGAGGAGAAACTTGTTAGAGAAGAGAGACTATGTGCCCCCTAATGCTCATGGTAGATGCTTAGTATTGAATGATAAATATGATCCATGATTACTGAAAAACATATATGTCTTTAGGAAGAAAAAAATCAAAGGTGAAATATAAAGAGCTTTCAATTCTTGGAAGGAATGTTAGGGAAGAAAAACAAGATGTAGATCTTTGGAATTTGCTCATATAATACCATGTTAGTTCTAAAAGGTGTCACATTTTGATTAAGAGTCCCAATCCTAACTAAAGAAGGTGAAAATGCAAAACCATGTGGAAGTGACTATAGAATAGGTGCCAAATATTAAGATAAAGTCTCTATAAATTACTCAAGCTTCTCCAAGTCAATGCTAAACTACGATAAATGTTGATAAGATAAATTAGATACCATGTAAATTTCAAGTATAGTAATCATTTATAAATGATTCTCACCACAAGTAAGGGAATAACAATAAGGTAATCCTATTGAAAGTTTCAATATGAATAATGATAGAGGTGAGTTATTGTACTTGTGAGTAACCATTTAGAATTTATGTCATCATGGAAACATGCATGGGAAAAGAAAGAATGAGAGAGTTTGAAATTACCCTAATGAAATTTAGAGAGGACATGCAACTCTATAATATTTTAATTGAAAAAAGGCAACTTTCGTTAATGGTATCCTCCAAATCTACAAGGTGATACTCAACAAACAAACACTAAACATTTTCCAAAGTGCTCATCCCAATTAGTTACCTCTAAAAAAACAAGGATGATCATGCTACATTAAATCACTTGAAACCTTATCTAAGGAAAATATAAACTAGGAGATAATGGTGGAACCTCAATGTATGGCACATGACTATACTACCCATCTTGCAATGTGTCTACATCAAATTCTCGAGTATGAGCAACTATCAGATATGTTGGTGTTGGACTAGAAGACTTATTAGCCTTAAAATTTTGACTCAAAAATATATGAGATGAAGCCTCTAAATATATAATAGGATTCAATGAAACAGAAGGATCAATAGAAATAGTTGTAGGAGGAGAAGGAGAACAAGGTGAAATATCTATTCTATCTATATGTCTAAGATATTTCTAATCAATAAATTAAAATAGTATAAGACCAGCTTCTGCTCCTGTCGTTTTCGATGTCGCCCGCTTCTACTCGTCATTTCCGATGCCTCCACCTCTTCGACGCTGCATCACGTCCGCTCAGAAGCTACCGGCGATAATGACTCTGCCTTGCTTCCTCATGTCGGTTTGTCGCCTGCTTTGGATGATGCGGGACTTGCCTCTATTATACACTCTGAGTCGTGCCCTAGCTCGGCTAGGGTTTCTGCTAATCAACATTCAGATGTTTCTTTGGCGATGCAAAATTCCCTTGCTGGCACTTCAAACCCCGCGCTATGCTCTACAATTGGGTCTTCTGGATCGATGAAGTTAAGGCCCGAGTCTTGTCCCACTTCAAAGATGTTATCACCAGTGCACCTCAGGAAAAGAAATTTAAATCTACGGCATGGGACGCTCGGCCATTGAAGGGATACTCAGCCATTGATGCGTGAGGAATCTCTACGGGCAGCCCAAGAATCCTCATCAGGAGTGCTACCTGTGTTTTCTAAGAAGTTGAAGAAGGAGGTTGTTGAAGGGGAGCAATTTTTTTTTTGCTTCCAATGGATTGATTGGTCAGTTCAATCGTCTCTGGCTAAAATTATCAGATTTGCACAATTAGATTTCATCAGCATGACAACCCATGCTCAATGGTAATATAGAAGTCTACCCTTGTGCACAAGGGTTTTTTATTGTGGTGTTTGATTGCATGTTGGGGGCAAAGTCTGCTCCTGCTCAAACCATGGATCCTAGACTATAACCCTGCTATTGAATCCTTCTCCGTGAAGCTAATTGAGGTTCGCATTCTGAATCTTTTGTTACAATTCTAGTTTACTGACTGCTTTCAGATGATTAGTGACTCACTCGGTTGTTTCCTTGTAGCAGATTTAGACACCTAATTTCACTCATACAACTTTTGCTTGCATCCTTGTGGATATTGGACATCACAAGGAACTCCCAGTTTGACATCACCTTCAAGATTGTTGACCGTAGTTGGACTCAACTTCTGGATTATGAAGGTTTTCCTTTCCGATGCAAGAAGTGCTTCGGAACTGGTCATTTGGTAAATTTCTGCTTTAGAATCATTAAAAAATCAAAGCAACAGTCATGGTGGTTTGATGCCCTTCCTCCACATTACTCAATTAAAGCTCCACCAAAGGCGAAGGGGGAAGAACTTGAATCTTCCCAATGGCTCGGTTCTTCTCCAAAGGATGAGATGGGGAGAAACAAATAATCCCAAACTAAGGGGCTTTCTGTTAAGGCAAACTTGGTCCAAAAGCAATCTCATCAATTTGTTACGAAAAGTTTATATCCACCAAAAGCAGTTTCTCAGATTGTGGCTTCGGATCCCATTGCCATATATCTCCTGCAAAGGTTGCAGTGTGTGGCAGGAGTTTTCCCATATGAGGCAAAGAGAGCACTTCACAGGCAGCACCTCAAATTAGTGAATCCATGAAATTGTAAAATAATGAGAATGGGATGGAGTGGCAAGAAGTGCAAAACAAGAAAAATAAAATCCTCAAGACTGAGTCAAATCGGAACAAAATGCAATTGTAATCTCACATCAAAACTGGTGTCAAGATTGCAACTTAAATGGAGTAAAACTACTATCCTTAGCAATTGGATAGTTACTTTTTTGACATAGGCATCAGAAATATGTAGGAAGTTGGGCTAATGGAATGTTTGCTAATGTAAATTTGGCATGCTGGCCATGGTTGGCTTTTTTTTTTTTAATTTTCACTCTTATTAATGAATTCTCTCTTACGGATTTAAAAAAAAAAAATTTCTAATTTCTAATCAATAATGAATTCTCTCTTACGGATTTAAAAAAAAAGATATTTCTAATTTCTAATCAATAAGCTCATTAGTTGTATCATAATTATATGGTAGAGAATCATCAAGGGGCACATGAAAATCCATAGAAATATATTCTAGGAATGAAGGGTCATCAATATCTCCATGCATCTCCCAAATTCTAGTCCAAAGAGCATGATGGACCTTAACATGTGATGTGGCCCAAATTGTGTTGATATCGTCACAACATGTCAATGCTAGGACATGATCAATCTTGTCATCCTATATACTTTCTTTCACCAAAAAATTGGTTCAATAACAAGTTCATAGAGACGGGGTAAGAGTTTAATTCATTTATAATGCTCTAGGATTATGCCTCACTAGCACTTTAAGTTTTATCTATTCAATTTGGTAATATAATGATAAAATTTAGAAATACCAATGAAGAACAACCATGATAGACTCCTCAAATCAATAAAAAAATACACCAATAAAGATATCCCCTAGAAAAATATGATTATGACACTTTATATTTAGTGTATTTATAGTTTTCATCCACCAAATATGCAATAATGGACTCGATCTCAATGAATAACAAGTGCTAAAGAGGTCTAAATACTAAATCTAAAGTTTTGATATTGAATGTTTGAAAAAAAGGTATGTGCCTTGAAGTGTAAAAAAAAATGTGTACTTTCAAAAAATAAAAAAATAAAGAGAGTCCATATAAGCCCAAGCAAAGCTTTAAAATTTTCTAAAAGAGAATGAGTTAAAAACCTCCAACAAAATATGATTTATAGAAATAATAAACATCATATTCATGAACCATATATTGTTAGGAAAGGTGTCTCAACCTTGTGTCCTAATGTTAAGAAAATAAAAATAAAAATTTTAGGATATAGAGGTTGATTTTGGCCCCCTAAAATGTAAAAGTAAGCCTTTCTTAGAGCAAACCAAATATGGTGGCATGAATCTCTCCAATAAATTTAATTATAAAGTAATAGGATTAATTATCTTCTTGTACCAAAAAAATTGGTCTTCACAAGTCAAGCCTCCCATATTGAAAATGTAAGAGCATCCATGACATATAAGAGAGCTATAAGAGGGAGTTACACTTGTTGACCAACTTATGATACATGTAATGAATGTAATGACACATCATAAGGAATTTTTTATTAGACATAATGGATTAAATATAGATAATCCAAGTTAGTGAGTAGATTGTGATGAGCTTATGATAGGTGTGAGGAATTTGGTATTTTTAGTTCGTAGACTCATCTTGGGATTTGGGAACCAAAATTTGGTGGCTTTATTTTATGGTTTCCTTTAATTATCATTTTATTATTTAATTTATTAATTCTAGTGTTTATTGGGTGCTTGAAATGGAGGTTTCATTTTAAATTTTTTAGGTCCCTTTATGCTACAATAATTTCTTAGGATCTCTTGTAGGTGATACACCTATAAAGGCTTATACTCTACAAGTGTATTGCAATCATTGATTACTAAATAATACATTGAGTTTCTTTGTAGTGTGGATTTTTTTCTCTTGAAATGGTTTTCCCCATGTAAATAATTGTGTTATAGTATATTGCATTTATTTTTATTTCCTTGTAACTATGTGATCATTTAAATTTTTGCACAAACCTCTTCTCATAGATTAGTGTAGAAGCATATTCCACACATACGATTCCTTTTATTTTGTATCAAATATTGATCATATCAACTCCTAGGTTTTAAGGATAATTTTTTTTAATCTAATATTGGTTTGAATGGGAGCTTGTGAAAAAATAGATACTTTTGAAAGATAATGGCAAGCTTTTCAAGGATAGATATGGAGAGGTTCACTAACACTAACCTTGAGTAGTGAAAGCCTAAGATGGAAGAGATGATTATAGATAAAGTTCTATGGGCTACTATATTTGAATCCAAACCAACTACAATGGAATGAGCCAATTGGGATCTATTGGATAGAAATATAAATAACCTCATTAATCCTTTTTGGATTTTTTTGAATGTACACAAATAAACTACCTCACAAGCTTTTTAGAATAAGTTAGGAGAGTTATACCAAGCCAAATCTCTGCTTAGAAAACTTTTCTTGAGAAAGAATTTGTATACCTTCCAGATAGATGATGGTGGTTTTCTAATTAAGAATTTAAATATATTCAATATGATCTTGAACTAGTTTCACTTTGTTGGAGTGAATATGGAAGAGGGTGATATTTATATGTTACCTTTGTGTTCTTTAAAAAATTGTAGGATCATGGTGATGGCAATTGAGAGCACTTCATCAAAGCTTCAAATCGATGAGGTAGTGGTTGCTTTACTATTAGAGGAATGCAACAAAAATAATATGAATCTAGTAAGGAGGCATTATCAATTTGTGAAAGATCAAAGGAGAAAGATAAGAAGAACCAAAATTCTAGATCTAAATATCTTGAAAATTCCAAGACTAAGAGTTGTAATTATGGCAATATTGGACACTTTAGAAGAGACTACAATGAGGATAAAAAGAAGAAAAATAATGAGTCTGATAGATTTTCATAGGAGGATGGGGATATGTATTTTTTTTAGCCTTTGCAACACATGCATCTAAACAAGTGTAGTTGATGGACCTTGGAGCTGCCTTCCACATGACCTCCCATTGGGGGTAATTTTGGAAGTATGAAGAATATGATGGAGGGAAGGTGTATCTTAGTCATGATTCACATATAAGTATTATATATCATGGTATAATTTTCATCCAATTTCCTAATGGATGAGTGAAGGGCATAAATGGTGTTCTACATATCTCAAGTTTAACATGGAATCTATTATAAATTATTAAAAGAATTGTTAGTGTGAAGGTTATTTTCTCTAGTGGACAATGTAATATGATGTAAGGATCTATGGTGTTCATGTAGGGACTTTTTTCAATTGAATCCATGTACTATTTAGTGCAATGATTCTTTTTTTTTAATATAAAAAAGGGGTAAAAACTTTATTGAAATTAGCAAATAAACAGTACAAAGGGATCAGGGAACCCGTAGGCTCCCAAAAAAGAAAGCACAAGAACACCCATCCAAGACAAAAACCACCATCCACACAACCACAAACACCTTATCCATCCATATCATTAGCAATGACCCTCTCTAATTCATGACAATAATCAGGGGACAACTCTCCCCACTCCTCAATCTTCTAATTATCAGCATGCTCCAAAGCCCACTTAGCCAAACAGTCAGCAACCCTATTCCATTCACGTAGAATGTGGGCAAAAGACACCACTTCCAACATAGAGCACATTTGCAAAATCTGTTGAACCACCAAAGCAACCTGCCAATTAACCTCAATCACCTTTTGCTCGTGCAATAGATTAACAATAATTTGTGAATCAAATTCATAGATAATCCTACACCAACCCAAAGCCCAAGCACGCTCAATAACCCAACGAATTTCCAACCCCTCCATAAAGTTGTTGGAATGTTGCCCTTTATGAATGGAGAAAAAGAAAATACCCAAGCCATAACAGTCTCTTCTAACTCCACCAATCCCTACAGGCCTAGGATTACCCCTAGAGGAACCATCCATATTGATCTTCAGAATATTCGCCGGAGGAGGAAACCATCTTCCAACCTTTTGAACCTTCTTTTTAGCCTGCCTACCACTTCTGACACAAGCAAAGATAGAAGTCAACCCCTATAAGCCCAATCTATTCACAATATCATCATCACTCCTTTCCAAAGGATAAGCAACTTCACATTTGGCTTCCACTGTCTCTTAGATCATCCCAAAAATTATGTGCCAAACCTATTGAACCATCAGCCTATCCCCATGAAAAATCCTACGATTCCTTTCCAACCAAATTTTCCAAAGGATGAAAGTAGGACCAATGCACCACACAATCTGGAGGAAAGAGGCCTAGGAAGGAGGTCTTCTCAAACTACTCCAGAACTCAACAAGGGAAGAAGCATGAACACATGGATGTTTCCAAACACCCCACCATAAATGCCAAAGCAACATAGAATAAGAAAAATAAAAAAACAAGTGGGAAGAGTCCTCCTCACTGTAGCCACATAGAACAAAAATAGAGGGACCCTGGAATCCCTGCTTTTGAAGATTATCCCAAGTCAAACATCTATTCCAAGCCAAAGTCCACATAAAATAATTACACTTTGGCCATGAAAACTTGTTCCACACATGTTTCCACCAAGGGACCTTGACCCCACCAAACTTACGAGCCAACAATTCCTAATACCCACTAGCCACAGTGAAAGCACCCTTAGGATCTGGGCTCCAAGCAAGAATATTCTTATCCCCAAGGGAGCTGCATTGTGTACCAGCCAAAATATTTTGAAGCTTAGCACAATCCTCCTCCAACCCAACAATAGGCCAATCACAAGGATCCTTCCACCTAGCCACCTCCATCTGCCCACATGGATAAGCAGCCTTAAAATCAATCACCCTTGACCAACCAGCCTTTAAGAAGCGCTGACAAAGATTCAAAAAATTAGGATATTGGTACAAAATGGGGGGAAAACCATCGTAAGAATCAGATCAAAAGAGACCCTCATCCTCCCTATTATATATCCAAAACAAGCCCTCCTTAATCAGTGCTGCCCCTTTCTTAAGCGTTCCCCAAATCACATAACCTTTCCCCACCAGAGGATACCTAGGAATTTCCTCATTCAGAACCCCCGGATGGTACTTGTGAGATAAAATCCTAGCCCAAAAATGATCTTGCTCCACACACCACCTCCAATAAAGCTTTACAGCCAACACCAACCCAGACCAAGTCGACTGCTACAATCCAAGACCCCCAAATTGCTTCTAGCTACACACAATATCCCACTTCACAAGGCTCCATTTAGAAGAGGACAAGCTGCCCACCCATAAGAATTATCTAGCCAAAGAATCCAAATCCTTCACAAACCCAACCAAAGCCACATGGAGCATGCATCTATAAATAGGAAGAGCCTGCACCACAGATTTAAGCAACTAAACACGCCCAACAAAGGACAACCATCTATGAGTTTAGTGATTAACCTTTGCATGAAACTTGTCCAAAATATTCTACCATGACTCCCTATGAGAATTTCCAGAAGAGATAGGAATGCCAAGATAAGTTAAAGGGAGAGTACCAATCTAAAACCTCAAGATATGAGCAATCCTTTGTTGAATAAGCCGTGAAGTATTAAAAAGAAAATGGAAGATTTATCTTCATTAATCATTTGACCAAAAGCAACAAGATAAGTATCCAAATCCTTGCAAAAATTAGTGGCTTTGCTGATCTTAGCCAGTGTATGTCAAGCCCCATACACAATGTATACAAGAAGTGGGAGTTTGTTAGGAAAGGTGTGTTGTACACCAAGATCATAAAATATTTCTAAAAGATGTGAGTTTTGGTCCACCTAGAGTAGTTCCACGCTTGGTATTATATTAGTTTTCTCCTAGATAATGTTACATTTAATATTAAAATTTTAAATGTCTTGAGGTCACATAAGAACAAGAAATAAAAAAAGGAGAGCACATGGGATAATCTTGGAAGTTGGAATAACTCTTGGGAAAGGTGGAGGTTCATAATTAGGAACATTGGGAGATGACACTTGATTCATGATTTTGAGCTTGTGGTCTTAGGAAACAACTATTGGTATCTAGTTCATCTCTTTGATATCCAAAGAATGTTTATGTTAAGAGGTTTTTGTGTGATTTTGATGATATGGAAGTACTATGATAATTCCTCCAAAATCAAGTTGTGATAGAATCATAAAAAGGAATAACAATGGATGAGTAGTTACATGGTGTTGTGACCAATTCTCATATCATGTTTTGAGTTTAACATAGCAAGGAGAGAAACAAAGTGAGTGCATTGAGAAGATGTTATTTGAGAACGTGGGTTATATTAACAACATGTTCTCTAAAGTTACATACTAAATTGGAATTTGAAAAAGCAAAGAAATTGTTTGAGCTCAAGTCAAATTATCTATAATATTTTTTAGTGTTTTCTATTTGTGTATGTTCAATTATTTTTATTAGCTTTATTGCTTATCTTGTTGTCTAAGTTGTATCTATTCTATTCAACAATTTTCTTCTCTTCTTGATTGGTGGGAACACAATTTTTTCTTACAATATCAAGTCATTGGTGTCATCATTTTTCATAAATGTGACATGCTAATATTTTTTGGTTTTGTGGCTTTCTCAAAAATAATTACATTATTAAAAATTTGGCTTTGGCTAGAAGGTCTTTTCCCCTTTTTGTTTGGAAGAAATATTATTTTCTTTGGCATTGTTGTCATTTGCTCATTGCACTTCTTCTTAATGAAGTAAACCAACAAGTTCTTGATAGGTAACATGGATACTATAAATTATAAAGAAATTATGAACATCTTGAACATAAAAGGTAGATCTTGGAATAGAATCATCAGTATTTTATCTTCAACTTCTTTCTCCAACTCAAATAATTGGTTTTTGATGTCTATGAGTTGCATACAAAATTCTTTGACCTTTTCTCAACCAAAATTTTGAGCACTCAACTTCTCCATTATATGGAAAATATTCCTTATTTACCTTGAACACACTCATCAACATTTTTCAAGCTTTGTGAGAATTTTACATGTTCTAAACTTGTGTAGCAAACTTGTTTTTTACTAAAAGTACAATGATCATGAGATCCTTTCAAAATATATGTTTGACTCATTTCTTATCTTTTGCATAGCTCAAGTCATCAAATTATTGAACACAACAATATCCCATATTTTCACAAACATTAGGAGTGTAGTGTTCATCTACAAACAATAATTTGGATCTAGTCACATTTCCTTGCCTCTTCATTCTCACTAGTATTTGACCTCTATACATTGGTTGAATATGGAAAGCACTTCAATTTAGAAAGATAGGGAAACCAACATACATACTTTCTTGTAAAGGTCTTATTGGAATATGAAGGGTATCTTCATGAGGGAATTTGGTCTATAAATTTCCCATATTTCTTGAGTCAAAACAACTCAAGAAGAGATTGTATCATGACCACAACAAAATGAGTTTGACCACATGAGGATAATATTCAAATATTTAAAAATAATTCTTTTTTTATTTTATTTTGGAATGTGGGATGTTCCTCTTGTTGCATAGCTACAATCTCACTTAAGTGAAGCATAAAACAAAATTTCATGTCATTTTGGTTCCTAGAACTCTATACCTTGTGTGAAGTAGTGAAGACATGTTTGTGTAAGCATGCAAATATTTTTTGTGTTGTGGAAATTAATCGAAGGAGCCAAAATGGTAGTACCTAGCACAAGATCTCATGACACTTCCAATTGAAAATAGTTGTATCCATCAGCTTATCATTACATTTTGTACCAAGTCATCAAAAAGTTACCATAATTTTTTTTGAGAAGAGTATGGATTTTAGGTAAATCATTTACTATTTTATCAACGATTCTATGCTTTTTGTTCATGGCAATTTAACTTCCAATAATAAAAGATGATAGTAGATGGTGTCAATAAACATAACTTTAAGATCATATTTTAAGATGAAAGTATTTGTTATGACACACAAATAGATTATAAGGATCAATTTAGTATAATTTTTTTAAGAAATTATCAAAGATCTATTAATACTTTTAATAGATTTTGACTTTTTCTAGAACACCATGCAACCTTTCCACAATTTTTTTTACTTTCTTTGGTTGTAGTCATGATGCAATCTCTTCATGAGAGGTGTAGGTGCAAGTGTAGGAATTTTTTTTTTTTACTGAGGTTGGTTTTAGTCAGGAGTAGATGAATGTATTGAGGTTGGATGTGGGTACAAGAATTTTGTTGTTTATGCTACTCAAGCTGTCAATTCTCCTCTAAAGTTGTATTGTCAATGTTGACTCTCCTAACTTGTATTTTTAAACAGTATTATTTGTGATCCACAACAATATTGTTTCTTACACATCAATTCTAACAATAACATTATTTCTCATCAAATTATCCCACATTAATACTAACCACAATGTTGCTTCTATCAATCCCTCCCATGTTAATACATATAATTTATAATAGCTGGAAAAATAAAACATACTAGAGGAGGAAATCAACTACTTTGACCACTCAACCAAGAGCATCAATGGCCAAAATGTCAGCACAATAAGCAATTCTACTGCATGCTACTTCCACTTGAGTCTTGATTGTGTTTACCACAACAAATCCTCTCAATGAGTTTCTGTTGGGCCCGACTGGTTTTTTCTTGTAATCTTTGTCGAGTGGTCCAATAAAATCAACCCATCACACCCACGTGCTTGCCGATCTCATGTAGCATCAGCTCCTGCAACAAAAAATCAACAAGAGCTATGATGAATTTGGGTTTGTGATTTCTCAATGATTTCTCTGTCATGAACCTTCTCATATGTTTCAAACAATTTAGCCCAATCTTTCATAGACATAGTCATAGAGAATATGATGAACGTAATATATCCTCTTATTGTTGCTTTTAGTGGATTGGGTAGGAGACATTAAAAATTGAAATTGAAACTTAACCATGGTTTTATTATCAATGAGTGTGGAAGTTGGATTGGGTGGAAGATAGATTTAAAAAAAAAAAATTGAAGTCTTAACCGTTGTAGTGATCTTGACTATCGAGAGTCAAAGGTGTGCAACAAAAAATAAAATGGAAAATAGAAGATGAAAGTAATTCAAGAAATGGCGAATGGGAAGTAGGATAGGTTAAGTGGTCTCACACCAGCCTCACTCTAAGTGGGTGCAAGTATTCATCACTCCTTCCACAGAGCCACCCTTAATCACCTCTTTACCAAATCTTCCTCATTTCCTTGAGCTCATTGTCATGCCTCATACGAAGGCTATGTCTTTTGTGGATCCTTCTCCTTCTTCCTCTTTTGCTTCTGCCATGAGGAATCCACATCCTCCACTTAAGCGTAAGTTGGAGCACAACCTCGTTTTAAACGATGGTCACAAAAATTCTTCCTTGCCTTTTTCATCTTGTTCCGCTTTGGGGTGTACCATTCTTTTGATAGAGATGGCACCTCCTTCACTAGAGTTTGTCATTGTTCTTGTATCAGAGGTCAACACAAAATATCTATTTTCCCATCCTCCTCCTGTTCAGTCAACACACTTCACTCCAATGAAGTGTATGTTTGATTTGTTGGAGGATATCTTGACTCTTTCATCTATCTTTGCTAGATCAATGACATTGACCTCGCATGAGACGGTCAATGGAGACCTCGAGGGGGATTACTCTTTGGCTCTTGGTGCAAGCGAGTTGGCTGGAATCACTCGTGCTACCCCCCCTACAGGCTCATCTTCCCTCCCTATGACAATCTAGATTAGGAGCAGGATGAATTTTTGGAGGTGTCAGACTAGAGCGATACCTCTTCTTTATCTTTAGATTAAATTTGTGTGTTTGTTTGTGTTGCCCCATGCTTGTCTATTGATATTTATGCTCTTTCTTGGAGGACCCTCCCTACCCTTCTAGGTATTTGGATACAGGGGAGAAAATATGTTGTACACTTCTTCTATTTGTATCATCATTCTTCTATTTGTCATAAGATTTTCTTTCTCACATCAATAATGATGCAAAGCGTAGGGGAATTTAGGCATCTTCCATGTTAACCTAACTTTTTATTTTGTCTTCATGTGCTCTTCTTCCTGTTTTGATTTATTTGGGGAGTGGTGATAGTTCATATACATTATACTATCTTATCTATATATATACATCTATGATCAGTTTTGACCCTAAATAATCAAATCCCCCTATGTTCTTGATTTCTTCATCTCTACTCTTTCATGATGTTATGGATTCTATGTGTTGTCCCTCATGTGACAAAATTCCATGAATACATCTCACTATGTATATCATGCCACAACATCTCTTTGTCTTTCTCCTCTCCTTAGAATGACATGTGCTCCTCTATGTAGCACCCATCATTCTAAGGGGGGCTATCATATCTACTTATTTTTTTAAAAATTGTCTCAAAAATATGTCTTTATGTCTTGATGTTTTATTAGCTCATCATCTAGCTTGGGGGCAACCTGACTAGACCTTCTTTCCTATGACTATCTTACAACATAGTTTGTAGTAGTCATAGGTCTATCTACTTGTCGTATGGTCTCTAGCTTGCTAGCCATACCTATTGGCACTATCTTTTAGCTGATCGGATTATGCCATGTCTTCAAATGATGTCACGTCTATGGATTTTATCATGCCTATTTTTTTCTTTTTTCCTAACATGTTTGTATGCAACTAACATGTTTGTGGTGAGATTGTAGTCAACTTTGCAGGATGGAAGACCCATTTCCTCTTCGTGTCTTGGCTCAACTTCTCTATCACATATACCAAATCAAATACTTGCATCCTCTTTGTCCTGGGTATTTTCTCATCAACCTCTTTCTACTTTAGCTCACACATGTTGGAATACATATGCTCTCTAAAGTGGGGGAAAAATGTAATGCTGAAAATTGCACCTTGTGCAATTTTGCATTCCATAACCTCCCCTTTAGCCTAATAAAAGATGATAATGCAATTCCCCTTTCACCACAACTTTAATTTCATCCTTAAACCCTTTATTTTCAACATGCAAGTGAATTTTTGTCGGGGATGCTATCGTGACGCATAAACGTCTACGCATCGTGCAAACGTCCCAAAAATATTCTTGATTCTATGGCCATTAGGACATTACACTTCTTCCTGTCTGCGAAGTGTAACACCTTTTTGGGATGCAAATGCACCAAAAATTCCTTCTTGCATGCCTATTATTCATTCTATTCAGTCCATTCAATCTTCCATTTACTCTAGCTCATTATTGCTCTCTTCTACATCATTTTATTTCAATCTATCAAGATCTTAGGATCTCTTAACTCTCTACACCAGCTCTGTGGCTCTTTGGCATATCACAAGTGTTTCATACTCTCCTTTGACATCTCTGGTTTACTAAAGGGAGGGTAACTACACTCTCTTCTATTGTATTACCATCTTTTCCTTGGTAGCATAATGTCATTTTAACTTTTTATTGTCTCTTATATTTATTTTCTTATCCATTATTCTCTCTATCTGTCTATTTGGCTGTCCTTAGAGGTGGAAACACCAAGATGGGGGTTTGACTAAGGCAAGCCCCAAAATAGCCCCAAAATTTTCCCCTTTTTGTGTGTGTAGGATGTTGATTTGGAGCGTTGTGGGAGGCTTCATAGCGTTGGACCTCTTGTGAGTTCTTTCTTATCTTTTTCATCTCATCATTTCATTTTATCTCATTTAATCCATGCATGTTAGTTCTTTTTATGTTATTTATATTATTTATATTATCTTGTTAGTTTAGTAAAACTTCCAGATTTTAGTCTTCAAGTAGCAAGTAGACTCTTTGTGTTTCTGTCAGCAAGTTCTCTTCTTGAACCATACAAGACTACAATGTCAGGGGATATCTGCGTGCCGCACTGTCGTTCTTGGATGAGAGCCAACCAACTTGCTTACAATACTTATGAATTCTACTCTTTCAGCCTTGAGAATCCTTATTCTAAAATCTATCTTAAAACACAAAAATAATCATAACTCTGTGTCTCTCCACCTTTATCACCCAAGCTTTTCCCTTGAGGTAGTAGAGGAACACTCTCTTTAAGGAGGCATAGGGGTGTTATTTTTCCTCTGCTACACAACCTTTCCCCATTCTCGATATTTCCTTAGATTTGAAGTTGCCCCTTCCAATGCAACTTCATATTCTTCTTATGTCGATCCTAATACGCTCCTTGCATTCTCCACTCCATTCGCCACCCTTGAATATGCCTTTGCAAAGGTCAAGATTAGTGAAAAAGGTTGTACTACACTTAATGTGGGCACCATGCCCCCATATCCACACACTTATGGAAGACCATCATCATCAAAGAAATACTGGGAGGCGACAATCAAAAAATGGGGTCTACCACCTTTGAATCTCTAGGTACTTTGGAACAAGAACAAATTGAAGAAGACATTAGTCAATGGATATACTGTGAGGAACCTGAAAGTTCTCCTACACTCTTGGAATACTTCCAAGAGACATATATTACCACCCATCAAATGGCTCAAAATGTTGATTACCAAGGAAGAGGATTGGGCACAAATGATTAAGGTATACTCCAACCTGTTGAGCTACTAGCTAATGTAAAACATCGAGGACTTGGATATGATACTAAACAAAAGAAGCCTATAATGCCGCCAACTACTTCCAACAATGTCACCATGGAATCTTTTATCATTGAAGACATCCCAGATGAGGTCATTAAACTCTCTTATGATGATTTGGATGTCTCCTCCATTTTCTCCACTTCCATCTTTACCATTGACCTCCCACTTTGTTACCTTGAACTTATTGATTGGGACCAATGGGGATTTACACCTATTGATGTGTTTCTGAATGATGAGGCATTTATACATTTTATGGGTTTAAGTGAGGATTATTCATCAGGCTGGTCTATGAGGTTGATTAACATGGATTTTTTGGAGAAGATGAACTCCTCAATCACAAAAATAGAAAACGAGAAAAAAATTCAAGGTCTCTTAGTGAAAACATACCTGAGGCACTTCTAGATCAGTCAAAATTAAAAAGAAAGGGTTCATTCTCTAATAAAAACCTCTCTGAAGCGCTAGAGGATGGGGATGTTCATCTTCCTCTTATGGGTACACAACTATCAAAAATATCCTCTATCTTGATTGAGGGAATTGATTATGTAGATCACAAAGAAAATAAGGGTCAAGTGATTGTGGATCAACTAGTTGATTCTCCTTTAGTGGATGCCTATCCATTTTTTGCAAAATTTCTAGATGAGTTTGTATTCTCTGTCACTGAACTTGATTTGTGGAAGCTATATTTTGATGGTTCATTCACACATGGTTCAAGTGTATGTATCCTCTTTGCTACCACTCAAGATGAATTTATACCCAAATCCTTTAGATTAGCCTTCCCATGAACCAATAATATTACAAAGTATAAGGCTCTCATCATTGGTCTAAAGATAGTATTCCAATGAAATATCAATCAACTACATGTCTATGGTGATTCCCAACTCATCATAAAATAAGTTAATGATGAATTCTAGACCAAGGATGATAAGCTTCTTCCTTACAAACACATGGTCAATAAATTTAAGAAGTATTTTAGTTACATCCAATTTGAGAAAGGACCCATCTTCAAAAAAGAAGTAGATACCATGGCTACAATTGGGTCCTTATTAGATATGCCTTATTATCGCCATGAATGTGAGTTTTTGGCTGAATAATTATTGATGCCTACATATGCTCTCTCAAAAACCGAAATGGTGTGTGAAATCGTTGGTCCCCAATCTCCTTGGTACCATGAAATTTACACTTACCTCCACAATAACATCCTACCACCTGACCTTACTCGAAACCACAACCACTCATTTATCCAATGCTCATCTCGTTACACTATCCTTGGAGACACCTTGTATCATAAGGGGTATGATGGTTCTCTACTACAATTTCTAAATGATATGAAAGCTAAGTTGGCATTAAACAAAGTACATAGTGGAATTTATGGGGCTCACACCAACGGTATAGTCCTTACAAAGAAGCTTCTCCAAAATAGTTATTATTGGCCTACTATGGAACACAATGCTTGTGAGTATGTTAAGAAGTGTGTTCCTTATCAACATGCAAATTTAATACATGATCCATCTCAAGTGTTGCAACCAATCACCTCACCATGGACCTTTTCACAATGGGGTCTTGATTTAGTCAACAAGATACATCTTGCCTCATCTAATGGCCCCAATTTTATCATCATCACCACTAAATATTTCACCAAATGGGTGGAAGCCATTCCACTCACCCTCATTATTGGAGTTCAAAATCTCTAAGTTCATCCTATATCATATCATCTATCGATATGGTATTCCATCCACCATCATTACTAACAATGGTAAGCCTTTTAAAGACCAACATGTGCATCAATTGTGTGAACAATTACACATTCAACATCGTTGGGCTACCCCATATTACCCTTAAGGTAATGACCAAGCTAAGGAAACTAATAAGACCTTAATCAAAATCCTCAAGAAAATTTTCAATGATATTGGTCATGATTGGCATCTCCATCTAAATCTCACCCTTTGGGCTTCTTGTACCAACATCTGCACTCCTACCAGTGCCACTCCATACTCACTTGATTATGGTGTTGAAGCTATCTTTCCAATTGAAGTCAAACTCCCATCACTCTACATCTCACTAAAACATCTTATTAATGATGAGGAGTATAGGGTTGCATGCTTGAGTTAGCTAGAGCTTTGAGATGAATTGCACCTCAACACCTACAATCATCTTCAAGCTTATTAGAATTGGTTGAAGAGAAGTTATAACAATAAAATCCAACCGGCCTCACCAATTCCAACTTGGTGATCTTGTTCTTAAGGAAAATCAAAACACTCAATATGACCGAGAAAAGAATGGAAATTTTGAGGCTAATTGGTTGGGTCCTTATGTCGTCACTGCAAAGTATGGTTCAAGAGCTTATCAGTTGGCTAAACCTAAAGGTGAACCATTGGATGAACCTATCAACATCATCCACCTCAACCTAATCTATTCCTGAATCAATTGAGTTATCCCAACTTTTAAAAATGCAAAAGTTCTAAAAAAAAAATATTAAAAAATAAACATAAAAAAAAGTTAATAGTAAAGAGAAAGAAATCCTCCTATGGTAACACCTTGGACAAGTAAAATTTATGAAAACCTGGCAACAGGGGCCATTTGTAGATGGTTCAATCATTATCTACCTTGCATCCTTCTTTTCTATGTGCTTTCACCTCATCCAACCACATATCATATCCATCCTATTTGTACTATATCCATCATATCCATTATTCGTTCCCATCCTGCTATCTATCTCATGGTCTATCAGCATTAGATAAATTGGATCTACTATCCTAATTCCTAAACTTCATCCATTTATTCTAGAATACATCCGTAGGATCTTAATGCGTTCCTAATATTTAACATTTTATCGGGTAGGATTTTGTTGGTTGCTATCGGTTGTATATAGTGTACATATGGTTTGTCTTGCATCACCATCTATGTCTCATCCTTGTGTCCACGCATTGCTAAGATTCCCCTTCAATCTAGTTATCACAACAAAATTCAATAGCCCCTTGAGGTTTCAAAATGTCTTGGTTATCCCTTGTCATAAGCAATCCTAGAATCTACACATCTATCTTTGGTTTTTTTAGGATATATCATTCCTCATATCAAACCACATCAAACCATCCAACATCCTCATGGAAAATGATATTTGATATCTATTGTTATTTCTTGGTTCTTTTGCATTTTGTTTATCTTTTGAGCTTCCTACTATACCTACTCAAGGTCGCCATGATCCATCATATCATGGTGCACTTTGAATAGTAGAAATAGGGGCATATCTTGGCTTTTCGTGATCATGTTTTCTTGGTTCTCCCACATTGCACCCACCAAGATCTGTTGTGGTCTTGTGTTATGTTAGGGAATCCTCGTGTGTTTGTGGTTTTCCAACATCGGCCCCTCTAAATCTCCTCATGAATTTATGTGATGTTGGACTAACCTTTTGTTTGTTGTGTCAGTCCCATGCATGTGATATGATGTCACCTTGGTTCCTCATACCTTGGTGCATAATATCTCATGCTATATCAAATTAAGCGCTCACTACATGGTAACATAAAGCATACCATCAAATTACTCAATATCCCATCCTCCCATCTACCATTCCCATTCCTATCCTACCATCTACCATTTCCATTCCCTCCTCTTCCATTTTCATTCCTATTATTATTTTCATAATGATTGGGTTTTGAATGTGCAAGTGTGTCCCCCCCCCATCAGGTTGGTTCAGTTTTGGTTGATACGCTATGGTTACACCTACCATCTACCCATATTTTCATCATTTCATTATCATTCCATTTGCATTAAGTTGTTTAGAATCTTTTCATCATTTTATTATCATTTAATTTGTGTTAATTTGTTTAGAATTTGTTATTCTAAGCATCATTTGATTATCATTCCATTTGCATTAAGTTTGGAATTTGTTATTCTAAGAGTCTTTTCATCATTTCATTATCATATTAGTTGCATATAGTTGTTTAAAATTTATTATTTTAAGCATCTTTTCATGGTTTCATAATCATTTTAGATTACATTAGTTATTGTAATTACATTTCAATTACATTGCATTACTCATTTCCATCCATCTTGTAGTGTAACCATATAATTCCATTCATCATTACATTTTCCATTTGCATCCATACATTACATTACATACATAGGTTCATATCACATATCATTATTGCATATCACAAATCATCACATTAGACATCATATACATATGCAAACATATCCATCCAACATCAAACATGTTAGTGACCGTCACATCTACATAAACCCTACATATCGTTGCATCCTACATCATAAACTTTCAATATCATGCATCGTAACATAATCACATATCCATAACATATACATAATCAAGTTTCATACATCAAATCATCTTAAATATGCATCATACATCCATATACATCGTCAAACCATAGTCATACATATACATCACCAATCATTAATATAAAAACACATATGCAAAAACAATCATCCATGTCTATTATCCAAAAAATCATAATCATCCATCATATAAAAATTGAAATCCAAATGTCCATCATAATACATCCACATGCATCATCAAAATAATAAAGTGTATGTGTATAGGTTCATCCATCCGTCGAATGTCTATCACAAAAAAAGACTATATACATGTCCATGAAATAAAAGAATGGCTATGATACATATCAATTTCATGACATAATTATAAAATACATCATCCAATATAAGTACATCTTAGATCTCTATATTGGTAAAAGAATAAAGAATAGTTGCTTGTACATGATGGATCATCTCCCATTTTCCAAAAACCTATGTACTGTACCAAAACTACCACTTGTATCACCCTCATGACTACTTATTGCTACTAAAATTTGAGTGTGTCAGGGGTGGTGGCACTGATCCACTCGGTCTTCCCCCTCCTTCGCCTCCCCATGACGGCCCCATCGATCTGCTCCTCATGGATCCCAATCATAGTGATCATGATTCGCTCCACCCTACACTGACTACCTCTAAAAATGAGGGCCTCCTCTTGACCTCGAGGATAGCTACATAGTATAGATCCTAATAGTATTGGGTCTCCTGACTCAATTGCACGAGTTGTTGTAACATCTCCACAATAGTTTCCTCTCCTCCTTGCACCCTAATGGTGTCTCTCTCCTACCTGTGCCTGTCCCTATCAAATTGAAGGTGACTTCACTCTATACCCCATGCATCCCTCGCTAGTCAAAGGCTATCCCTCTCAACTATGACAACTTGCATCTCCCCCTGTAGTCATTCTACCTCAACATGCAAACTATCTCACTAAGTTGTCCTGGCAACCAGCTTGCGCCTATCATAGTAGTCCTTGTATTTGGGTAACCCTACTCTCTATCATCGCTAATAACCCAACCATGACCCTTTGCCCTCTCCTCCTATCAAGGTGGTGTCACATCTTCTATATGTGGCATTGTAGGGGACCTCCTCTTCTCCTCTCCATCAACCTCCATCTCATGTGCATCCTCCTCCTCTCTCTCCTCTCTCCCCCTCTTTGTCGCTTGCCTCCACCTCCTCCTCTATAATCTCCTCCTCAATGGTGTCCTCCCCCTCTTGTCTCTTCTACCAATGTAGGACTCTCCTCTATCTCACTCAAAATGCCTCCCCCATTGTCACATCCATCCTCTCCCCCACCGACGCCCCCTATTTAGCATCACTAGCTTTGGTCTCCGCCCTCTCCACCACCCTATGTATCTAGGGGTGACCCCTAGGTTTTCCACCCCTCCCTTACTATCTTATATCACCTCCACTAAATCTCTCCATGATGTTACCACTATCCTCTAGGGAATTTGTGGTCTCACAACCTTGTCTCTCATGATACCCTCGTGAATCTCTCCTCTACCTCTAGGATATCCTACATAACATCGAACTAGTGTGTCACCCTATCTGGCCTATATCCCTTGATAAAAAATGGCTATCGGTCAAGGACGTAACACTTGGTAAACATGTACCTATAGTATCCCCCGTCCTCCCCCCAACCCTTGACCTCTCTATAACATGCCAATTGTTCACGAAAGTAAATTTCCTAAGTTTTCACTTTCAAGTAAATAAACTATGTTACTTAACCATTGCCATAAAAATTTTCTTTTCTTAATAGAGAAAAAATGAACATAGATGGCATAAAATAATCAATTTTGATTTCATTTCCAAAATAATATCTGCATATTACAATATTCCAAAGATTGTGTACAAAGTACATACATAACTCAACCGAGCTTCAAAGAAATAGATATAGATGGTCCAAGAATCTCCTTTCAAATCTTGGTCACTTGCTAAGGAGGAGAAGCATCACTCAAGTGCTTTTCCATCAACCACAAACTCAAATGTAGTCCCTGACGCATCTATCATCCGATAGATGGCCCTACCTTTTGACGAAGAGATTGGTGGAGTAACCTCATAACTATAACCATTCTGAGCTTAGTGTTGTGTCCTACATAACTAGAACTTGTAGACTCTACAATCTTGTACTAGCATGCATAAATGGATCACAATGAATTGATAGTGGAGCCAAAGGAAATCACACTACTTTGGCCAAAGTGTTCTCACTCAGTACTTCGAGTCATCCTACTCACATACACTACTCAAGCTCGATTTGACTTTAGGACACTATAAACTATGCATAGGTAATTTCCTTATATAGGTATTCTTTAACCTTGGAAACAACCTATTCCCTTTCCCAAAATACAATGGTATTTCTACCCACAAATAATTAACATAAGATACCCCCCTTCAATGGATAATCAAATCCCAGGTATAATTTATGAGCTCTCTAGTATACAAATTAACTTTGCAATAAATAACCTTTAATCTATCCTATGATAAACAAACTCTCCTATTATGGAGTATATACAAAAACTTCATAGGAAATCATAAACATATTCTTTTCCTTTCCATAAGCAAATATTACGATTCACTAATGCAAGCATTCTCATGCAATTCTAAACAAATCAATCAAAACATTCATTCTTTCACAACAAAAGAAATAAAAGGAGAATAGATTCTCATGCATGTAGATCACTTAATCCAATAGACTAATTTGGTTCTCAGCCTTCCAATGTCAGCATGCTAGACTTCACTTCAAAATACTATAATCACTTAATGCAATATCTCATAGTAACCTCCTTCTCTATGCTCATAAAATAACTCTATCTCAGAAAAATATAGCTACAAAATAAAAGCAACAGATTATAACCTCAGATTGTGCATCTAAATGGGAGAGTTGGCTCATCTATTTATACTAAATAATGAGACATTGATGCCTAAGGAAGTAGTAAACTAGTTGACACCACTCATCCATGCAAGTCGACTCAACACATATAGAAAAAGGTGGCAACGTTCTAAGCTAATACTCAGCTTGGTAAACAACAGATCAACCTTCTTGCATGCCAACATTACTTGACTTAATAAATTATGCACATGTTCTACATAAGAGAATCAAATTGCAAGTATGAAAGACTTCTATAGGAAATAGAGTATTAATAATATGGCACCAAGTTTCAACACCTTCCCTATTCTTTTGGTCACGATTTACCAAAGGAAACAGTCAATGTTCATCTTGCAACACATAATACAGTCGACTTAGTCATAAACTGTCAAATTGACATGTTAAGGATGAATCAACTCCTTAGTAATAATGCTTTGAATAGCTTTGACCAAGCACGTCTATTTGTTGTGGTTCATTTCTTTTACTCATGTGGTTTAAACACTTTTAACAGTAGGTTTAATATTTCCATTGCATATTATCCTTTTGGATAATGCATTTCATTGCATTGGAAATGCACTACTTTAAAATAGTGACACATTTATATTAAATTGACCATGGCTTTTAGACTTTAAATAGGCCTTTATCATAAATCAACCATGTCATAATACATATAAATATAAATAGGCCTTTATCATAAACATTCATAATTCTCTGATAAACAAAATGCAACCACATATATTCTCATTCAGAATTCCAAATAAATTCACACATGCAATAATTTACCATAGCATAGTAATAGTAAATAGGTAAACACACAATAGGGTGTGACATACTCCCCCCCTTGTGAATCATCGTCCCTGATGATTTTATGTAGAAAAAATAAACTAAACAAACAAACAACATTGTTTTCAAGTACTTTCAAAAGAATTTAAAACATGTGGAAACTTTGTTGTATCTCAGCATACTCTTCCCAAGTGGTAGAATCTTCTGCATACTGGTCCCACTGGACTTTGCACTGCATAACTTCCTTGTTACATAAGCGAAGCTTACGCATTCCAAGCACCTTGATAGGCTCAATTGTTATCACTCTGGGGTCATGTACCTGTAAAGCATTTCAATCAATTACATGATTATCTCTTGGTATATACTTCTTTAGGTAAGAAACATGAAAGACATTATGCATTTGGGAAAGAGCTGGTGGCAATGAAAATCGGTCAGCTACATGATTCACTTCCTCAAGAATCTCAAAAATTCCTACATAGCATGGAGCTAATTTGGATGAATTTCCAAATTTGATGGAACTCTTATTAGGTTTCACCCTTAACAACACCTTGTCACCTACTGCAAAATTTTGGGGAACTCACTTTACTTCTACATAGCTTTTATGTCTATCATTGGCTTCAGCTATCCTTTGCTTAACAATCCTCACTTGTTCATCCATTTCAGCCAACATCTATGGCCCAAGGCTCACCCTATCCTAAAATTTATCCCAAATCATAGGGGTTTGACACTTTCAATCATATAATGCTTCAAAAGGAGCCATCTTTATTGCGGAATGGTAGGAGTTGTTATAAGAAAATTCCATTAAAGGCAAGTAATCTTCCCACTTGTATTGTTGATCCATGCAATACATTCTAAGTAGGTCTTCAAGTACTTGATTCACCCTTTCTGTTTGTCCATCTGTTTCCGAATGATACGCTGAACTTATATTTAGTTGAGTCCCAAGTGTAGAAAATAAGTTTTGCGAAAACCTTGAGGTGACTCGTGCATCCCTATTTGAGATAATATTCTCAAGATTCCATGCAGTCTAATCACCTCTTGAATGATTTTTTGTGCTATGATAGGAGCTCCATCAGTTAGATTCCTAGGTATGAAATGTGCTAACTTAGTAAGCTTTTCCACAACCACAAGAATGGAATTGTGCTTATTCCTTGACATAGGAAATCCTTGCACAAAGTCCATACTTATGACTTGTCACTTACTCTCTAGAATATCATGTGGGTATAACAATCTTGTAGGATGATGATGTAGTGCCCCTTCATTGTGGCCTTGTCGAATATTTGAGTAAGTCATTATTGGTGGTTTCCTTGTGACGTGTGTTGTTGGATTATGTGATAACACAGATATCTTGATTACCCTCGTTTAATCGATTTAATTAAGCTAAAATTGATCTACATAGTAATTTTAACTAATATTTAAATATAATATGTTTTGAAAAGGTGTTGCATGGTGATATTGAGTATTATTTATTAAATTAAAATTGTGAGATTAAATATTCAAGGGAGCCCTCCAAATTATTAATAATTACATTATTAAAGCTAATAAATTATTAGCAAAATAGTAAGATGTAAATTAACTAATGAGTATGATAATTGTCTTTAGATTATTAGCTATATCATTATTCAATAAATTATATTTATTTTGTTTATTTATTAATGGGCATCAAAATTACAAATGATGCAACTTTGATAAAAGAAAAGAGAAATTTAAAATATTTAATAAATAAGTAAATAAATAAAATAAAAACAAATAAAAAGAATTTAACAAGGTTTACACTTGTCTTTACCTTTATTTTCCACTTTGCTTCAAACATTCTCGCATTCTCTCCACGTGGGGCCTGGCATCCACTTTATGCATGCCTTTACGTGGTACGTGGGGAAAGGGAGTTTGGCATGTGGTGCTAGGTGGATCTTATGGAGAAGAAAAAGACTGGGCTTCAAAAAGGTACGTGGGGATTGTCGGGGGTTTTCTTCTTTTTGGCATATACTTGTCTACCAGGGTTGCATGCATTGAAACAGTTACATCTGCAAAGTATGCCCATTTACTCTTTCAGTATTGATTGCACAATACACTGTATGCAGATTGTTGAGAGATGTCATCTCCATGCGGAACTCTGCCAAACAGTAACGTGCCTTTCCTATTCTGCATTTTTTGCATGGGTATTTTGACGAGAGGATGGAGACACGAGTGGAGGAAGTTAGACAGGTATGCCTCATTCAGTGCATAATCTTGAGGTAATTACTTGCAAATTGCATTTGCTTGAAAGTTTCTCTAGTCTTATCAACGAATGGATTCCTTGCGTATGGTGCACTCATCACATTTCAGGAGTTGACGTCCTTTTTGTGGCATTCTGATAAACAGTTCGCATGCCTTGTTCATGGCAATCTGTCACAACAACCACATTTGAAAATAGAAAACTGTAGAGGCGTAATTAGCCTTCGTGTTTCCTTTGGCAACCTGTCATATCTGCACTGCTTGAAAATAGAAGATTGTAGAGGTTTAAATAATCTCCCTGATACCATGGTCAACCTGTCTAAGCCGCAACACTTGAACATCATAGGAAGTTTGAAGGTTTTAACCAATCTGCTGCTATCCACTTTCCACCTGCTATTTGCATTTGCTTGAAATTTTCTTAAGCCTTTTCAGGAAATCTATCTTGTTCATGTCCTGCAATCTTTTTCCTTCTTGAGATGCCTGATTTTCCTCCATTTACCTTGGCCTTGGGTTCTTGCCTCACGGCCTCTTCTTCATCATCATCGTTGAATGAGTATGCTACATCTGAGTATACTTTGGAGCTAACCCCAGTCGCTTTTTCAGGCCCTATATCCTTAACAACCACAGTGTCAGTAGGGAGCAAAGAATAATTCTGTGTTTTTGGGTTACTAGTCTGTAACTACAAATTCTGAAACCCAAATGATATCATTCGCAATTTGTCATAGCCGCAAGACTGGAATAGAGAAGGTTGTAGAGATTTAAACAATCTTCTTGATTCCGTTGGCAACCTCTCACATATGCAGAGTTTGAAAATAGAATATTGTAGAGGTTTAAATAATATTCCCAATACCATTGTCAGCCTGTCTTAGCCGCAACACTTAACATAATAGGAAGTGTAAAGGTTTAAATCACATCCCTGTTCCTTTGGCGTCACCTGCCAATTGCATATTCTTGGAAGTTTCTAAAGCCTGTAAACAAATCCATTTCTGTGCTTATCTTGTAATTTTTGCATCCCATGAGTTGACATTTCTTGGAGGCATTCTATCTAACAGTTCACGTGCCCTGTTTTTGATTCTACATTTTGTATGCATGTCGACCAGGGTACTTGCAACTTCAAACATCTGGAAAATTCCTCTATCTGTTATGCTTTGAGGGATGCCCATACCTTGTTCCAAAGCTCCCGTTTTAGTCAGCAGGCAGAGTGAATGCCGGAAGAAACTGTAGAATGTGATGTTACACCTGCCGTATTCAATTGCTTGAAATTTCTAAAGTCTCCTCAATAAAAGCAAATTTGTGCCTACCTTTTTATTATTGCATTCCACGAGACCATATCTTCATCTCGCATTACATCAAACAATTCTCACGCCTTTTTATGCTTAAGCAATATTAGGGCAAGCCAATAACTAAATAAAAGAAAACATATGAGAAAAGTTAGGTTAGTTGTTAACTTCAAAGAATATCATTGATAAGGTTCTTTTTTTATAAATATATTTATATATCTTGTTTTACGGAAATGCATGCTAAGGATAAGATCTGAAATTAATTCACCACCTATTATCATGGGGTAGACTTTAAATGGATCCTATAAAGGGCTCCATGTAATCCCTTCTAAAAGTTCTCTTTTATAATTTTTTTTTTTTAAAAACAAGACTATCTTTTAAATACGGGCTCTTAACTCTATGTCCATTTAACCATTAAAATAAATAAATAAATGTGATTCCTACTCCTTTTGGAAGGGGGAGATATAGTAGCTTAAAATGGATAAAATAAAAAGAAATAAAAAAAAGATCAAATATTAGTTAATATCAGTATTCCTAAAAGAGAGAGAAGGGAAGCTTCTTTCTATTTATTATTTTTAATTCTTCTTTAGTGAATAAATTAAATGTATAAGTTAATGTAGTTAATTTTGTATATTTAAATATAAGTATAAATTTAAAAAGAGAGTTAACAGATAAATTAAATAAATACGCTATTTATATGTAAGAATTACAAATGAATATGATGGTGGTAAATAAAATCGTATATATATACGTACATATGTATCTTGTGTAAAATGAAAGTCTTTCACATTAATTTATTTGTTTATATTTAATTGGTTATTGAGTCATGTAAGTACTCTCTCCTTCGTCAAGCTAGTCAACTAGATGTTTTAATTATATATATAAATATTTAAAGGGGTGATCTTAAGATCAGCTGTTGAATCATGAGATTGTGCACATTTTATTTTATTTTGACATTTTATAATTTCCACCTAAAGATGATGTTTCAATTTATAATATCCAAATCAAAGTAACCCCATGTTTTACCAATAAGGAAATGTGAACAGTAAGGTATAGATTAGGAGTTGTATTTCTTTTAATCTACCTTTAAAGTTATACTTATGTTAAAGGTTAGGTTGGCTTAGTTTTTAATTATTTAAATACAATGGGTGGGTGAAGGAATTGTTAGTGATAACTTAATGGTTTGTTATAACTTATCACTTGAATGTTTGATTATTAAAATGATTCCTAATAATTTATCGTTAGCAAAATATAACAAGGATTCAACTTCCTTTGGAACTTATTGCTCTTGGTGTCTTAGTGAAATTTAAGAGTTGTTTTAAATGTTCTAAGATATTTATTGGAATATTTAGGAAAATATGCTTAAATTATTTCTTTAGTTATTTTAAATTACTTTTTAGTGAACTTTACTTTCGTATAACCCCTATAGCATTATCGTTTAGTGAAAAGTTAAACACTAGGGATTTGGAATAAATGCTTCATGAATGATAGAGTTATCTCAAAATATCAACGTATAATATTTTACTTTGATCAAGTAAACAACTTATTTTAGTGTCGAACACATTCACAACATCTAGTTTGAGATCATGGATGAAATGCTAATGCTTGTTTTATTTTCCTATCGTGACTCTCCTGGATGTACTGTCAAGTGATTTTGCTATTGGTTATTGTGTTTGATTTTGTATGGAGATGATAATCCCTTAAAAGTGTTGGCTTCTAATCCTGTTGTGTTTGTTAAATTGGTTAAAGTTGGTTTTAGCCAAATTGTTAGTCATTAGGGTTTCATATGTGGAGAAAATTGAGGTCTCCCTTGGATGCCCTATTGGCTGAATTTGTTGTTGGTAATTGTAGTTGATTATGTTAGCTTTGAGTGAATTTGAGGATCTCGTTATGGTATTGCCTCCATTACTCTACACTTGTCGTTTTGTGATCATGAAAAGTTGTTTAGTCATTTGTAAGTACTCCTTTTTGTGTTATCCTAATTGAGGAAACTTTATGCGTCGACTTTCGTTTAGTCATATTTTGGACGAGTTGGGAACCCGTAAATGTTTCAGTCACTCCCTTTTGTTAAGTTATGGGTGTAGGTTGTCAGGCTTCCTGAGGCAATGGGAAACCTGTCATGTGTTGCATACTCTCATGATTAGACCTATGTGATCCATTGATTGTATTCTTTTTCTTGAGACCTCATGGGTGAACCTTGTTCCATGATTTTCCTTGCCCTTGGTTATGTCTATGAGCGAGATGGTTCATGCCTCGCATGTTTATTCATTGTGTCATTTATGCTTGGTACACCCTTGTTGTTGTGAGTCTTGTTTCAAAACTGTTCGAAAGAGTCTCCTAATCAAGCAATGTTGTACTCGTTGCATGTTGTTTTATGTCAGGGTTATAGTGTTATGCGTATGAAGAAAGTCGAGTCATTCATTGGAAACTAATGGTTATATCCCATGTGGGTGAGTTGGAGCAACTCAAGTTGTCGAACTACGGTGCCTCTGCGAATTATATACGTAGGCAAGGCCATCAAGTGATGAGCCCCCGAGGCATTAGGTCGGGCCCCTAGGACTGTTCTTCTGAGTCTTGTTTGAGACTTGTCATTTATTCCCGATAACGTAAAAACTACCATTGATTTATATAGCTTCTCTTAGTAATCATGTGCTAACTATCTTTGATCTTATGTGTGTGCCAAGTCATGTAGACCTTATAGGTATAGGCATTGGGAGCAAGGACTTGTCGATAAAATAGAATGTAAGAGGTATGTTAAGCTAACCTAAGTAAGTAGACTCTATTGCCAAAGTTAGTAAATCACTTCTATCTTTTCTTGTAACTTGTGTGATCATTGAATATAGCTATAAGTAGTGAATTGTGTTGTTGTTGTCTTATAAGTAAACAAAAATTAAAATAAAATAAAATAAAATAAAAATTATTGCAAAATGAGGAAAGATGCTACAGTTTTGCCTGGTTGTTTAGTGTGTAAAATGTGGGCATGAGATTGGTCACTTTGTACCTTATTTTTCATTAATTTCTCATTCTTGTACTCAATGTACTTCTCCCATTGATATTAGGGAAAAATTATGTGATGAACTATTGTATCTTTGATATGTTGTATCTGTGGAAATATGCTCTGCAGATGTATTATGGAACTGTGATTTGAATTGCAATGAAATGGTGTATCATTTTCCATGCTTGTGATCATTAATAGTAGTGTGTGATCACTATGTGTTCTTGGTTGTTTAGTCTCTTCCATTTGATAAAAGTTTATGATTTGTAATGACTGTTTCGTGTACCCCAGAGGACATGAAAAATTTAGTAAATGCATAATTGCTTTTCGTGTAATGTGTGCATGCAGTCATCATATGCAATGATCCGCAATGTTTCACTTTCAAAAAAAAAAAAATTGTACGGTGTTTGTTGTCCTTTGGGGTTCACACGGCGGGGCATTACAGATGATGTTCAACTTTCACCCTTTGACATTCTAGGCACATAGCCACAAATCTAGCAGCATCTCCTTTCATCCCTTTCCAAAAATATAATGGCTTTACATCGGCCAACATTTTTGTCACATCAAGATGTCCAAAGTATAGTGCTTCATGAACTTCTTTCCATACTATATTTCTTAACTCTTTAGATTTAGGCACATACATCCTTCCCTTATACCGAAGCAATTCATTGGGTTCAAAATGAAATCCTTCATATTTAGCATCTTGTGGATTTCTCGTGAGTGCTTGCTCAACTTGCATATATTACTCATCCTCTTTAAATTTCTACAATAGTTAGCCTTTAAAGTCGGTTTGGATTGTCACTATTGTGGCAATGTGACATCTATGACTTAAGGAATCAACAACCTGATTTTATTTTCCCTTGATATAGCTAATATTGAAGTCATAATCAGATATCAACTCCAACCATATTCTCTGTTGTGTATTCAAATTAGGTTGAGTGCATAAATATTTCAACCTGTGGTGATCAATTTTCATCTCAAAGGGCTTTCCCAACAAGTAATTCCTCCACATTTGCAATGCGTGAACCATCGCTGCCAACTCTAAATCATGTGATGCATAATTTTTCTTGTAGGGTTTCAACTTCCTTGATTCATAATCATTTTTTTTCCCTTCTTACATTAAAACACCACCCAAGCCTTCTCCTGACGCATCTGTGATAATAGTGAAGTCACCATCAGGATCTGGTACTTTCAAAATTAGGGCAATAGTTAACTTCTCTTTGAGTTGATAAAATATTGCTTGGCATTTTTCTGTCCACTCAAACTTCTTCCTTTTCTTTTGCAAATAAGTAATTGGAAAGGCTATCTTGGAGAAGTTTGCAACAAACTTTCTATAATAACCCGCTAATCCCATTAAACTTCTTACCTCAGAGACATTTTTTGGCAATGACCATTCTAACACTACCTTGATCTTAGCTAGATCAACTAAGATATCTTCAACCAACATCACATGTCCAAGATACTGCACTTTCTTTTGGAAGAAAGTAAACTTAGAGATTTTCCCATACAACTTATTTTCTCTCAATCATTGTAGAACTATCTTTAAATGCTTACAATGATCCTCCTCACTCATTGAATAAATCAGGATATCATCTAGGAAAACCAAAACAAACTTATCTAGGCAATCCCTAAATGCGTTGTTCATTAGGTTCATAAATGATGCTGACACATTAGTTAGTCCAAATGGCAGAACTGTAAACTCATAATTCCCATATTTGGTTCTGAAAGCAATCTTAAAGATGTACTCATCTTTGATTCTTAACTTGTGATATCCAGATCATAGATCAATCTTAGAAAATACAATAGCTCCTCACATTTGATCAAAAAGATCATCAATGTGTGGCAATGGATACTTGTTCTTTACCGTAGCTTTGTTAAGCATATGATAATCTATGCACAAGTGAAAAGTACCATCCTTCTTTTTCACAAAGATTACTGGTGCTCCCCAAGGTGATACACTTGGTCTTATCAATCCCTTAAACAATAGTTCATCTAGCTATTCCTTAAGCTCCATTAACTCAGTTGTTGTCATTCTGTAAGACACTTTCGAAACAGGTTCAAATCCTAGCACTATATCAATAAAGAAATCAAATACCCTTTTCAGTGGTAGTCTAGGTAGTTCCTCTAGAAACACATGTGAAAACTTTCACAATATAGGATATTTTTCCATATCTATCTCTCTAGTTTCCATCATTTCACCTTATTCCATCACTTGATAACTCTATGGGCCATAGTTGTCAAGATCATCTTGAAAGTTAATTCCCTTGTAATATTAAATCTTTTCCATCTTAACTACAAAGAGCTTGCATCCTTTCTTCTTAGCCCTAAAAAATTACATAGTGGAAATTTGACAGAACTTGACCTTCCTAGGTATCCCTTGTATCATCACTTGGTTACCAAAATCATCCAAGCATTCTACTATTTTGGCATGGAAGTCTACCTTGGCTCTATGTCTCCAAAGCCAGTTCATTCCTAGGATAACATCATAGGATTCTAAGTGTGCTACATATAGGTTTACCTCCATAGAAAAACAAGGTAGCTCAATCCTAGCTTCAAACAAACATTGTTCCACCGTTGCTCTCATCTAGTTTGCATATTCTACAACCCATGAATTTTCCATATAACCAACTTTCCTAGATGTTTGCTTTGCTATTCTAGGTGAAATAAAATTTTCAGTTGCTCCAGTATCTATAATTATGGAAATGGTTAAACCAAATAAAATACTTGGAGTCTCTATTGGAGTAACTTGATACTCCCCTTGATGATCATCTAAGGCAACATGAATCTTTTGTTGGAATGCCGCTTGCTGGGTAGGAAGTGGGTTTCCATAAGATTGTGACCCAAAAGGCTTATTGGGACAATATATAGCATAGTGGTCTCCCCCTCATGTGAAGCATCCATTATCCGGTCCTTTCTTCCTTGCAGGTTCTCTGGATATACTAGTATTACTTCTAGCATTGTTAGCATTTCCACCATTGAAATTATTCCTCTTGCGTTCCCTCCTTGATTCCCTCCCATTATTTTGGGTCCGTTTTTCCCCTATTTTTGTAAATCTTGCACAACTTCAAACTTCTTTGGATTTGGTTTGACTTGAGCTCTAGCAAACTTCTTACGATTCCTATTCTCTTGGCGAATAGAGATAGCTTTGAGCTTCTTCTCTAGCTTAACAACTTTCTCATGCACTAGATCCATAGTGGCTGGACCATGAACATCTACCTCTCCACCAATCTAGCTATTAAGACCCATAATAAATTTCCTTATGTGGAAACATTCATCCTTTTGATACATTGGTACATAATGTAAAAAATGGGTAAAATTTTCCCGGTACTCATTTACTAACATCTCACCTTATCTCAGATTTTGAAAATTAGTGAATTTTTGGTCGAAAAAGAGTTGGGGTAACCATCTTTTTTGGAATTTAGCTTCATCACCCATTGGACCTTGTCTGACTTCTTCACTCCCTCCAAGATTGGTCATTGTTCTCACCATCCTCGCAAGAGCAAATTATACTTGAAGGTTCATCTATATTAGATTCAATCATGTTCTTATTATCTTATGGAAAACATTTAAATGAGCATTCATTCGCACATAAAGAAATTTCACATAAGATTGGAGCACAAGCTTTTGATAAACACGTGATTTTTATTATTCACAAGAATCTCAATATCCTTTCAATTACATAGAGTGAATTTTCAGATAGTCAAGTGGAGAGTATTTCTTAGATTCACTCTTAGACAGATAACTCAACAGGGTATACCCCTCATATTTTTGTTCATCTCTCATTTTCTCATATCTATCCCAAAATGGATAGTAACCTTCAGATATGTCACCCGATACATAGTTATGGCCTAGACATAACCCTCTGATTCATTACTTGAGGAAATTACAATCACTTCCGATATAGGAAGGACTCTAGGGTCTCTAAATATGAATGTTGGCTTGACACTCCCTTTTGAGGGCATATTGCTGGAAAGTGACAAGGAATTAGGCTTTGCTGGTGAGACTGGAGGTAGATAATTAAAATTGGCCTCCTCCTTCATCCTTCTCTTTACTTCACTAATCCGAGAAAGAGCATGATTGAAAGTTTTAGTATTGCTTAACCAGACGACATTATCATATTTGGTACCCTCTATCGTACCAATAATGGCCTCTTTTTCCTTCTTGGATTTCAGGTAGTGCTCATTCTTGATTAATGACTTTCTTGCAGTTAACTTGAGATGCACAATCCTGGCACAAGAATTTCCAAACATTAGATAACGTTGGATGGAAAGTATGATGAGCACATAGGTTCCAGAGCCAGATCTAGTAGCTCTGATACCACATGTAACATGCCAATTATTCACACAAGTAAATTTCCTTAGTTTTCACTTTCAAGTAAATAAACTATGTTACTTAACCATTGCCACAAATTTTTTCTTTTCTTAATAGAGAACAAATGAACATAGATGTCATAACAATAACCAATTTTGATTTTATTTCCAAAATAATACTCTGCATATTACAATATCCAAAAGATTGTGTACAAAGTACATACATAGCTCAACCAAGCTTCAAAGCAATAGATATAGATGGTCTAGGAATCTCCTTTCAAATCTCGGTCACCTGCTGAGGAGGAGAATCATCACTTAAGAACTTTTTCACCAACCATAGGCTCAAATGCAGTCCCCCACACATCTATTATCTGATAGATGGCCCTACCCTTCGACGAAGAGATTGATGGAGTAACCTCATAATGACAACCATTCTGAGCTTAGTGTTGTGTCCTACATAACTAGAACTTGTAGACTCTACAATCCTGAACTAGCATGCATAAATGGATCATGGTGAATTGACAGTGGAGTCAAAGGAAATCACATTACTTTGGCCAAAGTGTTCTCACTCAATACTTCGAGTGATAGTCATCTTATTCACTTACACTATTCAAGCTCAATTTGACTTAAGGCCACTATAGTCTATGCATAGGTAATTTCCTTCTATAGGTAGTCTTTAACCTTGGAAACAACCTATTCCCTTTCCCAAAATACTATGGTATTTCTTCCCACAAAGCATTAACATAAGTTACCCCCCCTTCAATGGATAATCAAATCCCAGGTGTAATTTATGAGCTCTCTAGTCTACAAATTAACTTTACAATAAATAACCTTTAATCTATCCCTATTTCATCATTCCTAGTATATAATACTATGATAAAAAAACTCTCCTATTATGGAGTATATACAAAAACTTCATAGGAAATCACAAACAGATTCTTTTCCTTTCCATAAGAAAATATTACGATTCACTAATGCAAGCATTCTCATGCAATTCCAAACAAATCAATCAAAACATTCATTCTTTCACAACAAAAGACAAATAAAAGGAGAATGGATTCTCATGCCTACAGATTGCTTAATCCAATAAACTAATATGGTTCTTAGCCTTCCAATGTCATCTTGCTAAGCTTCACTTCAAACTGCTATAATCACTCAATACAATATCTCACAATAACCTCCTTCTCTACACTCACAAAATAACTCTATCTCAGAAAAATACAACTATAGAATAAAAGTAGCAAATTATAACCTTAGATTGTGCATCCAAATGGGAGAGTTGGATCATGTATTTATACTAAATAATGAGACATTGATGCCTAAGGAAGTGGTAAACCAATTGACACCACTCAACCATGCAAGTCGACTCAACACATACAAACAAAGGTGGCAACATTCTAAGCTAATACTCAGCCTGGTAAACAACATATTGAACTTCTTGCATGACAACAATACTTGACTTAATCAATTATGCACATGTTCTACAAATGATAATCAAATTGCAAGTATAAAAGACTTCTACATGAAATAGATTATTCATAATATGGCGCCAAGTTTCAACACATTCCCTATTCTTTTTCTCCTGATTTACCAAAGGAAACAATCAGTGTTCATCTAGTAACACATAATACAGTCAACTTAGTCATAGACTGTCAAATCGATATGTTAAGGATGAATCAAATCCTTAGTAATAGTGCTTTGAATAGCTTTGACCAAGCACATCTATTTTATGTGGTTCATTTCTTTACTCATGCGGTTTAAACACTTTTAACAACAAACTTAATGTTTTAAATTTCCATCACATGTTTTTCCTTTAGGATAATGTGTTTCATTGCATTGGCAATGCACTACTTAAAAATAGCAATGCATTTATATGAAATCGACCATGGATTTTAGACTTTAAATCAACCTTTATCATAAATCGGCCATGTCATAATATATATATATATATACATATTCACACACACACACACACACACACACACACACACACACACACACACACACACACACACACACACACACACACACACACACACACACACACACATATATAACTATAATCATTGAAAAATAAGTTTGTCTAAATATTCTACTTGGTATTTGAATGAATAAATCCAAGTTAACATTTTATATATAATATCATTTATCTATATATACATATACATCTATGTATATGTATACGTACATATACATATACTGATATATTCGTATGGATATTTCCATTTGTCGGACATATGTATATATTGACACATGTACACATATGTATATATGCATATATCTTATATATATACATTCAATTACACAATCAAACACATAAACAATTATTGTCTTATTGATAGGAAAATATACATGTGATGTATATATACATACATGTTTTATTGTCCCTTCGATATCACCATGCTCATAAGCAACCCGTCCATAAGTGTGCATAGGTATGTCTACCTATGTATTCTCATGTGTGTGTTCCTTCATGCATATGGTTTATCGTCGACATACATATGTATACATATATATACATTCAACGCATGTTCTCCTCACCAATCAAGCATAGTAATATAAAGAAGAACTCATAAACACCAAGCACATAAAAATCATCCAAGAATGCACTCAACAGTAATAAAGATAATTCCTAATGCAAACACATCATACTTATGGGCAACTTACCAATTCCCAACACTATGACTTGACTCAACCATTCTATTGCATGAGTGTGTGTATAAGCTCAATTAGGTTTCGTTAGAGGTTACCCGCCCAAGTTATTCTCTTGAGTGATACTTCCCCTCACTCCTAGAGTATTGAATATGAACCTACATCCAACTTAACACTTTCCATGGTAGTCAATCGTTCATCAAAACAAGAATTTACATAATACTTTTCATAGTTAGAATATCTAATTCAATAACCATTCAGTTCCATATATGCATTCCATCACATAATATTAAATGAAATAAACATTCATTCATAATTATCTGATAAACAAAGTGAAACCACATATATTCTCATTCAAAATTCCAAATACATTCACACATGCAATAATTTACCATAGCATAGTAATAGTAAATAGGTAAACACACAATGGGGTGTGACACTCCCTATATGGTCGCCATATGAAATCTCCTGTATCAAGCTCATCTATCATCCTCCACCATGGAGCCATGCTTTGAACATCCTAATACCTTAATCCAAGCCACCAACAGAATACCAGGGGCTCATTAGTTGCTCTTTCTATCCTATCTCCCATTGGTCGGGCCACACTGATGTGCTCCCACATCCATACTTGTAGTAACATAATATGAGGTTGACGCCTTGCCTGTAGCATACCAAGTGTATATCCTTATATAGTTGTGCTATCAAGCATGGTCCATGCCACTGTGCTCTCTATAATCACCACTACAATGTTTCACAACGTCAAGCTAAAGAATCATCCACTCCTATTTGGTAGGAGTACCCCATTGATAAGATTGCACAAATATAGTGTTAGTCCTGACACTAGCTCCCCACATCCATCCACATCCAAAGCTCTCTCTCATTTCGACAGGTTTGTCCTCCTGAATATCGCTTGCAGTAGCTAAGACACTATATGTGAACTAGAAGCCAAAACCCTAGGACCTCAAATCGAGAGTCACAATATCCTCCAAACATCCTCTATAGTAATAGTAATCTCCCCAATTGGGAGGTGGAATGTTCTCATCTCTAAGCTCCATCTCTCGACCAAGGTCATCAAAAAGAGCCGATGTGCCCTAATCATGGGCATCCTAGTGACATACGTCAATCCACACACATCTGGTAGAGCTCAGTTAATATCAAAAAATTGAGTTACAATCTGCTATACAATCGACCTCCGCTCCTAAGTCTGTAAACTCAATGTCATTTGCATCCATCCACCCCACAGATCAAATGTTTCTAGCTTCTTTCTACTCTATCTTTATTCTAACCTTTTCCAACAGATTTACCCCTTGGATGCATCCACTTATCCCCAAAGTAGATCTGCCCCTCAGTGAATCCACCTATCCTTCAATGGATCCGCCTCTGTGGGAGCGCATCCACCTATTCTTCTCTGGATCCACCCTTTGGGAAAATTCACCTATCTACCTGCAAAAATGCCTTTTGATGTATCCACCCTTCCTTTGGCAGATCCGTCTCTATGAGGCGCATTCACCCATGCTCTCAAAAATCCCCCATGTAGCAAATCTGCTTGTCCTTCGTATCTATCCTTCTACTAGTGGATTCACCTATTGGAAAATACACCTATTCTCTAGTAGATCTGCCTATTCTAGGAACATCTGCACATCCCTTGTGGATTTACCCCTTGGTAGATCCACCCCTTCTTTGGCAGGTCTACCTCTTCTCAATGCATTTTCCCATCCTCTAGTGCAACCTCCTTTTGGTGCATTTGGCTAAGTGAAGTGGATCCACCCATCTAGGGCACATCTTCCCTTCATCCTATTTAGGTGGATCCACCCCATTATGATGGCAGATCCGCTCGACCGTTGACTTTGGCCTATCATTAATGCTCACAAATGAAACGTACAAGTCAAAGTCAAAGTGTGTTATGACCACCTCACTCTCCTCTATGCGCCCACACCCTCACAACATTGACTCGGTGTGGAATCCCTCTCCTGCGTTCCATTTTGTTCTCTATGCTCTCTATGTGCTCTTGAATGCTCAGTGCTCAAATTAATAGTGACTATGCTCTCTATGTGCTATTTATAGCAAACCATAATTTCTCATTTTTCACTCCCATTTCCTACTTGTAGCTCTGTTTTCCTTCGTTCCTTTTTCGTTCTTCCTCATTTTCCATCGCTGATCCATTAGTGTCCTCCTTTCCCATCTTTCGAGAGGTTATTCAGGCCTTTTTTTCTTGTATACCCTCTCAAGAGGGCATCACTTCCATCATATCACTTTTTCTTCTATACCATCTTTTCCCTCCATATTGGGGAATCTCTCCATCTATTTCTTTTATGGGTCAGATATATTTTAATCTTCTTCAAAACATTGTTATTCTAATTTCATTTCAAAGAGGGGTGAAATGTAGACACCTAAAATTGACCATGTGTGTTTGGTCAATTTATCCCTATTTCATCTAAATCCCTTCCTATCCACATTAATTAAATAATATTGCATTTATTTAATTAATATCACCCATTTCCCTGAGGTCTTCTAAATTCCTAAAGTAATTAAATAATTGATCAATTACATTACCTTTTATCCTCCTATAAGAATTATATAAAATATTTAATTCTTTCATTTTCCTCTCTCCTTGTCACATCTTCCATAATTTCTTCATTACCCCTAATCCTAATCCTAATCCCTCCATTAGAGATGCGCACACACTTAATCCCTGATTAAGAGGTGTCACATCCTCCAACTTTTGCCACTTGCCTCTTAGTCATTTTTCATTAGCCTAATTCCCCCACCTAATTCACTCCCTAATCTCTTGGACATTCTTAATCCCTTGATTAGGAAAGGGATAATCATTTTTCCATTTATGGCTTCTCATCTTGTCCCATTAAACTTAAACGCCTTCACTTTTTGGAGAAGTAACCCCACATGGGTCACCTCTCCAAAGTACACACAAGGAATTTTAAATTCCTTTTATTCCTACCCCTCTCATCACTATGGAGGCTTGGACAAGAAATGTCTTTATGAGGGACATCTTTTCCATCTCCCAAGGTACTTGCAAAGTACCAATCCTCCTCTCAAGCCTTCACATGGTGACACTTGTCACCATCCTAGGATTTGAGAGGTCAAATATCCCCCTTCTTCCTCCCATGATGACACTTATAATCGCCACATGAGTTGAGATGTCTCAACTCATCTCAACCCTTGATTTCATTCATCCCTTCATCAAACACCAAAAACATTTAGCCATTTTCACAACTTACGTCTTTGACTAGTTACATACCATTATGCTGTGAAAATCACTTTGAGCATAGATCGAATTCATCATGGCCGGGGCGATCTCATCAAGCTCATCAACATAGTTGAATTTCGTTAGTTTTTGAGTAGGTATAAGTTCTAGGCCCTAATCTTGATTATTGCATGAGTTGTGTGTTTTGTTGGGTTTTTGCATTGCATTTCCTTTCATTTGAAAGCACATTTTCACTGCACACAGTTCCAATATCCCTTGTTCATGGATACATAGTACTTTCCTTTATATCTCATTATTATTTCCATCATCTTAATATTAATAGGATATTCAATTTTTGTATAATAGGGTGCTAATCCATCTTCATAAAGCTACAATCCATTGGAACTTTCTATAATTTCCTCTACAAGGAAACCTAAACTAATGAATTTTGTTAAACCAAATTGATATGAAGCTGATGTGTTATTCTTGTTCATTATGGACCTATCATACATTTTGGGTGAAAGGGGAAGCTTCCCTATGTGAAAGGTATTATAGATTTCATACTCACCACAACCCTTATCAAGGATTTTTAAATAAATTTTGGATGATGAAACCCTAGATGTGGATGGTAGATCTTCGGGATTGATATGAGGAAAAAAATTGTGGTTCAAATTTATGGCTTATTTTTGTAATTAGATACTAATCAACTTTGCAACATTTCCCTTCCATAATTCTACAATATTGTTATGGATGATGATCATCAAGGATTGTAACCTCTATACATGAATGTATAATATTAAGATATTGATGGAATATGGATGGGACATCTTTCATACCATGGAGCCCATGATGAATGAGAAGGATATTATATGGAAGGTCAAGGTCAAAACATGTAATAGAGTTTAATGTACAATAGGCCAACCATGATAGGAAGATGGATAATTCTTGATGATTCCCTCTTTGCATTGTCATATACTTTGATAATTATAAATTTTGGATCCAATGCTTCCTTTGGGTAACCAAGGTACTTGATCAATTGCAAGGTACATATATTTAGACCTAATATTTTGTCTACAAGAATCCTTTTTACTTTCTATTTGGAAATAAGGACTTTAATGTGTAAAAATAGATTATGGGATGGTTCTTTGGAGGTATATTATGCTAACTAAAGGTGAGGTGTTGAGTGGAGGATAAGTGGCCAATGAGGGCTTGGAAGTCATTTGGTGCTATATCATTAGGAACTCTTGACTCTTGTAGGATTTTATAAAGGACATATTGAGGAATAGTGGATGTCTTGAGAGGATCCATTATTGATATTTGTGCAAGATTTTTCTCAAGTTGCTCAATTATGCTATATTTCTTTGGGATCAAATGAAGGAGGACCTTGGAAAAATATCTTAGTGTGTCTTGTTGTAACAACATAAGGGGGACCTTGATTTTAGTGGTAGTAATTTGGTTATCAATATGTACCATAATTTTATTATGTGAATGGATAATATTTTCAATATGAACATTGTTGGTATGGCTATTTTGACCTTGGTTAGATGACAAACATGACCAATCATTATTTGAGAAGGGGTCTTGATAAATCCTTAATTGCTCTTTAGGTGGTGTAGATGTATCTTGTTCAATATCAATGATTCCATTATCAATAAGATCTTAGACATAGTTCTTAAGTTTTAAACATCTATTGGTTGAATGTCCTTGAACCTTATGATATTCACAATATTCATGTTTTTAAGGTTTTCTCTCATAAAAAGGTATAAATTTTGGAAATGTTATCATGTTTGCATCAACCAATTTTCGGAAAATAAATTATGAGGTTTCTCCTAAGGAATTGAATTGTCTACGCTTGATTTCTTGTTGTGGCTTTCCTATGGGAGCTAAAATAGTGAATAGATTTTGAACCATTTGAATATGTTTGGATTTTGTTACCCCGTCACCAACCATGTCCTTATTCTTTCTAAAGAACTTAGGTTTCTCAGATTTATTATCTTCGGAAAATATTTTTGTCTTTTAGTAAGAAGGGACTTTTCTATTTGAACTCCTTTTTCAATCATCTCATCAATGTGGTTAAACAACATATTGTAAATGGAAGGGGATATCTTGGTTTAGGTTAGTAACAAAGATATTAGCTAGCTTATTCTTAGGGATGGGTCAAGGGAATCTACTAGCTAAGCCTCTCCAATGTTGAAGGAATGAAGAGAATCTTTCAACTTTCTTTTGTTTTGTATTGCATAATTCCATCATTGTGAGCTTATTTTCTATGTTGTATATTTTTTAACAAATTTCTCAACTGGTTCAAAAAAGGAGGTGATAGATCCCCTAGGGAGGTGTAAAAATAGCTCTAATGCTTTCCCTCCTAGACTTTGTGGGAATAACCTAAGTAGGTAGTTATTGTTGTAAGCAACTTCCTAACATGTCATAAAAAATCTTTAACATGTTCTCTAGGATATCCTTTCCCTTTATACTTGTTGAATTTTGGAATTTCAAAATGAAAAGGGAAAGGGACTTGCAATATAGGTTGTTCAAAGGGGTATGGACATAAATCCTCAAATTTATACCTATTAATTTTATTTTGGGACCTTGTTTATAATTCATGTATGTTGTTTTTCTTGTCTTTCCATTCTTGTATAGACAATATGTATAGAGACGATTTAGGTTCTTAAGTGAAGTTTTGATTTTGATGGTTAGATGAATTTAAGTTTTGATTATTCACATGTGCAAAGTTAGCTGACTATTGGCTTATTGGTTGTAATTGGTCACCTAAAATTTTGTTTAAATCTAAGGAGTTATTTTGGATGTTTTCCCTTTCTAATCATGAGAATCTTTGGAGTTTTCTATCAATTTTTTTTCTTGTTCATTGAAGTTGACATTACTAGGAGAAGCATGTTTTTTGAAAGGTCTTGGTCAATGAGGTTACTTAGGACATTATGAGTATATTATTCAATGACTTTTGCACCTACCTCTAAAAGACATTTAAGGATATCATCTTGGTTCTCAAAGAGGTATTATTCTAAATGGAAACAACCATCTTTAGACTTAAGCATGCCATAAATATCATCAAAGGTCTTACTTTGATCGGTGAGATCTTCAAAATCATCCTCAATACGTACTTTTGGTTGGTCTCAATTGATGGGAATATCCATAAATGGGTCAACTTTATCATCTAACTTACTTTGAAATCTAATTTTTGGACCCATATTTTGGTTTGAACTTTCTTTTTAGATTCTTTCAAAATTTTGGGGGATTTTTAATTTTCTAATTTTTTTGGATTTTTTATTTTTCTATTTTTGGGATTTTTTTTATTTTTTTATTTTTAATTTTTGAATAAAAATAAAACACACAAAGAAAATAATGTAGAAAATAAATCCTATGGCTTAATTTGGATAAGTGTCCCCTTTCTAGTTTAAGGTGGGGAAGGTAAATTAAACATCAACAAACACTTAATACACATGAACAAGCCTAAGTTAAGTAGGTTTGTTGATCCTTGTAGGCCCAATGCACTACAAGAAAGGATAGCCAAAAAGTCTTAAACTAGGATTTATAGGATCAATTAGGGGGTATCCTAATTAATCCAGAAGGGTATGTGAGGCCTAGCTTCATGAAAATGAAAGGAAAATATGTCAATAGTCAGGAGGAGAGGGTAAATCAACTCTCCACCTTCACTTCCCCAAGGTATAAATTTCTTGGAAGGAAAATAAGTCAAATAGTTAGGAGGAGAGGGTAACCCAACTCTCCACCTTCACTTCCCCAAGGTATAAATTCATTGGGGTTTAGCCCAGAGTGAAAAATTTTCACTTCCAAGAGGTGTGTCTTTCAATTCACCCCTCACTATTTATACTCTATTGGAATGTAGGAGTTGAGGTCATCCCTTGGGTGATGAAATCCCTAGGAAAACCCCCTAAAAAAGAAAAAAAAAATATTACACTTGTTTATGATCCTCAAGATTGGTCTAAAGAACAAGAAAAGAGCATATGCAAATGCAACTTCAGGATTAAAAGACACATACATTTTAAGCCCATAATTGAAATGTGATGGTTAATTTTAAACCCATTTTTTATTATGATAAAAAACTCCACATAATTATCCTAAATAAAATATAAATAACACCTTTAAATTCTTTGCAATTCTAAATTACTGAAAATGAATTTATTGAGGCTTAAAAAAATATTATGGATTTTGAACGATGGTACTCGATTATGATGTGAATTCTACAAAAATAACTTAATCCAACATGCAAAGCTCCAAACCAACTTTCAACTCACAAGAAATAAAAAAAATTGATTAGCAAAAGGAAAATTATAATCATTTAAGTAATAGATGTTATACTAGGCCAATACAAAAAGAGAAAAGGTTTAGAAAATCATCTTTGTCAAAAGATTCTACACAAAATTCCTTAGGAGTTTGTAAAATTTTCTCTTTGACAATCATCCTTCCTCTCTTTGCACTTATAATGCAAGAATTTCCAACTAATTATCATGATGTTCATATATTAATGGAGAGTATGATTTTGAAGTTTAGAAGTTCAAAGATTATCGCTAATAAATCTACTTGTACCCTACTCCTTGTCAATTTTATAACATATTTATGTAGTGTTTCAAGACTCAAGTATATTGTTTAGGTTAAAATGTTTGATTTAACAAAATCTACGAATGAACCTTGAGTAGACACACTTATTTAAAAATTAAATCCACACCTTCCTTGTATCATGTCAAAGACATTGCCTATTTGAAGAGACCCTATGAATAAGACAACAAATTCACTATCTTATCAAAAAAATTCACCAGAAAAATTCCCATATGAGAGCATAAAAAAAGTATTCATAAATTTGAAACTTTGCTCATGGTGTACAAGGAAAATATAGATTTGGAGTTGCTCAATTGAGTGGTTGTAATGGTGTATTTTTTCTACATTATTATCATGCTTGCTCAATGTTGTGGTGTACCTAGGAAAATAAAGCAACATACAATCTATGTGTTTGGTGTTAGAATGAAAAACTGCAAAAAAAATAAAAAATTCCACTTCTCACAAAAAATGCATGTTGATGTTAGAACAAAAATTGAGAAAAATACTATTTGGGTGTTAATTCAAGTAAGAAATGAGAGATTGTGAGGACACTTTGAACAATTATCTTATTTTTAATATTTTGGTGCTATTCAAGGAATTTACACAACTATTAACATTTAAAAGGAAATTTTCTATTAATGATTTCTTGTTTCATAGGAAAAGTGATCCTAGATCTAACTAGGATTTAGCCACTTTTAACTTACAAAACATTATAATTCAGATCATAAAGGTTATGAGATTAACTTGCAACCTAAAAGGTGAGTCAATCAACCTTGGATTTGAACTCATTTGAGGATTTTAAATTGGTTTTTGATGAAATGCAATGATGCAACTAGCTAACTATGAAAATGCATTGTTCTAAGATGAAAACTAACAAACTAGGAACTAACAACCAAAAATGAGTAGAGAAGATATTGATCCACCTATGATTTAAGTTTGAGCATAATCTAGGTGGACAAGGGTGCTAAGGGACAAGGGTGCTAAGGGCACCCTAGACTGGGGATCTAAAACCAAAAACTAACTTCACAGGCCTCAAGTCCCTATTCTTTGGTTTCTTCCTTCCAAATCTCATTGTGAGATCTTTGTCTGTCACTGAGATAATGAATTTTTTGTATCTTGTCAAGTTGTAGGGCTTGAATGCATAATTGAGAAAATTATCTTCAATATTCTTCCAATCCTCTTCAGATCTATAACCTGCACACATAAAAGAAGAGAAATGGTTGTGCCATATAGGGGCTTGCCTCAATCAAACCCCGTGTTGGTATTTCTACCTCCAAAATGGAAAAATTGATGATAAAGAGAGCTTATCCTTTTGAGGGATAAAGGTTATCTAACAATGAAGTGATGAATTGACAACTTGTTGCAACTCACCACTTAGATCTGATCTCCTTGATGGATTAAAATCATGCTCATCACCTTCAAGGATTCCTTGTTGCTTGATTTGATTTGAAGACCTGCAAGTGTTAGTACTCGAAAAATAAATGGTCACAAAATATGAATAAACATACATAAAAACATGATGAAGGATTGACATGGAACTTCACTAAAAATAATGTTGCAATAATGTTGATAAATCTACTCTTGAATTTCCTTGACTAATTTTAGGATCTTCCATTTGCTCAATAATTTCCCTTTCTTTCTTCTAGTTAATTAAAATTGTGAAAATGCTATGTATTTATATGCAATTCTCCTAATTTCCCAAAAATTAAATCTCGATGGCTGACAATTAGGATTTGAATTTTAAATAATAAATTATTGACACTGACATATTCAAATTTGGAGCCAAATTAAGAGGACTAGGATGCCTTGCGCCCTAGTCTAGATCCCACCTTTTCTTAGATCCAAAGCGTCGGGGATAAAATATTAAATGCATACATTGATCTTGCTTATTTGATTTTCCAATAAATGTTTAAAATGGGCCATGGAATGCATAATTTAGGAAATTAGGTGTATAATTAGGTCCAAGCACATATGAGAGAGCAAAATCTAGTGTGAAATTGTCAAGGGAGACAATTTACAATGCTACATTTCTCAACTTTAACATAAAGTGCAACAACAATGATAAAAGAAAAAATAAAACCAAAATAGAGTGTTCCCTACAAAGCCAATTCCAATAGTTAAAATGAAAACTCATAATTCTAATAAAGATGACAATAATTTCAATCAACACCTAATGAAAGGCATTGAGAAAACTCAACAACCTACATAAAATAAAATCCTCTTATAAAAAAAATAGTAAATCGATCCCACAAGTGAAATGTTAGCTTGGGGTGGTCCCATTGGGCATGCCAGATATGGAGACCTTCAATCTGAGCTATAAAACCAAGTTATATCAATATATAAACCCAAAAAATTGAATAAAGACTACACACACATAGATAAACAATGAAAGCTAAAAAAAATTGAAATCAAAATTTGAACCTCCATTGTGATACCATCGATGTACTCTTGGATGGAATTTATGTTTCCCAAATCAACAACATGCACCAACAAAATGATCATTCAAAGAACCTATAAATGAAGGATGAAGGGGCTGATTTGTAGAGTTGAAGAGAGGAACGTGAATGGTGGAGATTCAATATCAATGGACGATTGAGATTGAATGGGAAATAGTGGGGAATATTCATTGGCTTAGAATGGTCATGGGGGTTACGAATGGGTGAGGATAATTATCTCATATTTATTTATTTATTTTAGATAAATAGGTGTGCATGGGATAATAATAGAGATGACATAATGAGGAGGGTTACAAAGAATATTGTGTTGGTGCAGTCATTGTCATTGATGTCAACACCTAAGGAGATTGTTGCATATGCTTGGGAAAGATAGTTGCATTGTTGGTTGGCATTGGTTTTCATTATTGAAAACATTTTGTATGGGTTGTCATTGATAGATGACGGTGTTTCTAAAGTTCATGGTTGAATGTCATGCCTTGTCTGATGATAATGAAAGAAATATTGAGTATGGTTGATATCCACGGAGTTGGTTTTATAATGATTTATTAAGACGAGGATTAGAAGTGTTGTTGATGGTGGAGAGATGTTGCTAATGGTCTACAATGTATTATATGCTCTCTCTTGTTGTTGCTAAAAGAAAGTTCTGGCCTCCGCAAGTTGATTGAGTGTTTTTGGTTCAAGAAGTTTTGTTGAAGACTATTTGGGAGAATGCTCTACATTCCTTCGCTATTGAAGATATGGTCTTGCGGTTTGGGATTCAAAGTTTGTACTCTATGGATGTTGCACTCCTATATTTTCATGTCACCTATGTTTTTGAGGAGGTTTTTATGAATTGCAGAAGGTTGGCAGTGTTGTTGGTTGTTTGGACTGGTGCAAAAAATGTTGTGTTTCTCCACATTGATGTCTCTACTCCTACAACTTGGTGAATGTACTCTCAATGTCTATGTAGTGTCTTAGTTCCAATCTCATGTGTTAAAGTGGTCCACAAGTTGTTCTATTAATGTAAAATCTCATGACTGTGTATTTTGTGTCTTTGGAATAAAGTATTCTATTCATGTTTGGTCTGTGGTGGCTATTGGTGGCATGATTGTATGGAAGTGTTTTTGGATATTCATGGAACATCCCCATATGATCCTCACATTGTTGGTTGAGCTCCTTGGTGTTACATTGTGTCTTGAGTTGGTTTTTTGTGTTATTTATTGATATTTGGCTGAAAGTGCTTGTTCCTTTGCTTGTGTTATGTGCTTGAAGGTTTGCACTTGAATATGAAGATGTGTTAAGGTAGATTTGAGTCTTGATCTATCTTGTTTGGGACTGCATTGAGTTGATTCAATTGGAAGTATGTTTTTGGGATGAGTGGTTATGTGCTACATGTTTCATTTACAAGTTCCCTTGTTGCCGACTTGGGTTGTTGTGCACCAGTATGGGAATTGTTTTAGATCAAATTGGAAGATGCAATAATATTGTTTTTGGTCCTCTCTTTCCTTTGGATGGGACCACTCTATGTTTTTGTGGCCAACCTGTTGAAATCATTGTTCATCTTTTTTTTGGTCGACCTAATTGATGTTTTAAGGTCTTGCAGAACGAATATGAATGCAAGAACATTTCATATGCAAGATGTGTAAGTGTGGAAGTGTGTGTGTGTAGAATGTATTGAATATATTGTAGAAGAAGTGTGAAAGTGTGATGAAGAAAGATCAGATGCACCTTAATGCCTCAATCAACAGAGTGAATTGTTGACAAATATTGTAAATTTCTTAAATCCTTTTTGTATCTTGCTCTGAGATAGTGAATCTCATCATGTCCTTGTATCTTTCCCCTGAAGTTGTATCTACTTTAGTATTGCAAGTCTTTTGTTTCTTTCTCTAAGGTAGTGCACCTTAGTTTGCAAGTCCTTTTTGGTAGTGATCCTCTATATTGTGAGTTAGCTCTCACTGTGGTTATCCCTCATTAGGTTTTCCATGTAAATCTAGTGTTATCTTGCGGATGTATGTTTCTTGTCTCTTTTATCATTTCATTGATCTGGTTAAGGTTAAGATTGCTATATCTTTCTTTGATAAAAATTGTTGAGTCTATTGAAGGTTTAAACTTCGGCTAATCTATTTAAGGGTTTTGATTTGGTTAAGAATTTATGTTTTGTGCTGAAGAGTTCAAGTTCCAGAGGGGTTCAAGTTTTTGCAGATACTAATTCACCCCCTCTCAGTATTCAGTGTGTTCAACAATTGGTATCAAAGCCAAGTTACTTTGAAGAAGCTTAACCACTTGAGGTAAAGATCTACAATGATGCATGCTGGATCATACAAGGGTCCTAGGTTTGATGGGACTAATTATAATTTTTGGAAATTGAGGATGGAAGGCCATTTAAACTCTCTATAGTTTGGTGTATGACAACTAGTCGAAGATGGTTATGTTGCTCTTGATTCTTCTCAAACTGATTCAACTAAAATAAGGTTATTTGAGAATAATGCAAAGGCTAAAAATGTTATCATGTGTGGATTGGCTGATTTAAAACTTTTGAAGGTGATGAATTACATATCTGCTAAGGATGTCTAAGAAAAGCTTAGCAACATCTATGAAGGGGATACCAAAGTGAAGCAAGCCAAGATGCAGATTTTCAAGAGCAGATTTGAGACCTTAAGAATTTCAGAGGATGAAGACATTGCAATTTATATGCCCAGGGTACATGAAGTTGTTATTGGAATAATCACTAGTCTAGGTGGTGTAGTTAAAGATGATGAGATTGTGAAGAAGGTTTGGATATCTCTCCCTAAATCCTAGAGTCATAAAGTGTCTAATTTTGAAGAGTTTAAGTATTTGGATCAGTATTCAGTAGATAAAATGTTTGGTGCTCTAACTACCTTTGAAATGAGAGAATTTGATAAAGATGCTCCAAAGAAGGAAGTTGCATTCAAAGCCAATAAAAAGATAGAAAATGAAGTTGTTGATCAAAATGATGACTTTGATGAAGTTGAAGCAAGATTTGTAAGAAGATTAAAGAAAGGAACCAGACAATACAAAGGTAAGCTACCTTTTAAGTGTTTCAATTGTGGAAGGATTGATCATTTTACATATAAATGTCTCTACAAAGAATTTGATGATGGTAATAAAAGAGATAAGGTTAAAAAGAGTTTCTATTCCAAAGAAAATAGTTGTTCCTTAGAAGATGAGGATAATGATTCAAATGATGAAACCCTATTCATGTCCTTAAAAGAAAAAAAGGGCAATATTGGATAAAGTAAAAGGTCTAGTACTTTGCAAGCTGATAATGAAAGATTTATGGCTGCCTAGACTATCTTTCATGCAAAGGAAGAAGAAAATTCTTGGGTGATTGACATTGGTTGTTCTAACCACATGACTGGTGACAAGAGAGGGTTCATCGGTCTTAAGAAGGATAATGGTGGTATTGTTAAGTTTGGTGGTGATGAGTCAAAAAAAAATTGTGGAAAAGGTGCTATAAAAATTGATGGAAAAATTAGGAATGAGGATGTTCTCTATGTCAAGGGTCTAAAGTATAATCTTCTCAGTGTTAGTCAGATGTGCAATAAGGGATACAATCTTACATTTCATGCTAATGGTTGTGAAATCAATAAAGCAAGGTCTAAAAGACTAGTTGTTGAAGGAACACGGAAAAATGGTAATGTCTATCATCTAAAGGACGCTAATGGAAGAATATGCTTTTTGGATTAGTCTAAAGAATGTTGGATGTGGCACAAAAGGATGGGACACATCAACTTTGACAACATGGTAAAAATCAGTTCCTCTCATGCTATGAGAGATATGCCAAAGATAACCAAGCCTACAAACACTTTGTGCAAGGAATGTCAAATGGGAAAGCAAACAAAGACAAGTTTCAAGAGCAAGGAGTGCTCTGCTACAATGCCTTCGGAGTTGATTCATACTGGCCTTTGTGGACCTACAAGAACAAAGAGTCAACAAGGTGAAAGGTATTTTATGTTACTTATTGATGATTACACTAGAATGATCTAGGTTACATTTTTAGAGATAAATTAGAAGCTTTTGATAAGTTTAAAATATTCAAAGAAAAAAATGAGAATGAAATGGATATTAAGATCAAATGCTTAAGTTCAAGTAGAGGAGGGGCATTTACTTCAAATTAATTTGATTTTTTTTGTGAAGATCATGGTATTAGAAGACATTTTCCTGGTCCTAGAACCCCTCAGTAGAATGGGGTAGTGGAAAATAAGAATAGGTCTATGCAAGAAATGGTAAGAACTATGTGGAAAGATGTTGATTTGCCTGATATGTATTGGAAGGAAGCAATTCACATTGCTGTCTATTTTCTTAACGAGTGCGAGGGTCAACAACACTAAGACCCCTTATGAGTTGTGCTATGGAAAGCCTCCCACTATTAAATACTTCAAAAATTTTGGTACCAAATGTTATATTAGAAGAGATGAAGGAGACCTTGGAAAGTTTGATTCAAGGTGTGATGAAGGAATATTTCTTGATTACTCAACTAGGAGCAAGGCTTATAGATGCTACAACAATAGATTGGGAAAGATGATTGAGAGAAAAAAATTTAAATTAGATGAAGACTTGGGTCAGATCTCACAAGAAGCTGAGGTTTGTGAATCTGATATACCTCCTTGGATTGAAGAAGAAGAAGAGAAAGAAGAGAAGGAGCCGGAACCAATAAAGACTCTCAAGACACCAGAAAAATATGTATAGAGGAACCATTCATCAAATCAAATCATTGGGGACAAGAATGAAGGTGTGTTAACTAGGAGAAGGCTTGCAAGAGCAAGTGAGCAAGTAAATTTGTGTTTATTGTCAAAGGTAAAGCCCAAGAAATTTTTTGATGCTAGAAAAGATGGTGGTTGGATAAAGGAAATGGAAGAAGAATTGGATCAGATAGAAAATAATCAGACTTGGGAATTGATTCCTAGACCAGCTGACAATAATGTGATTGGAACTAAATAGGTGTTTTGGAACAAACTTAATGAAGATGGTGAAGTTGTGAGAAATAAGGCCAAATTGGTTTGCAAGGGTTAGTCACAAGTTGAGGGTATTGATTTTGAGGAGACCTTTGCTCTAATAGCTAGAATGGAAGCAATAAGGATATTTCTTTCTTTTGTTGCACATAAGAACTTCAAAGTCTATTAAATGGATCTCAAGTCAACATTCTTGAATGACGATCTAGAGGAAGAGGTATACATTGAGCAACCAAATGGCTTCCAGTTATTAGAAGATCCAGATTTGGTGTGCAAACTCAAGAAGGCCTTGTATGGACTCAAGCAAGCTCCTAGAGCTTGGTATGCTTGGTTGGATAAGTTCCTACTTCAACAAGGATTCAAGAAAGGAACTATAGATAGTAATCTTTACATTAAGGTTCATGAATACAAGTTGTTGATTATGGTTGTATATGTTGATGACATTGAATCTTTGGTGGAGATGATGATAAGTGTAAGAAGTTTGCAGAAGAGATGCAAAAATAATTTGAGATGTCTATGATTGGTGAATTGTCCTTCTTCCTTGGGCTTCAAATTGTTCAGCAAGATGGTGGAATATTTATCTCTCAAGCTAAGTATGTAAAGGAGATGTTAAAGAAATTTGGCATGGAGGATTCCAAACCTGTTGGCACTCCTATGGTGACTGGTTGTCACTTGAGAAAATCTGACGAGTTTCTAGAAGTTGATCAGACTCTATATAGGTTGGAGGTTTGTTGTACTTGACTACTTCTAGACCCGATATCATGCATGCAATATGTCTGGTTGCTAGATTTCAAGCTAATCCTAAGAAATCTCATGAGAAAGCAATGAAAAGAATATTCAAATATTTGAAGGGAACTCCAGATTATGGTTTATGGTATAAGAAGGATCAAAATTTCTCTTTGAGTGCCTATACTGATGTAGACCGGGTAGGATGTGTGGATGATCAGAGAAGTAAAAGTGGAAGTGCATTCTTTTTGGGAGATAGATTGGTCTCTTGGTTCAATAAGAAGTAGAATTTAGTATCCTTATCCACAATAGAAGCAAAATACATTGTTGCAACATTGTGATGCACCCAGGTGCTCTAAATGAAGCAAACTTTGAAGGATGTAAAGGTGGTATATGATGAACCTATTCCTATACTGTGTGATAATACAGGTGCAATTAATATTTTCCAAAAATTCAATAATGCGCTCAAGAACTAAACACATTTCTATCTAGTATCATTTTCTAAGAGAGAAGGTTGCAGAGCATGAAGTCAAATTGGAATATGTGCCTACTAAGGATCATATTGTAGACATCTTCACAAAGACACTTTATAAAGATACCTTTGAGTATCTTTGAAAAAAGTTAGGGGTTATTGCCCCTCCTTGTTCTAACTAGATGCATAAATGGTGCATCTATTTAGGGGGAGAAATTCATGTCATATACTTTTCCCTATATTGATGTGTGCTACCTCTCAGTGGGAGTTGACAGTAAGGGGGAGCTTGGAGAGTTGAGTAGGTACTTAGAAGAAGTGTTGCTAGTCAAAGGGGAGTTTGTGTTATTTTAATTGAAGATCTTTGGCCCTTTGTCCTTGAAGTTAGAATACACACTATTGTTCTATGTAAATGTGTGTGGTCCTTCGTCCTTGATGTCAAAGGGGGAGAATGAACAAGTGTGTGTTGCCATCAATACCAAAGGGGGAGATTGTTCGCATTTGTTTTCATTGATGTCAACACTTGGTGAATTGGTTGTCATTGTCATTGATGTCAAAACCTAAGGAGATTGTTGCATATGCTTGTGAAATATAGTTGCATTGTTGGTTGAAATTGGTTGTCATTGTTGACAACATTCTATATGGGTTGTCATTGATGTATGCTGGTATTGTTAAAGTTCATGGTTGGATGTCGTGCCTTGTCTGATGATAATGAAAGAAGTATTGAGTATGGTTGATATCAATAGAGTTGGTTTCATAATGATATATTAAGATGAGGATTAGAAGTGTTTTTGATGGCCTACAATGTATTATATGCTCTCTCCTATTGTTGTTGATGAAAGAAAGTTTTGGCCTCTACAAGTTGATTGAGCATTTCTGGATTAGGAAGTTATGTTGAAGACTGTTTGGGAGAATGCTCCACATTCCTATGTTGTTGAAGATATGGTCTTGCAATTTGGGATTCAAAGTCTATACTATATGGACGCTGTGCTCTTATCTTTTCAACACACTTGTGTTGTCGAGAAGGCTTTTGTGAATTGCAAAAGGTTGGCAATGTTGTTAGTTGTTTGGACTGGTCTGAAAAATGCTATGCATTTCTCTGCATTGATGTATTTTCTCCTACGGCTTGGTGAATGCACTCTCAAAGTCTATGTAGTGTCTTAGTTCCAATCTCATGTATTAAAGTGGTCCGCAAGTTGCTCTATTAATGTAATATCTCATGACTATGTATTCTGTGTCTCTGGAATGAAGTATTCTATTCTTGTTTGGCCTATAGTGGCTATTGGTGGCATGACAATATGGAAGAAGTGTTGTTGGATGTTAATGGAATATCCCCATGTGATCCACACATTGTTGGTTGAGCTCCTTGGTGCTGCATCTTGTCTTGAGTTGGTTTTCTAGGCTATTTGTGGATATCTGGACAACAACATTTGTTACTTTGCTTGTGCTATGTGCTTGAAGGTTTTCACCTGCATATGAAGATGTGTTAAGGTAGACTTGGTTCCTGACCTATCTTGTTTGGGACCACATTAAATTGATTCAATTGGAAGTATGTTTTTGGGATGACTGGTTATGCTCTACGTGTTTCATCTATAAGTTTCGTTGTTGTCAAATTGGTTTGTTGTACGCTAGCATGGGAATTGTTTTGGATCACATTGTAAGATGCAATGAGATTTTTTTTGGTCCTATCTTTCCTTTGGATATGACTGCTCTATGTTTTTGTAGTCGACTTGTTGGAATCATTGTCCATCTTTCTTCTGGCTGACCTAATTGATGATTTGAGGTCTTGTGGTGGATATAAATGCAAGCAAATTTCAAATGCAAGATGTGTGAGTGGAATGTATTGAATATCCTATAGAATAAGTAAAAAAGTGTGAAGAAGAAAGATTAGATGTGCCTTAATGCCTTAGTCAATAGAGTGAATTGTTGACAAATATTGTAAATTTCTTAAATCCTTTTTGTATCCTACTTTGAGATAGTGAGTCTCATCAGGTCCTTGTATCTTTCTCCCGAAGTTGTATTTGCTTCAGTTTTGCAAGTCTTTTGTTTCTTTCTCTAAGGTAGTGCGCCTTAGTTTGCAAGTCCTTTTTGGTAGTGAGCCTCAATATTGTGAGTTAACTCTCACCGTGGTTTTTCCCTCATTGGGTTTTCCACGTAAATCTAGTGTTGTCTTTTGGATGTGTGTTTCTTGTCTCTTTTATCATTGTTGTTGATCCGGTTAAGGTTAATATTGCTATATATTTCTTTGTTGAAGATTGTTGAGTATGCTGAAGGTTTAACCTTTTGCTAATTTTTTTAAGGGTTTTGATTTGGTTGATAATTTATATTTTATGCTGAAGAGTTCAAGTTTTGGAGGGGCTCAAGTTTTTGTAGATATTGATTCACCACCCCTCAGTATCTGATGTGTTCAACATATTGAGTTGGTATTTTGGATTTTATCATAAATAATAGATATTATTTATTATTTGGAAGGAATAAATGTCCATAATATTTGAATTTTTAATTATTTTATGGAAAAAGGATTTAATTGAGATCATTTTTTTATTAAGGATCGGTAATTAAAAGGGACTAGGAAATATGAAATTGTTATGACTAATATGCAACAAGGTAGTACTAGGTGATGTAAGGTGATGGTTAGAAATAGGTGACTACAATTATGTCTAAAATTCTATAATAATGAAAATTTATTTTAAATCTTTATTCCCTTTACTTCCCTTTCTTTCTTGCAATTCTAAGGTTTTTAACAATTATATCCTTGTGTAGGCCCATATTCCTACTCATCACATTCTCCACACACTCCACATTGAAACTTTGAGATTTTGATTGAGAGATTTGGGTTAATAATTTCTCAAAACCTTCATTAATTGTACACTTAAAATTTGACAAATTTGGAGTAGAATTCAGTTCTAGAGTTAGAAAATTAAATGGTTAAGCACTACTTCTTCTAAGCCTTGTCTAGGAACTACTACTTCTAAGCCTTGTCTAAGCACTACTTATTATAAGCCCTCCCGCATCCAACTCAACATAATCTTCATACTCTTTTAATTACTCTACCACCTGCATCATATTTCATTCTTCTTTTCTTATTAGGTTTATTGTTTGTTGTGATTTGTCAATGCTAGTGAGTACCATTTTGTCTATTGATTCCTCTAATTATAAACTCTCGAAGCTTTTATGAGCAACCCTCTTGTTGTGCTCCAATGAGGCTTCCTTAGCATTATAAATTCTTCTATAATATATTTTTTCTCTCTCCTAAGTCTATTTCAACTATATTTCTTCATCAATGCTCATTTCATATGCCATATTAATCTCTTCAACAATATATCTTTGTTTCTTGTTATCTCCTCTAGACATTGGTGTTTTTTATTTGGTTTTATATTAAACCTTTTATTCATCATCAATGACTCAAACTAGCTCTTAATATTCACATATTTTTAGGACCCCCTCATTCCATTTGTCACCCCCTAGGTTCCTAAAACCCCAAGAGCTAGGACCTAATGTGCACTAACACACAACATCAAAATTGCTTCTATTCCCACCTATAATATCTTCTCCTTGATTTGTTCTCATTGCAACACTCTCTTTGGGTTTGATCCTCTCCTTACCACTAATAATTAGGATCCTAAAAATGGAAACAAATATTGAAAATAAAATACAAACCAATGATGTGTTAATTCTATGTTAGTGTTGTGTTTTATCCAAATGTGATGGATAAGGAAGAGAACTATAAAATATGAAATAAGATAACATAATGAACAAAGGAAAGCATACACATATACTCATTCATTACACACATATTAAGTCTCTGTAAAATTCTCATATATTCATTATATCATCATGTAATATGTTGTCAAATATCCTTCATTTATCTATAAATATTTTATATTTCTCTATAGATTTATCTATTTTACCTCTATAAATATTAAATTATATTCCTTCTCTTCTCTTTTCTTTTATTTTCCTTCCATTTCTCTCTTTTCCCCTTCTATCATAACTTTCTAACTCCTATCTAGATATGGTACACATGTGTTGTTTTCATAGCTTCATTGCATGTGGGGATGTGCCACTCTCTATATTTATTTGTGGTTATTCTCTTTTGAGGTTGCTTCAAGACATTTGAATTTGTCATATTGTTGTTTTTTAGCATGCAATATCTTTGTTTTTTAATTTTATCTATACAAGGATGGATTGTATTGATGCCAACCCTTGGTGCTTGTGTCATTTTTCACCATTAGCATCCAATATGACAACCATTTTGGTTTTCAACCCAATGGGATTGGATTGCTTATGTATTTCTAACAAGGGGTCAATGATTTGAAGGGATCAAGTGGCCTACTAGGCTCAACAACATTTGGGATAAAGTAATTGAACCTAAGAAATATTTCTTTATGTGGTTTTTGTTAAATGAGATATTTATTGTCGAGGATATTTTATCTACTAATCTTAGTGCTTTCTTATTTGTTGATGTTAAAGAGTATCTTCAGAATTTTTTTTTTATTATTCATTTACTAGGACTATTTTTGGGCCTATTTAGCTTATTTGGGAAATGGTTAAAGCCATTAATCATTTTAATGTATTGTATAGAATATTAATGATGCTAGGTTTTCTTTCCAAATTATTGCTATGGTTTAGTTGGTCCCATCTATAGAAGGGTTATGGTATTTGTGAACATGCATAAATAAGTATATTTTATAGGGTGTTTGCAAAAGTGCTTTTTCCTTCTATGAAGAAGTCGACATCACATCTATTTCTTTGTAAGTTTATGAAATTGTTGGAAAAAATGAATATGAACTCCAAAAAGTTGTTGAATATCACTTAAAGGAGGAGGTAGTAGGTTATAGTAAGGGTAGCAGTAGTTATAGTAGATCCAAAGGTGGTAATTCTTGTGGTGCTAGTAATAATCATTTCAATTGGAGCTTGATGTGTCCAAGATGGGTGCCTTTGATGATTGTCCTATCTCTCCTTTTCAAAGTGGTGGGTTTGAAAATGTATGAAGTATACCATTTAGGTTCTTGCAACAAATATTGAAGTTATTATTGATGAAGAATAAAATGGTACCAATGAGAAAAAGAGTGATGTTTAATTTTGTCTTCTAGTTCCTTGTTATTCCTTTAAGTGGAATATGGTTTTTATTGATATTTTTATTCAAATTTTCTATTCTATATTTGGGCTTACAATTTATTATATTGGTATGTAATATGGTTGAGGTATTGGAACTTAGGTTTGTTGGTGTACATATATTTTTTGGGTTGAAGATAACCAAGATTTTTGGTGTATAGTTGTGGTTTAATAAATGGTTTATAGTTAGTCCCTCTTTGTTAGTTTTATAAGAATTGATTCTCATTGAGCTATATTTGTAGTATTATCCAATTAAAAAATTGATGAAACATTGCAGTGAGTCATGGGAAATTTTGTATGTTGTAATATTGTTGAGATGTTTGGGTATGGCAAAATCGGCTAGGACTAAACACCTAGCTTGATAGGCTTTATATTCACATGGACTAAAAACTTAAGAATATTATAGTGTCAAAGATGAAACCAAAGGAATATTAGAATCTCTACTAAACTCATCCATTTTAGAATGCGTAGTGTAGAAAATTATACCCCTTTCTAGGAGAAAGCACAATTCACACTTATTTGGACATATTTTGGTGACCTTTTCATTAATAAATTATAAAAATCCCATTAATATGCTCCTAATACCCCTTTATCATGTATCCCAAGGCCTATTTTACATAATTTTATTTAATTCTCGACACCACAACCCACATTGAATAAATGTTATAAATCAAATTAATGCCCTGACATTTAAGTTGTCCTAAGTTTTAGGTTAGGACCCATTTTCCCATGGGTGAATGGATCCTCATTAAGTGCCTTAAACTCAAATTTTTATATGTTTTTGGCAGAATTTTAATCTCTCAAATTCAAATTTCACATGTCGGCTTTCGGGATCTGATAATTGGAAAATTAGATAGGAAGCCTATAAAACTAAGTCTCACATTCATTTTACACTATAAGAAGCAAGCTAGACAAGAGAAATTTATATGAGATCAAGCATTAATATTCAAGAGCAAGGAGAAGCATTCAAAAGTGAAGTCTTGGAGTAGCATTTGAGTTGTTTTTGCAGGTCTTCAAGCTCATTTTGATATCAAGATCAAGCATTGTCAAAGAAAGTGATGATATATGCCTATAGAGGATCATGATGGATTATAGGTTTTGGAAGATACAAAAGACATCCAACCAAGCCTAATGACTTGTTTCCTAAGTGATTCCATATTTTATTGTCATTCTAATTTAATCCTAAGGAAGGTATAATTAGATTTATGAATCATTAAGGTGATTTGAGATCTCCTAAAGTAGGTCTTCATCATTGTGCATGTTCATTTAGGGATCCTATTCTAACACACTTGAGTAGGGTTTATTTGCATTATTAGTATTAACATTAGACACACTTAAGGTTAGGATTGCACACACATTTCATGTTTCAGATCTATGTTCTTCATCAAGGTTTAATTACCAAACTTTGGGTTTGACCGAGGCAAACCCTTATCCACTAGCAAACAACAAATTTTGTTAAATGTAGATTTTACTTAGATCCGGATTTGGGAGAGGACATATCAAGTTACAAGGAAGAATTGCAGATCTTAGGCTTCAATCTTAGATTCAGAGTTTTCCAGAAAAGTCTGTTAGGACCCATTCACCCTAGGGTGAATGAGTCCCTGTTCAGCTTGCAGAAACAATTTTTTTTGAAAGGTGCACAACAATTACTACTCTTAGTTTTTCCAAAAACTCTATTGGTTCCTTCAATTTTATGCTAAATCTATTAGATCCACTTTGTAGATTTCATTTTGGAGTTGATTTGCTATTTTTAATCTTTCTCCCCAAAGTGTTGTTTGGCCTAGACCCCCATCCTTGCAGAAAAAGGAAATTTGTAGATTCACACTTTGACTTGATTCACCTTGAGGTTGATTGTCATTTCATTATGTGGATCTCATTTCCTAATGAATTGAGGAAAGATAGGACCCTTTTTTCCCTCTTTGGATCCACTTTTCCATTTTGGGAAACCCTAGGAACCCTCCTATTTTTCATCATTTCATTTTGGTGAACCTAACATTGTACAACAACATTTTGAAAATTGGAGTCCTTTTAAAACTAGATTTAAGTTTTGCAATAGATTGCATTAGGTTTGCATTATTTGCATTACATTTAGGTTTCTTTAAATCTTGCATTAGTGAACATTGCATTTAGAGTTAAATTTTCATGTTTGCATTACTTAAATCATTAAAAATCAAAAAAATTGTATTAGATCTAAGTTTATTTTGCATAGTACTTGCATTAGGATCGTCATTCAATCATTTAAGTTCAAATTTAGATTCATATTGCATCTTAAAAATTGTTACATAATCCATCATTTGACCTTGATTTAACTTGCATTTAGAGACAAAAATATGGAAAAATTCTATTACAAATTAGAAATAGAGAACATATAGGATAAGCTTAGCATCTAAAAAATCAAATTAAAAAAACCCTAACTTGGGACCCATTCACCCATGGGTGAATGAGTCCTTGTATAGACATTTTTAACAAATTTTTGAGTGCTTTTTTATTTTTGTTTTGCACTTCTATTTCTATTTCTAGATCTGAAAGTTAATTTTCTGAGACAGTTTATTTGAATATTCAATACATTTCTTATTTAGTTAAATTATGTAACATTTTAGAGATCATTTTCTTGCTCATTTTAGTCAAATTTAGTGTTATATTTCTGTAATTTTCTTTCATTTTCAACATCATTGCATTGTTAGCTAGATTAGTTCACATTTTGCAAACATGAGAAAACAAAAACAAACAAAACAAAAAATTGATGAAACTCTTGGAGAAAGAATAGTTATTTGATCATGTCAAATCTATTTTTCCAAGTTAGCCTATCCCTCAAGCCCTTTAGTAGTGATGAATTTGATATGTTAGATGAACCCCTCAAGGACTTTATCTCACAAGGTTCATCCAATAAGGCTTGTCATGACAAACCAGAACATAGAGACGTCAACACAATCACACCTCAACTTATCCTTAACCCACCCTCACAATAACCTCAAGTTCAAAACAAAACCTGTGCTTATCTTAGAACCACCTAAAAAGAAACAATGGCAACCAGGAGAAATCTTGAACTTTATAAGGAAACTTGATAATGACAGTGTTTTGCAACAACTGGGTTACAATACCATTGCTCATACATATAACATAAGGAACAATAGGCAACAACAAACCCCTCTCGTTTCATTACCATTACCTCAACCTATTTTTCCCAGTGCTCCTCGATTTCCTTTGCATAGTGGAAAGGAGTATGACCTTGTTGAACAACTTAAGAATACTCCTGCTAAGATATCGTTATGGGATCTTATCCAAGTCTCATCGAATTACCATAGTATGCTTCAAACAACCTTGCAACAAGTTGTGATTCCTCCTAATACAAACCTGAATGATGTGGCAACCCTAGTTCAAAGAATGAATGTGGTTAATATAGATATTGTTTTTCACCAAAGTGAGTTACCCTCCTTGGAAATTCAAAAACAATATGAAGCTTTCGTGATCGTAGCCATTATTAATAGGAAATCAATAAAGAGAACCCTTCTTGAAAATGGATCAACCCTTAATGTGTGCAGTGTGAATCTTTTAGATAAGCTTGGAATTGACAAGAGTAGGATTGAACCCGACTCGTTGTCCATTCATGGATTTGAAGCTACATTGCAAACTACCATCCATGTTATGCCTCATGATCTTTCATATAATCTTCTTTTAGGCAGACCATGGATTCATGAAATACAGGTGGTGCCTTCGACCCTTCATCATTTAATGAAGTATGTTTACAACAATAAATTTTACACACTCAAGCCCGATACTGAACCTAAAAGTTTTTTGCACACTGAAAAAGTTAAATAAAGTCCTATAAAAACATTGATACCAACTTCAAAAGTTGAAATCACGCAAGAACAAGAAAAATAGAAGAATATTGAAGAAGTCAAAAAGTTATTGGAAGATGATTGGCGTTCCTTAGATTTCACACCAACATTCATGGGAAAATATAAGATGACAACAAAACAACCTTAAAAGGAAAAAGAGTCAATGTTAATGTCAACACAAAACTTGGAAGAGCAATCACAAGCATCTACCTCATCCACCTTAGAAGAAGATACAAGTTATACAACAAACTTTGATGAAGTGGACTACCAACAACTATTGAATCCGAAAGAGATGGAAAAACTTTATGGAAGAGGTTATGAGTTCTTGAAACAACTTGGTTATAGTGGAAAAGGATGTGGAAGAAAAGAACAAGACATTTGTGTTCCTATAGAACCTAACACACAAGAAACAAAAAGTGGTCTTGGATATTGTCCTTCTAAGATAATGAAAGCAACGAAAAGACCTTCAATCAACACTAACACCATCATCTATAGTTCCTCTAAGATAACTCTCACTTTAAAGCATTGTGAATTGATTGATACAACATATGAAGAATCATTGGAATACTTTGAAGATGATGAAGCTTTAAAGGAAATGCTAGGAGTTTATGATAAGTCATTTCCTCGCCCTAAGAAACAAGGAGTCACTTGTGCTATGGTTAGTGCTAAACAAGTGAATGGACAAAAGGAATTCAATGATGTTGACATTGAAAAAGAAGAACATAATTATCAAATTCTGAGAAAAAATGCACTTCATATGGGAGATACAATCAATATATTGATGGACACATCTAACGAAGAAAGAGTGATTCAAATAGGAAAGTTTCTTGATGAGGATGAATAAGAAGATCATGCAACATTACTACATGAATTTCATGAACTCTTTGCTTGGACTTATTCAGATATGTCAGGTATTGATGCTAAGATAGTAACACACAACATAGTTCTTGAACAAGATGCTAAACCGGTAAGACAAAAGATACGCAAGATGAATCCTAAGATAACTTTATTGGTGAAGGTTGAGATTGAAAAAATCCTTGAAGCTAGCTTTATATGATCTATTGACTATTCTCCTTGGATCTCAAACATTGTTGCAGTAGCAAAACCTGATAATCATATTAGGATGTGTACAGATTTTTGTGACCTTAATAAATCATCTCTAAATTATGACTTTCCCCTTCCTAATATCGACATGATAGTGATTTCGACTATGAGAAATGCTTTTTTGTTGTTCATGGATGAATTCTTAGGATATAATCAATTCTTTATAAATCCTCAAGATCAATACAAAATAAAATTTGCCACAGCTTGGGGGACATTTTGTTGGGTGGTTATGCCATTTGGATTAAAGAACACAAATGCAACATATCAAAGAGCTATGACATTGATATTTCATGATTACATACACAAGATTTTGGGAGATTATGTTGATGATATTCTAGCCAAATATTTAACTTGACAAGACAATGTTAACATCCTTCGAAAAATATTTGAATGTATGTGAAAGTATAACATGAGATTGAATTTGAAGAAATATGTCTTTGGTGTAGATAGTGGAAAACTTTTAGGTTTTATAGTATCTCACAAAGGCATTGAGGTGGACATGAAGAAAATCGATGCTATCATTAACATGCCACATCCTAAAAACATTTCTCAGTTGTGTACCCTACAAGGGATCCTTCAAGCTATCTGTCATTTTGTAGCATCCTTAAAAGACTGAACATTACCCTTTACACAAGTTCTAAGAAGGAGGTTGAGTTTAAGTGGAATGAGGATTGTAGAAAGGCCTTTGAGAGTTTGAAAGATTATCTCACTACTCCCCCTATTTTACAACCCGCTATGCAAGAAAAACCATTCATCCTTTATACAATAGCGTTAGCCCATGCTTTGGCAGTATTGTTGGTTCAACAAGATGAGGGTGGTAGAGAACATCCCATTTATTACATTAGCCAAACTTTGATTGATTATGAGACACAATATACAACGATAGAAAAATAATGTTTGGATCTTGTATTTTCTACTAGTAAATTGAGACATTACTTTTAAAATGTGAAAATACATGTGATGACAAAGTTTGATCCTTTAAAGCATCTTTTTGCTAAAACTGATTTATAAGGATGTTTAGCTAAATCAGTTATGTTGTTAACTGAGTTTGATCTTAAATTTTTCTTCCAAAAGGCAATCAAAGGACAAGCCTTAACCAACCATTTAGCCAATGCCCCTTCTCCCATAACATTACCCAATATGGACTCATTCCTTGATGAAAGTGTGTTGACTATCGAACAAGAAAAAGAAACATGGGAATTGTACTTTGATGGCTCTAAGTGTCGAACTGGCTCTGAAGCTAAGGTAATATTAATTCCTCCTTCAAAAAACCCTATTCCCTTATCCTTTTGTCTAAACTTCTTGTGCACAAATAACACTACAGAGTATGAAGCTTTAATTGTTGGTATACGTGTGACATTAGCCTTAGGTATTCAACACATTTCCATATTTAGTGATTCACTATTAGTCATTAAAAAAATAAATGGTTCATATCAAGCAAAGCATGATAAACTTATTTGATAAAAAGACCTTACAATAACATTATTAGATAAATTTGAATCATATACCATTGACAACATACCAAGAAAGGATAATTGACATGCAGATGCAATGGCGAGTGTCACCTCCCTTGTATCTCTTGAAGATCCTTTTCTTGATTTCAAATTCACAACCCAAACAATCTTAAAACCATCGATTGATGATAAAGATAAAGAAGTGTTAGTAATCGATGTCGAAAACTCTAGTGAGTGGTACACAACGATATTTAATTACTTAAAATATGGTACCTTTCTTGAGCCTACAACTAAGAACACTCGAGCTTGTCTTTGAAAACTTGCATCTAAGTACATAATCCTAGTAGACGTTGTATATAGATGATTGTTTAATGGTATTTTTCTTAGATGTCTTAAACAATCCAAAATCCCTATAGCACTTGAAGAAGCTCATGTAGGTTCTTGTGGAGGGCATCTTGGAGGAAGATCATTAGTTCAAAAGTTAATTTGCATAGGATATTATTGGAGATAAATGAAACAAGATTGTTTTACCCACATTAAGAAATTCTATAAATGTCAAGAACACAACAATTTGATTCATGCTCCTAATTCCAAACTTCATGCCCAAGTTCCTATTTGGCCATTCTTGGTTTGGGGATTGGATCTTATTGGAAACATATCGCCACCCTCTTTTGTTGGACATACCTTTATATTTACCGCAAAAAATTACTTCACAAAGTGGGTAGAAGCTATCCCTCTTCGTTCCACAACAACTGATGCAACATGTCATTTCATATTGAAACACATTATTTCTCACTTTGTCCTTCCTTCCAAATTAGTTTTAGACAATGTAACTCCATTTAAGAACTATGACATGAAGAGATTATTAGAAACATTTCACATTCAATATTGTTTTTCAACACCATATTACCCACAATCAAATGGTCAAGTGAAATCAACTAACAAAAATCTTGAACAAATCTTAAGAAAAATAGTAAGTAAGCATAATAAAGATTGGCACACTTAGTTAACTTATGTGTTATGGGCTTATCATACAAGTATTAGAAAATCTATAGGAAACACTCCCTACAACCTTGTCTATGGTGTTGATGCAATAATGCCCTTGGAGTTAGAAATTCCTTCATTGTGAATTTCTCTTTAAGGGCTTATCGATGATAGTAGCTATAAAGAACAATGATTGTATCAACTTGAAATGCTTGATGAACATTGTAACACTCTCAAGCATCTCCAAGCTTACTCCAAACAAATGCAACGTAGTTATAATGATCATGTCATCCCTCACACATTTAATAAAGGTGACTTGGTGTTGAATGAGAATCAACGTAATGTAAATGCTGCCCTGAATGAAAAAGGAAAATTTAGCCCTAATTGGCTAGGACCTTATTTAATTGACAAAAATTATGAGTCTGATGCCTATATATTAATGGAATTGGACATTATGCCTCTAAAAGAATTATCAATGTTGCACATTTACATCGGTACTACACCTAGCATCTTCATTAAATAGTATGTTATTAAAGCAGTGTTGTTAGATTAAGTAGATAGTGTTCTATTTTTTTATCACATTGCTTCATTCTTTGACAAATGATCTTGGTGTGTCTAAGAGTCTAAGGTGATTATTCAAAGTTAGTTTGAATTATTACTTTAGTTTGAATACTATTCAAATTCATCTTGTGTGTTGTGTTAGATTAGATCCTTATATGCAAATTTAGTGTTCTAGAAGTTAGATCATAAGTGCATTTAATTTAACATAGCATACTCAATCACAATGTAGCATCTAATGTAAACTTAAGTGTTTTAATTAGATCACATAAACATTAGATCATGAAGACATTTATTAAATATTCTAAGGATTATTTAATAAATCACATTGACATCTAATTCAACATAAGCTCATAAGAACAAAATAGAAATGTTGATATATATATCATGAATAAGGAGTTCAAGTACATATATTCAATGTTAGTGGGGTCTATGGCCGCTAGACCACTCGGTCATCCGTCGAGATATAGTAGAATGCAATTGTGACCTGCTCATGGACGCCCATAGGCTCACCACCTATCCAACCACTCTTTCCTTCCATATGAGTGCCTCGACGCACCCTAGCAAGCCCCCCTGTAGCCTCGAGAGCTCTGCTCATAGAGCATCCTTCGTCCTACTATCAGTCGAACCTCGAGATGCTCGAAGTGTTAAAAGCTCTACTAGAACTCAGTCAGGACATCTAGTGGCACTCTTGTATGTCGCGCCTAATCTCACTACTGGCTCGAAGAGTTCTGCATGTTTCCCTGCAGAAGGTGGGGGCATGTACTCTAAGGGTATATCATCCTCTACATGCAATGGAGGCACTATCTTAGTGGTAACTCGTTGGTAGAGCTCACACCACTCTTGTGTGGACCTTGTAAGATAGAAATCATAAAAAGTATCAATACACATCATGATATATATATAAAGCATATACATAAAGGTAAAAGTGTAATAAAAGAAAAAATATCACATCATCACTTGGATCTCCAGTCCGCCAATCAAGGTATAATCGTGTAGCAACGGTCCCCTCCTATGCTAGAAGTGTGGATGGCCCGCTACCACTAGCCTTCCCCCACTCGTGAATGTAGATCTTTGTTGCAGGTGTTGCACTTGATCTGGTGACCCATGTAGGAGGAGAATCTCTCCTCTTGAGGGCAACTAGATCCTCAACTATCTCATCAATATCCTCACTCATAAACTGGGTATCCTCCTCCTCCTCCTCATCTAGAAATATATCAAGAATTGTATCATCATCATCTATGTCACTATTGAACTACTCATTGTCCTTGTCATCTCTATGCCCAAGAAGAGGTCTTACATGGCCTATAGGGTGATGTCTAGGAAAGACATGGGATGGTCGTGCTCCTACCCACCACTAGTCATAGGCTGGTGTGGTGCCTATGTCATCAACATCAAAGACTGGGGGCATATCATGGTCCTCATCCTTTGAATCACTAATGTGCACATCCTTAATAGTAAGACGACAGGTGTCTCCAGGTCTAGGGGCACTCTATGCTAATCGTAGATACCTGGGTTGAGCCTATGGTGGAACTTGTATCTGTTTGAACTGGCGCATGACACGATCATAATAGAAAGTTCTTGAACTATATAGTCATGTCGCCCTAGGACAAACTGATCCTATTGAATTCTAACTAGCTCATGCCTATCATCCGCCCATTGTGGTATCCTAAGATATGGTCTCCATGAGATATCACCTTCCTCCAATCGATCAAATCTAATATGCCAGTGAAGCAAATATCCCTCCTACCATAACTGTAGGCCTATGGATAGCCCATAGCTACTATGGTAGGATAACCTGTGGTTCTAGTGCACATGATATGCTCGAGACACCACACCTGTAAGAGTGTACACTGCACTATACTATCAAGCTCCTGGTAAACAAATCACCTACAATCATAGTAAAAATGTACTAACATATTACAACCCCAAGAATAGACAGTTCGATGCTACTCCATATCTTGAATAATGTGCACCAACCCTCCATCTAGGTGGGCCCCTCATTCATCTGGAACCAGTGTGAGTGTTGTGGTAACAATCATAATGCATCAAATTAGTGGTGTCTATGTGTGTAGAAGTCATCTCAGCTCAATGTGGGGCCCGACGCTCAACTCCCGAATGGGGCACCCTAGACAATACAATATATCATCTTGCATCTCCTCATGTGTGCACTCATTTGCCGAGTGTACAACCTCACCCCGAATGGGTAACCATAGAATGTGATGTATGTCCTCTAAAGTCACGGTCATCTTGTCGATAGGTAGATGAAAGGTGTAGGTATCAACATCCCACCTCTCTACTAAGGCTAGCAGCATGGCATCATGATATCTCATAAGTGGCATAGCATAAACCTAGAATAATCTTATATCCTGTAATATACTAATCTCCTCCTCTAATAATCATGTGAGGAGGTCTTGAAGGAAACATAACTATTTCCCTTTGAGATGTTGACGGGCTTGGGGAGGGATCTAAACAATAAAATAAACTAAATGTATCCTAAATATATTCATTAAATTAATTTTAAAAATAACACTAAAGTTGCTCTAGGACACTTTACGACCAATTTGGACATGTGCCATTTTTGGACGGGGTCTTGGACACTTGAGACAATTTTGGACACTTTGCACCAACGATGGACGCTTTGTGAAAAAGATGGACGCTTTGCGACTATCTTTTCTAAGGTCCTAAACATTCAAAAAATACATAAAAAAGTACTATAAATGCATGAAAACAAAGACAAAGCAACAAAGAATCCACTCACTGTAGGTTGGATCGTGCGCTATGCCACCTCATCGCGGAGAACATCAAGTCTAAGAGGCTTGTAGATTCGTCGGCTCGACATCCTGGATCACTCTACACCAAGGTAAATTGCAAGAAGATAAATGTCAAAATGAGATAAAAGAGTCATTTTCATTCATATATGCCTAATTTTATTATAAAGATATATATTTCACTTTAGGTATATTTCATTCAAATCAACATATTGGGAGCTAGAGAACTATGTTTTTGATGCCATTTTTTCCGTTGGATTCGTAATTCCACTCTCAATCTCATCAGTTGTCTATCACTATGTGGTATGGTACTTGGAAATACCCTATGATAAGACTTAGGTAATTCGATGTGGTTTCGTGGCTACCTTGATTCTACCTCCATAAAGCAAGTGAAATCAGGGGGCATACATCTACCCTCGAATTCAATTCTCTATAGAAGTTAGATAAGAGGATTTTTGAGCAACTAACAAATCTGTGTTGTAGGATGTGGTTCCTAACATTGTGGTTTTGCAGATAACTATAGTGGGGGCTTCATTCTCCCTAATGAATCCATATGAGTATCCTTTTTATAAAGTATGTTAGAGTTCCTTTAGCTTGCATATGCATGTAGCATCATATGGCCGCTAAAGTGGGGGCTAAATGTACTGTAGAAAATTGTACCCCTTTCTAAGAGAAAGTACAATTCACACTTATTTGGACCTATTTTGGTGACCTTTTCATTAATACATTATAAAAATCCCATTAATAGGCCCCTAATACCCCTTTATCATATATCCCAACACCTATTTTACTTAATTTTATTTAATTCTTGATACGACAACCTACATTGAATAAATGCTATAAATCAAATTACTGCCCCAACATTTAAGGAGTCCTGAAATTTTAGGTCAAGACCCATTCGCCCATGAGTGAATGGGTCTTCATTAAGTGCCTTAAACTCAACTTTTGGTATGATTTTGGAGGCATTTTAATCTCTCAAATTCAAATTTCACATGTCGGATTTTGGGATTTGATAATTGGAAAATTAGATAGGAAGCCTATAAAACTAAGTCTCACATTCATTTTACACTAGAAGAAGCAAGCTAGACAAGATAAATTCATATGAGATCAAGCATTCATATTCAAGAGCAAGGAGAAGCATTCAAAAGTGAATTCTTGGAGTAGTATTTGAGTTGTTTTTGTAAGTCTTCAAGCTCATTTTGATATCAAGATCAAACATTGTATGCCTATAGATGATCATAATGGATTCTAGGTTTTAGAAGATGCAAAAGACATCCAACCAAGCCTAATGAATTTTTTTCTAAGCGATTCCATCTTCTATTTTCATTCTACTTTCAGCCTAAGGAAGGTATAATCATATTTATGACTTATTAAGGTGATTTGAGATCTCCTAAAGTAGGTCTTCATCATTGTGCATGTTCATTTAGGGATCCTATTCTAACACACTTGAGTAGGGTTTCTTTGCATTATTAGTCTTAATCTTAGAAACACTTAAGGTTAGGATTGCACACACATTTCATGTTTCAGATCTATGTTCTTCATCAAGGTTTAATTACCAAACTTGGGGTTTGACCGAGGCAAACCCCTATCCACCAACAAACAACAAATTTTGTTAAATACAATTTTTTCTTAGATCTAGATCTGAAAGTAGAGATGTCAAATTATAGGGAAGAATTATAGGTCTCAGACTTCAATCTCAAATTTAGTGTTTTCCAAAAAAGTTTGTTAGGACCCATTCACCCTAGGGTGAATGAGTCCATGTTCAGCTTGCAAAAACAACTTTTGAAAGGTGCACAACATTTATTATTCTCAGTTTTTCCAGAAACTCTGTTGGTTCCTTCAGTTTTATGCTAAGTCTATTAGATCCACTTTGTAGATTGCATTTTGGAGTTGATTTGCAATTTTTAATCTTTCTCCCCAAAGTGCTATTTGACCTAGAGCCTCGTCCTTGCAAAAAAGGGAAATTTGTAGATTCACACTTTGACTTGATTCACCTTGAGGTTGATTGTCATTTCATTGTGTGAATCTCATTTCCTAATGAATTGAGGTAAGATAAGACCCCTTTTTTCCTCTTTGGATCCAGTTTTCCATTTTGGGAAACCCTAGGAACCCTCCTATTTTTCATCATTTCGGAATGATTGTTAATTATACACAAGATTTTGATTGTGAAGGAAGAATTACCATGTGGGTCATTATGTGAACCTTTTTTCACATCTCAATATGCTCTCCTATGATTTATAGCTATTTGTGCTTTATGTACATGTCTTAACTATTTTATAACATTGTATTACTTAGTAAACATGACACACTTAAGGTTTAAGCTTGAGTATAATAAATAGTATTAAGAATCTAGGGAGTTAGATCACTTGTGATCTACATAAACATGTCAAGTTCCAGTCTAACCTAGGATTATGATATACACAAAAGTTGTAGACCACTAAATGGGAGTGTTACCTTAGAAAATATTAATTATAGAGGATATATTGTAATGAACTTGGTGAACACAATTGCAAAAAATTATTGTCTAAGACATTGTGAATTTTTATCATTCATTGGCCATCCTTTATGGATGATGATTCTAAAACTTTACTATAGAGTTGTACTAATTTTCTCATCATTGAATTATATATAAATTGAATAGCATGGTGATGGACATTGTTTAGTGAGTGAATATTATAGACCCTTTCTCTTGACAAGTTTATGGTATAATGTCAACTCTTGTTTAGAGCATGATAAATGCATATTTATTAACTCTATGAAAACATGATGAAGCTCTACGAATGGATGAGAGAGACCTTGTCCTAACTTTCTTAGTAGGGTTGCTAAAACCTTTCAATGTGTCTTTGTTGGAGACAAATCAACATAGAGGTATCAAAGGCTATCCTAGCATGATGAAGTAAAGTCCAACTGCTTGTTAGAGATAAACTTATGAAATTGTACCTAGTATGGTCATACAATGGAAATAATTCTAATACTGTAATGGGTCATAATGATTATAGTAATAGACATAACTAGCGATATCAAATGACATTTGAACCAAAGATATTTTTAGTCTTTGTTATCCTTGTTACCATTTATCTCTCCCATTTTTAGGAAATTTTCCTTCCAAACTATGTGTCACATTTTACCAAGTTATATAGCTATATATTAGTATGATGTGGTTTATCTGTGCAACCTTAGTGATAAACTTGAAAAAATGTGAAGCTCTACTTATGGAAAAATAAACTTATACTTGGTTAAATTCTTAACATTCCATTGTAAGTAAAATGTATGAAAATCCAATTTACATAATGAAATATTGCAAATATGTTATGTGAACAAATTTGGTCAAGAATGACTTATTTATGTAGGTGGTTGGCATATTCATTGTTCTAAGATATCTCCTTCAAAAGGGTATCATACCCACTAATTCTAATTTTTTGGAAACTAAAAAAAAACATCCTTTGATAGGATTATGAATGTATTGTGTTTTATATATTTGACCATGATCCATATGAGAGTTTATTTTTTGTTTTATTGTGCCCCTAGTCCATATGAAGTTGAATTATCAACAAAGAGTAGGTGGTGGTTCTATGAGGCCCATGCTTTCTCTATCATTGCCGATTCATTCTCATATAACCAAGTTGTTGTTTTTGTCCCAAAGGAGAGGTTTTAAATTGAGTATTTGTATTCAAGGATTTGTTGTTGTCTCTAGATAGTTGGCAAACTTGTGCCACTATCTTGTATTGGTCCACTACAAAGTGCTACGTGTTTGTCTAAAGTCACCATACCTTAGGAAGTGCCTCTATTTAGGGGTATATGCTCATCTTGTGGAGATGTTCACCACATATGTACCATTATTGAAATCCTTGTCCAAGGTATTGTGTTGATGACATGTTTGTCAATTTTGGAAGTCATCTACATTAGTTGCCTCAAGTTTTCCTTATGTGGTTCTTTTTCATGACCTATCTATGATGGGTAGGGTCCCACCTCATTTTGGTGGTTCACAAGGAAGTCATGTAGACTTTGTGGTTGGTCAAAATGTGTCCCATGATATTCTCTCTCCTCACATTAGTGGATTACATGATGGCATCAACAATGATAAAATAGGATACGGTAAAAGGTTATTGGAATCAATTTTTCAAATCCAATATATGCACTTATATGTTTTACTTTGTAAGATTTGTTTCATCTATGTATAGTGTATTGTTGATATGACACTTGTGTTGTGGATTGACTATTCTAGAAATGATGTTGCTTGTGTATTAAAGATCTTATTTACAAATATGAATTTATTACATTCATAGTTGTTGATTGTTTATTGTAAATTATTACTGTAATGACTAAATTGTTAATAATCACACATATGTGTGTCTTTTGTTATATGACATATGTGTACTAATAGTAGAAACCATTTGATAAAATTAGAGTTTATAAATATTAATATGTTTGTTTTATACATGAATCAAGATGAAATATACTAATTAATTGAGAATCTATTTAATTTAATGTTTGATTTTATACAATATCATATACTTTAAAAATAGACAATATAGAAATCTATAATAATTATAATATTGATTTAAACATTAAATTTGAATTAAAAGAACTTATAAATAATTAGTAAAATGCTACAAAATAAAATAAAATAATCAAACTCTTGACTTTGGATAATAATTTTATATAAAATATAATTTTAATATTTATTAAAAAAAACCTTCAAACTATAAATTTTTTTATATACATTGAATTATAACAAAGTGCCACGGATGCACTTTTTCAAAAGACAGTACTTTTAACATGTCTATTCCTCCTCATAAAGGAAGAATGATAATTGGAAGTTGATCTTGACACAAACCTTATCCTCCTCCAGTAATCAATGGAAAATCTGGCTAAGATTGCAAAAGCTGCAAGTTAAATGAATTGCCACTAATAGCTAAAAATTTCTATGGCAATCCCCCAAGTGCATCCCAAAATTTGGGGAATGGAGTCACTCCAATGCGTTGCATCAACAAATAACTCACCTTTCCTATTAAAATGCAAGCAAAAAAGCTTGGTTTTAACCTTCGGGACAGGCTACTGTGGAAAAAATGGTAATGGGAGGAATATCAGATGGGGCAGGGCAACGAAATGGGTATATTGTGCAAGGGCAAGTCAGAGCCGGGGACCCTTATGGAGTGGAAGAGTTCTTAACAATGAAATAATGCAATCTGTGCAGGCCATGAAGAGGGCCAGAGGAGACCAGGCTAAGATGGAAAGGGTTTTCGAAACGAGGGTTTATCGTCTGCTGAAGTCAGATTTGTTAGCTCTGCTTCAGGAGCTTCATAGACAGGACGAGTGCCATTTGGCTCTTAAGGTACTAATAAGGGTTTTTCTTTTCCCCTCTTTTTAGTTTTTATAATTTAATTAGGGTTTTATAAAGGTTTTATAGCAGAAGGTGTAAAATTAGGTTTGTATTAAATCGGCTGCAATCAATATTAGAAGTTTGAGATCTTATTCCCTCTTTTGAATGTTTTTAAATTAATCGAGAGTTTTGCAGCTGAAGGTGTTTCAATTGGGGTTGTGTTAAATGAGTTGCTTTTGATATTAGAGTTTTTAAATTGTTTCAGTATAGATGTGAAACCTGAGGAGTTTCTGTTCCACTAAAGTCATCTCTATCAACATGTCATATGGGTGAAGCATAGTACAGCAGTTATGGAACCTTGTTGCACAGTATGGAAGTCCACGAAAACTAATGGACTGCAGCGAAGTCACAAATTTACTTCTTTGAATTTATTCTCTAGAGCAAGGGAGCTGATATTCTGTTAAAAGAAACTATACTTAATAGTTAATACTAATTACAGCAAAAGGCAGTGCAAAGAAAGATTTTTAGTGTTATAAATTGTTTGTCCATAATGTAGTCTGCAGTTTCTTGAAAACTGGGTATGGTCTTTCTCTTGATTGGTGTCATTTGGTCATTTAAGATTTATGATGATTTAGAAGCTCCTTAACAGTGCGAGATCCTGTTGTGTTGCAAACTTTATTCTGGTTGGCTCTTTGTGAATGGGCAATTGCAAACAGCAATCACTTACCCAAATTCATTTCATATGCAGAGTATAGATTGTGATAATCAAGTTTTATGCAAATGGAACCTGGACTTCTATCGGCTCGGGAATTTTGTGGCTAAATAATAACCATTTGCTTTTTTGCTATTCATCAGGTGTTCGATGTTGTGAGGAAAGAAATATGGTACAAGCCAGATTTGTCGCTCTATGTCTCTGTTATAATGGCACTGAAAAGAAACAACTTAATGGAAAAAGTGGATTCAGTTTTTGAAGAATTGAAAAAGGAACCCTTGCAACCTGACACGAAGGCTTTCACACGGATGCTGGCCACATTTTTACGAGTGGGCCTTCCACACCATGCAATAGAAATATATGAACTAATGAAGCAGATTCAATGTAAGATGGATCAATATACATTTGTAGTTTTGATTAATGGCCTTAAAAGACTCAGGCAACCTGATTTGGCAGACGCTATAACTAAAGAGTACAGAGAATTTTTGAATGACCCTATGGATCTTTTGAAAGATACTACACAGGATATTGTGATATCTTAATTTAATAAATATTTTCTAGCATTCCATGTTTCTCATCTCTCTAGAAAGGATTGTTGCAGATTGCAAGTAATTCTCCAGCTTCTAGATATGCCAATCTTGAGAAAATAGGATGGGATATATTAGCTTACCCTAAAATTGTGGTATAATTTTTGGATGTTTAGCATGTCAGTTTATCAGTTTTTTCAGTAATGGGTCTTACATCATACAAATAGGGTTGTTCATAGAAGTAAATTCTCATCATCATCCAAAATCCATGTTAACCCTAACCCGTACCTTTTATAATTTGGATCAATGTCTGTGCAGTGCTCTAAGGTATTGAAACAAGTTTAGGTCTTGTTGAAATGTTCTGATTGTGTAACTCAGCTACTTTTAACTTCCTTCCAATTAAAGATTCATGTTTGTTACGTGTACCCCTGTCGCAAGCAATCCATACATTTCTCTTTCATTCGGTATCTCAGAACCTCCAAGAGGTGTAAGCATAAATAATTATGAGAACACCTCGGATGGGGTCTTTTTGTGCTGAGTGACTAACTTTTAATCTTATAGGGATGTTTGTTGATTTTTCCATTTACATATACAAACGAAAACACATGGTCAAATGTGAGGTTGATGCTTCCCTAATAAATATTGCCCATTGTTATCTCGTTCATCATCTTATTTCCCTGCATCACATGATATGCAAATCGTAACCAGTTGAATGAGGTTTCCAATATGCACGCTGTAGGGTCATAACTTCCCTTGGTTAAGCTACATCTAAATTTCTTATAAATTGTTGGGTTTCTAGACATCTGATAATATGGGACTTAAAGCAGAAGTAAAAGTAATTCTCAAGTTTTTTATCATCGCCAACAGAGATCCTTCTTGATTAAAACTGAGAGCATTTATCTATTTAATCAAATCGGTTGAGCAAACTTCTCCTTCTGGTCAGACATTTATAAGGAACCCCAACTTGATGGAGAAAAAACAGTTAAACCAGGTTATCTGAAAATGTATTCCCAATTCTTGTATTCTTGTATGATATCTTTCATATGGATATCTGTGAAAAAAGTTTGGGAGTTATATATTAAGGGGCCTCAGCCCTTTGTCTTAAAGACTGAACAAAATACATAGCCAAAATCTTGCGATCACAACCCATAAGTGGGCGAAACAGGGATAGACACAAACCATAAACTAAACAGACATTCCCATGCTGAAGCAAAATTGTGGTAAGAATAAACCAAAGAAATAAGGAACACAAACAAAACAGTAACAAAAATGTACATCCACCAGACACCAAAGCCAAATCAGAAGTCGCCGACAGAGGCATTAAACATTGTAACTGGCATTTGAAGACACCCCGTGGACAATGTCAAAACTACTTGTAGCATTCTTCCATGGATTGTACACCTAACTCCAAAGACCATTTCCAAACACTGTTATTGTCCTTACCATCACCGGGACCAATTCTGCAGATGCCTCCAAGCCTTCCACCCAAATATCTTATTTACTTTTGCTTGTCACATAGAGCAAATTAAATTGTCATTTTCCAAGCGTGGAAGGGTGTGGCCATTGGGAATCTCAGGGAAGCCCTTGTTGTGAGAAATGATCTTATTCTTGATCATCAAGTGTATATCCTAACAGAAATCCATAAGGTTGCCCACATCCTTGGTGAGGTCAATCAATTCCTAATGCATGGCCTTATTCGCTTGAACCTCTGACACACTAGGGCAGCTCAATACCCTGCATACCTAGAACCAGAATCTCAATATCTTTCGTTTGACCACACCAAAAGCTCTACCAAGCTACTACATGCATTGCGAACGTGAAACATTGCTGCCAATTTTTGTTTGAAGTGATCTTTAAACTCCTAACTTACGGAATTCATAATCATCCAAATTCTAATACTTTATACTTGCTTGCAAATAAAAGCTCTGGCTATTTAGAGACAAGATAATTGTGTCAATAATTAAACAAGTACACAGAAAATTCACGACACAGTAATTTTTTATCTCGGAAAACCTCCAATATAGATGATAGACTAGTCCCTTTGATAGTGGCAATGTATCTTGACCACCCACTATTTATTAATGGCAAAGAACTATATAGTAAGTGCGCAGTCTTGTCTTCTGCTTTTGTCACTTCTCTTACAATGAATAGAAACATACAATAATTCTCAATTCTTCAAAGACTGAATAGTTTGAATGCTTTGATACAAGTTTTATTTATAGTTTTGCCAATGCATAGTCGAGTTTTCTTGGGCAATGGGTGAATATCAATAGTCATTGGATATTGAACTGATCACTTTACGGTTTCAATTTTGAATTTGATGTTGGTACAACCATGGACACTAGTGCACTTGCACTATTGGCTAGACACCAATGCACCTGTATACCATTGTGCTTGGTATAGTCAAGCAGCTATTCTTGTATCAAAAACTTGTTCTTTGTTCCTATTTTCCATTTTCCTTTTGGATCACACTACCCTTCTTAGGAAGGCTTTTGGTCTTCGAAAGTTAATGAGACATCAAATGAAGAGAGGGTTCTCCTACTCTATCCTTAGAGTATCACTTTGGCTTGGCTTACTTTGAAATCTTTGAATCCAATCTTCCAAGTTTCCTAAACTCTATTTCTCGGTTCCCATGTTTTCTTCTTTAACACCACATCTTCATGGAATATAGTTCTTCCTCACATACCCAAGTCTTTCAAAGAGTGTAGTACTTATTCCTTATCTTCATCTAGCATAGAGGGCTCATAAAGCTGCAAATATAAATGACAACTGAATGTATCTTCAAGAAAGCAGGAAGATCAAGTTTGAATGCGTTCTCATTGATGACCTTCAAAATTGTGAAGGGTCTATACCTTAATGGCTTAATTTTTTTGGCTTGTCCTTTAAGTCTTTCCTTGCCTAAAGAAAGATAACCCTCATCTCCCACTTTGAGTTTGTGCTCCTTTCTATGTTGATCATGCCTTTCTTTATATATTTGTTGTATTCTTTCCACTACCCTTATATTTTGAGTTGAATTTGCCTAATCATGTCAACAAATTTAGATGCTTTAGTCACCTCATTGTCTTGCAATACTTGTTCATTTTGCTTATCAAAGGCTACATTAAATGGACTAGAATACAAATATCCTAACATGCTTCAAATGGTGACTTATTATTAGAAGAATGCAATGCTCTATCACATGATTGTTGAATGTATGAGAGAGATTTATCCCATGTCTTGGGACACTTATTGTTGTACCTCATGATGAGTTGTACCAAAGTCCTATTGACCATCTCTATTTGGGCATATATGTGTAGGTAAACGGTTGTGCTTTTTAAAAGTTTGGTGTTCATCATACTCCATAATGCAGACCAAAACGTAGCAACAAACCATATATCCCTACTATAAGTAGACTTAGGTAGTCCAAAATGTACCCATACATTGTTAAAGAATAATTTAGTTGCTTTTTTTCATGTGAGTCTTTTTACACACCACGAGAATACACATTTTGCTAAACTTGTCAACTACCACAAATAAGTAATCATGTCAATGTCTACTTTATTAGAATGCCCCTTATAAAATCTATAGGAACACTTTCCAATGGTTTTGTGGAAATATGCAAAGGCATATATATTCCTTTTTTTCATGTTTTAGGTTTGCTAGCACTACATAATTTACGACTTCTAACAAACTTGCTACTTCTTGTTGTGTTTTGGGCTAAAACACAACCCTCATCTCCCACTTTGAGTTTGTGCTCCTTTCTATGTTGATCATGCCTTTCTTTATATATTTGTTGTATTCTTTCCACTGCCCTTTTATTTTGAATTGAATTTGCCTAATCCTATCAACAAATTTAGATGCTTTAGTCACCTCATTGACTTGCAATACTCGTTCATTTTTCTTATCAAAGGCTACATCAAATGGACTATAATACAAATATCCTAAACACGCTTCAAATGGTGACTTATTATTAGAAGAATGCAATGATCTATCACATGGTTGTTGAATGTATGAGAGAGATTCATCCCATGTCTTGGGACACTTATTGTTGTACCTCGTGATGGTTTTACCAAAGTCCTATTGACCATCTCTATTTGGGCATATATGTGTAGGTGAAAGGTTGTGCTTTTTAAAAGTTTGGTGTTCATCATACTCCATAATGCGGACCAAAATATAGCAACAAACCATATATCCCTACTATAAATAGACTTAGGTAGTCCAAAATGTACCCATACATTGTTAAAGAATAATTTAGTTGCTTTTTTTCATGTGAATCTTTTTACACACCATTAGAGTACACATTTTGCTAAACTTGTCAACACCACAAATAAGTAATCATGTCAATGTCTATTTTATTAGAAAGCCCCTTATAAAATCTATAGAAACACTTTCCAATGGTTTTGTGGAAATAGGCAAAGGCATATATTCCTTTTTTTCTTGTTTTAGGTTTGCTAGCACTACATAATTTACAACTCCTAACAAAACTTGCTACTTGTTGTGTTTTGGGCTGAAACACATACCTTTGCAAATGAGCAACTATTTTTCCTACATTGAAGTGACTTGTCACTCTGGGGGTAATGCCTCTCATTAGTAGAAGCTTTTATGCTCTTGGCAAACAATTTTCCTACCTTATATAGCAACACATCTTGAAGATATAATTCTTTTTCACTTTTTACAACTTCCTGTGATAGAAACTATATTTTTCACCAAAATTTATATCATGTTCATATTATTTAGCTGATAGGCTATATATAGAATGGATGTTGAGTTGAAACCTGTCTCTCGGTAAACAAATTTCTTCCACCGGATTACCGCTCTTTCCGCCCGTTTTATTAACTCATGAGTCTCACCATTTTTATTAACTCAAATCGAATCTTGTATCTGTAAAATCATAGCAAATCAAATCTTGTAGCAATGTCGTAAATGCCTCCCTTAATCTGCAGTCGGTGATATTTCTGTTCATCTTAACATTGCTGCCTTTTGCATCAAACAGGGCATGGTGCTGGGGTTTCATTGCAGGTTTCTGGCACTGCTTCACCTTCGTGATTCCTGAGAGGAAAATTTATATCAGCTGTTGTTTCAATCATTGCAAATTCGTTGGTTGATCTACAGCCAGGTTTATGAGGGTGATTTGCCTATTGCAGAAGAACATCTATACACTTTTCTCTCGAAGTGAGGTGCCTACTGCAGAAGCGGGTAAAGAGATTATGGATCTGTATGACCCTGCCACTCCTCTGCCACAATAGTTCACTAAAGATGACCTCAATGTTTATGTAAGTTGTATTAGAAGTATGGGTTTCAATTTGCTCTACCAGTTCCACACTATTGTTTGCCAGGGAAAGCCTACAAAACCCATGTTCAATTTGCTTGAGTTACCCACATGTTCAATTTAACACACAGAGTTAATCTTGATGACTTTTCTTTTGATTTTGGATGTTAATTTACAGGACTTGGGATTTTTATTTTTTTTTGTTTTCTGATCTGACCAACGTTGTTATAAAAGCTCCCACCCTGCTTATCATGGGCACCAACAATTATTTTCTCAAGTTTTCGGGAATAGAAGCACATATCAACAGCGACCAACACAAGGCTGATGTGTCCAATCTAGACATCATATTTTTTCGAGATGGAAGCCATTTTGTTCAGGAGAAATTTCCTGAGGAGAGTAATAAGCTCATCCTTGACTTCCTCAATAAGCACCTCTAGAAGAGATGCAGACTTTTCTTTCAATAATGCAATTAACTTGTACTCTTAGATGTTATAATGGAATTATAGTATACTGAATCTGTGGCTGAATAATGTTGCCTCATATTGTTAATCCGGTAGGCTTCATAGGCTATTTGTAGCTGGCCTGTAATCATATATGAAACAACCATGGATAAAACCACGGAACCTAATGCCTGCATTCAACAGATAACAATATAATTGTTTTTTGAATGAAAAACACAACAGAAATTGATCGGTAGAGCACGCAAAAACCTGACTGAAACCATGGCAAGTGATTTACCTCAAAATTGTGCACAAATTGTGTTCTACTGTAACAATACTAGTGAGAAACAATGGACAGAGTTTGTAGAAAAAATGTTATGAAATCCAAGCAAAGTAGATTTTTATCAAAATGAGACAAACCAAGACCACTCTCCCTACGACTGCTGCTTCAATCTATTTATAACAAGGGAAAAGTAGATATAAAAATATCAAGATTCGCCAATTATAAACAAAATACATGAGTGGAACCAAGATCTAATATGTAGAGGACTCTTTCGTTCCAGATCTTACCTAAAATCTAACTTATCAAAAAGCATTAACCCAAAGGGACAAAAACATATCAGTCATTGATAATCCTAAAGTGTTTAGGAAATATTACCAGAAAATATGACTCGGTATGATGGTTTGAGTGACAGTATCTTACGACTACTGCCATCTCATGAGAGGGTCCAAGGTCTTGAAGAATAGCTTTTCTTTAAGGAAAAAACTTCAGCAATAGACTACCTAGCACAGAATGATTACAGGTATATGTATACATCCAACTCCAATCTCAAACTCAACCTGAGTTTTTGTGCAATATTGCCCACAAGAAGGTAAATATTGAGAAAATGACTAAGTAGATGTGTATACACAAGTATATAAAGAACAAATATAAATAATGACAACAGTAATTGTAAAACCAAATTGAGATATCTTAAAGAAATACGATAAAAGTATTATTACTATTATTTTTGAATTATTCAAAGTAATTAGTTATTATTATCTATGGATCTATTTGGAATAGACAAATAATTGTTAAATACATTTGAAATAAATAAGAAAATATGTTTAATCTTATCAAATCATCTCAATTATAATGGAGGTCAGAATTTTACATGGAGTTGCAATAGATAAATTGGGTTTGCATTTGAATTCATCGATGTAATTTTCATTTCGTTTGTTGTAGAATTTTAATTTTTAAATAGTTGTGTTGTAGGAAATTATTTTGAGAAAATGAATTTTCCTACCCAAATCTTGACAAAATTTCCCAAAATTTATATGTGATCATGGAAGTGTGTTTTTGGATAGATTTAATCCATAAGGGTATGCTTGAAATTCTAATTCAATGAGTTTTTATTTTTTGTGGAAAAAAGTGCAATTACTATCTAAACCTTTGACAATTTTTTTTTTTTTAAATACATGTGATTGGAAAAATATGATGTTGGGTAGATTTAGATCATAAGAGTTATTTAGAATTTTAATTTTTTGATTTTTTTGGGAAGGTAGCTCTAAGGTCTATTAATGGTTGTCCTTGAATTTTTTAAATCACAAAATATTTCTTTTTTGGAATTTGGAATTTTTGTATTTCTTTATTATGTAAAATCTTGAAATATTTTTTGGAAATTTGAATTTTTGAAATAATATGAGTGTGCATTGGAAAACATGTTTTTTTAGTTAAAATTAAACCATACCCGAGCTCTCTAAAGAAGATTGAGCCTAAGATTGTTTAGAATTGGAAGATAATTATAGGAGGCTTGGAGTGAATAATTACCTAGGCCCTTGTGAAAAGTTTTGGATGCAAGTACTAAATAAGTTCTTGCTTAAAATTAAATAATATGAATTAATTATTTAATATGAGATCAAAACATGAATAAACAAACTTACATTAATGAAATATAATTAATAGTGTAGTATAATGAAGAAGTGTCTAATACTGGTGTATTGTATTGAAGAAGTGTCTAACATGGGTGTGATGCGCTGAAGAAGCTCTTGCACAGGTGTAAATGTAATGAAGAATCCCTTACACATATGCAAGAAATCAATAAGTCCCTTGAATAATTGAAAGTATACATAGGGTGGATGCTCAGTATGAGATATTTGTGATCTATTTCACTTCCTAGCTTGGTTATGCAAAACCAAGAGGAAGTCCACTCAATGCATAACTCTTTCTTGTTTGATTGGGTTTATTGTATCTAATCGTGTGTTTAGATAACCATGTTTTTAATGTTTTTTGTGTGCGAGGACAACTTTGTCTAACTCTTGTGTGAGTGTTGATGGATTGCTTGAGACTCTTTGTATGTGGGTGAGTTGTAGCCTTGATAGTGGCAAATCCATGATTTTTTCTCCCTATCTTAGGGTTTTATTAGGGTGACGTAATCATCTATAACACTCAACAATGGTAATATAGTTGGGTCATGGGTAACATCCTCGATTGGTCCCTTCTTGAATATCTCTTAGAAGTTAGAGAGTTCTTATTTTTGCATCTTGTTTAGTTTTAAATCATTTCTTTTAAGAAAGGTGTAATATTCAGAATCTTGTTGTAATTTGTGATTATTCAAACACCTTGAAGTGACTCATTAATGTTGTAATATTATTTATGGTATCATTTTATATCAGAGTATGATCCTTCCATGTTGGGGAAGAAGCCTCTTTCTTGTAATCATGCTATGATAACTTTTGGATGGAAACTAACCTTTGTTCTAGAAAGAATTATCATGCTTGTGAAAATATCTTATGTTGTCTCTTGTGACATAAATGTTTAATTTGGGATGTTGGATTCATCAATTGTATGATTATAATTATTATTATTGAACTTGTTTTGAGTTTGATTATATTCCATCCACACAAGGGGTGAAAAATATATCTTTTTTTTGACACATATCAAAATTGGTGTTGAATAAACACATCTTGTATCATTTTCCTCATGTTTAGCTATGTGATAGAAATATAATTTGAAAACATAGTTTTCTATTCTTTTATTTTGATCATGAAACCTAATGATAAAATATATTCTTTGTATTATAGAATGGATGGAATGAGGTCTTGTAAATGCTCTATATATCTATCAATATTTTAGTAAATGTGTGATCTTCTTTACATTTTTTCTACAATCATTCTTTTTTGAAGAACTGATCCCAATATTAGTAAACCCTACGAAAGACCTATATTTTTGGCTTGAAAATTTTGTTCTAGAAAATATTTGTCTAGAATAGATATGTGAGGCTACAATGTGGAAGGAGGAATACATCATACAAGTGCCAGTGTCCTCAAGGTGCAATAGAGTCTTCAAGGCATGTTGAAGTCCTAAAAGTATTTTGTCATCCTAAAGTGCATTATAGTCTAGAGCCTCTAAATAATAAGTTTTTCCCAAACTTGTAGGTAGGGACAATTTATAATCCAATATATAATAGATATATTTTTCATGTGTTAAATATAGCCTTGCACCCAATAAAACTTCCTCGAGGAACTCACATTCCTTGTGGATCCAAAAATATACTAGATTGTGGTAGAAATATAGATCATATTAATTTTAGTATATGATTTATAGTTATAAAATATTATCTAGAATCTAAAAGGTCTGAAAATAAATTTGTACATAAAGTCAAGTTTTCCTCTAAACTACATCCATATTAAATAAATTCACAAAATATTTTCTATTCCTTGACTAATGTCATCTCCTCCTCCATCCACACCTTCTACCTCCTCTCCAAATAGGGATTCTTCTATTTTACAAAATTCATCCCTTGTTCATTTCATAATATTTTTTTCTAAGAATCCCAATCCTAGAATAAAAGTAATTGAGAAATCTAGGCCACATTTTAATAGTTATTCACGATTTAAAGAAAATGATTTGATTCCACAAGGCCAAGACACCCAAAAAGAATATAATGGAAGTATACGAATAAAAATTATGTCAAAGGTGGACATTGACATCCACATAATTCCTATGCTACCAAAAATGGCTCCTTTGATGAATTAGATACTCAAGTTGATTGCTTAGTTCAATGAGAACACTTGACAATTTTGTAGACATTGAAAATTGAACACTTTTGTTTGGTCAATTTACCCCTAATTCGACCAATTTTGTAACTTCTTTATTAATTAAATAATACCTTATTATTTAATTAATATTCAATTATCTCAACCTTCATCCTAACCTATTTCTTCTATTATCTCTAAATCCTAGCCTAAAATAAATAATTACCTTTAATCATTTACTCACATGCCTTATCCCTTTCCTCAAAAAATTAAATAAATAAGATATTTATTTAATTTACCCTCTCACATGTCCCATTCTCCATATTCTCCCACTTGCACTAATCCTAATCATAATCCCTACCTAACCTACCCATTAATCATTTACACACACTTAATCCTTGATTAAGTGGGTCAACCCGCCATCACATCAATCACATGGGTCTTGTACCTTCAAGTTACAATATCCCTCTCAAGCCCTCTCATTGTGGTACTTGGAACAATCGTGTGGCTTGAGATATCACATTCATCCTCAACCCTTGATCTCCATCAAGCAATCTCAACCCTTCATCCCTTTCCATCCAAATCTATATATCCATCACTTAGCCATTTTAACACATATCTCACTCATTTTCATTGTAGTAACATTATGCTATCAAAATTTCGTGAGCACACATCCAAATCAATAACCGTGGGAAAATCTTCTCAACAGAATGCTCGTTACATTGGTTTGAGCTTTCTAGCATAATCTTGAGTGTTTTTTTGTTTTTTTTATGTTGTTTGAGTTTTATTGCAATTTCCATTCACTTTAGGAAAGAAAATTACTGCACAAATTTTAGCATGCTTGGTGGTACCCACGTCACAGATCTTCTAACACTCTTTTCTAGTTTTTTTATGATTTTTTTCCTGTAGGTTTCTTGCACAAATGTGGATACACTCCAGAAAGGTGGATCTATTTTGCAAATGGGAGGCTCCATCTCCTACAAAGGCAACTTCGCTTCAGCCTCCTTCCATCCAGCTACCCATCATGAAGAATGAGCGGATCCACTCCTACAAAGGTGGATTTGTAGCTACATAGGAAAATATGCCTTCACATTGGCAGATACACACACGATCGGATCTGCACTGCATAGGTGGATGCACTATTACATAGGCGATTCTACATGAGAAAATTTGCACCTAAATAGGTGGATCCACAATCTACATAGGTGGCTTTGTTCGTATAGGGGAGAATACGTTGACAAGCGGATTTGTCATCTCTAGATAGGCAAATCCATTCGTACAGAGGGAGATCCTAATCTATAAAGGCAAATCTGCTCTACAAAGGTGGATCTGCTCTACATAGGCGAATACACTTGCACATAGGTGACTCTGCTCATAGGCGGATCTACGCCTACAGAGGCGGAATTGCTTCATAGGAAGATATGCTAGGTACAAAGGTGAATTTGGATGGGCGAATATGTTTGCACAAGGGCAGATACACTACTTAGGTGGGTCTGCAATCTCTTGGGCGGATACGCACTTGGGCGGATCCATGATCTCTTAAGTGAATATGCCACTACTTGGGTGGATCCATTATCACTTCAGTAGATACGCTTTGTTCTTGGGTAACTGCATGCTTGGGTGGATCTGTGTTTTCTTGGGCGAATTCACTTTGCTCTAAGGCAATTTTTCTTCCTACATTAGCAAAAACATAAGGTATAAAAAGTTAGCTTCAAGTGAATTTATTTTACATCTCTTTATCATTTGGTTTTCCAAAAAAAAATTCTTCAAGGGCTTCACCCTCAGACCCCTATACACAAGGGATCACGTCTATCCCCCCACACCCCCTATCATTTGGGTAAGTGTCCCAACCACCTTTGGGGTAACATTCATCTTCTATTGATCACTTTTTGCATCTAATCATCTTATTGTGCAGCTTGATATTGTTTATCCAAGACCAAAAATCAAACTACTAACGTATCTTTTGTAGGTTCGTGATCAAAGATATTTTTTTATCACTAATCTAGGCACACTTCAATTTCTAAAGGGTCAATTAACACCCTTTTTCATGTTTGGAATTTTTTTTTGGCGTATGCTCTCCCCTTGCACCATTCAGTGAGTTTGGGGATCAGAAATCACAAATCGATCCAAGTCTTGTTGTGTTAGCTCAGGAGTGCTAGCTTGTGCATATGATCTCTCCTTGCACTTCGTGCGAGCCTGAAGATAAAAAATGCCTAGCATATCCTTTCCTTTAGGAGGCCTTCTTGGGGATTTCATCACCCTAAGGGATGACCTCAACCACATGAACCAATGGGGTATATAAAGTGGGGAGAACGAATTTTCTACCCCAATCTAGTCATGTCATGTTTAACGAAGCTCCGATACTTGGGTGATACCAAGCTAGGAATGTAGGGTTGTTCCAAACAACTTAATTGACGTTCCTACCCCACGCTTGTGACAGGATAATGTTCATGGATGTGTCTCATGTACCCTTCTGGTATTTAAATGAGGCACTAGATCACCTTGTATCAACCTAGCTTGAGAGCTTTCAATCATTACTTAGTGTGTTGCAAGGTACAGTACCATGTTCGAAGCTACTCACCATGTATCTCCCTGAGTAGAGATAGGATCTCTTTGGGAAAGGTCTCAAGACCTCCAAAGAAAGGGAAAACGTGAGCCCTTGTGCCACTGGATCCTTATCTATTGACTCTTGATCAAGAGGTGTCTCACACCAATCTTGAGATATTAGCCTTCAGGTTGGTGGGCCTACACTAAGTTAACACACCTACTTGATTAATGTAGGTTTGTGCTTTTTGGCATGTCTTCTTGTGCTTACGAGTGCATATCTTCAATCTATCCCATCATCATCCATCTTGTGTCTTTCTGATTGTAGTCTTTGGTCCTTTTTTTATTTCTATCTAATCATCCTTAGGTGATTCTACTTTATTCTTGGGTAGATCCACCTAGGTAGTAACTTCTTGTGTCCAGTCACCCTTGGTAAAATCTACTTTGTTCTCGAGTAGATCTACCTAATTCATCATCCTCAGTCATCGATTGTCCTTAGGTGACTTTGTCCTATCCTTAGGTGGCTTTGTTCTACATAGGTGATTTTGTTGGTCACCCCCTGTCATCCTTGTTAGGCAGATGTGCTATGTCAATAGAGGATTCTATTTTCCTTAGGCAGATCTATTTTCACATGACTAATTCCATTGATAGGCGATCTCATCCATAGATAGGTGATTCCACTCTATCAACGGGCGATTCCATTCGGTCAAACCAGTCAACTATCCTTCTTAGGTGACTTCATCCTGTGGATAGGAAGATACAACCTATTCTTAGGCAGTCTTATAGATAGGTGATCTTGTTTAGGTGACTCTGATATGTTGATAGGTAGTTGTGCTCTTAGGTGGATGTGTTTCTAGATAGGAGAATTCACGCTATTGTTGGGCAGATCCATAGTCCATAAAAAATACAAGGAGCAAACCCTTTCAACCAGGAATAAATAGTGTCCTAAGTCCAAATCCACAATCCAATCATTTTTCTCTCCATATCCATTTACAAACGATCTCTTTCATCTCCTCGACCATCATCCACTTATCCAAAACATCTTCCCCTTTGAACAAGGAGTCAACTAAACTCATCCTATTGACATCCAAATCATCCACAATCCAAAATCCAACCTCAAATACCTAATCGAGATCCTAAATCCTAACTTAATCATCCATCATAATACTTTCTTGGGAACTTAGCCTATCCCAAGTTAGTAATCCCTCATTCAAACTATTTCACCTTGAGCTAGAGGTATAGTTTGCATTAATATTTTCTCTTTCTTGAGAATTTAGCCTATCTCAAGTAGGAAATCCATCCAATCAAACTTTGAAATAGGATCTCAACCATAGTTGAGAGGCTATTATCAACCATCCATTCAACAATCATCTCATCAATTTAATTACATCCTTGAACATTAGGAGACCCTCCCACCATATTTCCAAATCATCCTAATCTAAGCTTACTATAAATCCCAATTTGTGCTTTAGAACATCCACATCTATTCTCTTTTGATATCAAAATGTAAATCTTAAGGTCCCCCTCTTCCACATTCTTCCAATCCATTTAATTTACCTCCTAATCATCTATTCCAATCTCTTCAATCTATACCCATCCAATCTAATATCATGAGTCCTTATCCTCCCCCAACACAACTAAATATAGTAATCAAGGGAGATCCCAATTACATTGAAGATGATGATGAAAGTCTTGTTGATCAAGATGAGTACAAAAAAGATCCCTTTGATGCTATTATTGCTAGCAAGATTTCTCCAAGTGTCTTCCAAAATCGAATCACTCATCCAAGCTATTCAATCACGCCTCCATCCACACCCATTATCAATCCTTATGCTACCTTTGACAAGGGAAATCCATTAGCTTCCCCATCCATATCTCCATCTTATCCTCTATATATCCATATCTCCCTCTTCTCCATCACTAGCATATCCCTCTCATCTAATATCCATACCTCCATCTTCTCCTACTTATCAAACATCCCAATCTCCATCTTTATGCAACAACACTATCAACTCCATCCCTAGTTCAAATCCACAATCCCATTATTCTCCAAACCATCTCCCAATCCATAATCCTACTCCTCTAATCCCTAACCCCACTCCACCATCCAATTCCCCCTATATCAATCCACTATCCATGTCCTATTTCACTCCACCTTCAAATCCCTCATGCCTTAATCCTCCCTCTAATCCATCATACTTCCCTCCTCCATCTAATCCTAATCGCCCAATCTATAATCCTAGTCCTCCACCCATTCATAATCCTCCATCTAGTCCCAACCTCCCACCTAAGCCTAAAATATACAAGTATCTCATTCTAGATGTCATCCAAGGACTCCTAGTAAATAATTCATCACCAAATCCACATCCCAAAGTTGTGGAGTCATTTCACCCCACTCCACCATGCACACTCATTAGTGATGAGGCCCTTCTCCATCCTACGCATGTCATTCCTCTTACGACTCCTAACACCTTCCAACTCATTGAATCCACCCAAATCTAATCAAGTTCTACTACTCCTAGCATTAACCAAACCCACTCCCATAAACTTCATGAATCCACCCCATTTGAGTAGTTCATCCAACACTCCTCTACCATTACACCTTCCACACAATTCAAAACATTCCAAAAGCTTGTTCCAAATCATACCAAATCAAGGTCCTATCATCATATATGATCCCTCTTATAACTTTATATCATCCCTTCATCCAAATCAAGATTGGGTACCATCACACCTAATCCCTCTCATGATCCCTTATCATCCCCTCATCGAAATGAAGATCCTACCATCCCATATACTCCACCTCATGATCCTTTATTACCTCCTATCCAAACTATCCCAACACCACCTCCACATCCCCTTACTCCTCTTACATTCGCCCATGGTGGTTCTCTTGCAGCAAAAGAACAAAGCATATCCACCACCCATCCTCCTCCACCTAATAATAGATTCACAACATGTTTCCAAAATAACAAGCATCCTACTCTAAACCGAATGCTCAAGACCATGAACTATCAAGGAAAAGGCTTAGGCCTTCATGAGCAAGGTATATTGGAGCCCATCCATATCAAATAAAATCCATGAACACAAGGTCTTGTTGCAAGTATAAGCAATTATTGTTGTCATTAATGTCAACAAGCTTATGTTGTCATTGATGAGTAGAAGGTTGTTGCAAGAGTATGTGTAGTTGTTGGTGTTGTCTATGTTGTTGCATTAATGATGCTTTGATTAGTTGCATTGTGTTTTCATTAGTAAGTTATTGGTGTCAACCTTTAGTGTTGCTTTGATAAGCTTTTGTCTATGGATGTATGGTTGAGTTCTTGGGTTGCAGTTGGTTCTGTAGTGTGGAAGAAGTACAAAAGATGACGAGAATGTGTCTCTAGTACTTGGTTTCCAAGTGCTTTTGAGAAAATTTGATAAAAAGAGGAAACAATGTGTTGCAGTGTTGTTCTATGTTGCAGAGTAGTGTTCTGGTGTTGCTCCACATTTATTCTAGGTTGAACATCTGCTTGTGTGTTTCAAATATGTTGATTAGAGATGTTCAGAGGTGTTATATCCATAATTTGTTGTGCTAGATCACTGTGCAGAAGAAGTTGTGTTCACTAGTGTGTGAGCAGTGTATTGCAAAGGTGTTTGGGAGAAATTTTTTTGCTTTGCAGTTCTCTACAATTTTGTTTCAAGTCTTGTGGATCTAAAGGCGTATTGATAGTGTTGTTATCTTTCTTCAGTTGAAGTTGTTTGAGGTTTGGTGCTTTGAAAGTTGGTTTCTTGAGTTATAGTGTATGGCAAAGTTGCTTGATTGTACTAGGTGTGTACATTCTTTAGGTGGAAGTTGTTGTGAAGGAGTTTGTTGGATTCCAGGGTGCTCGTGGAATATTCCAAATTGTGTTCAGGTAACATTTGTTGTATACGAGTTGTTGTTGGATCAAAGGAAGCGTGTACTTAAAAGTTGAATGGTGTTTACATGGGTAATGTTCGACCTAGGTGTTTACACTAAATGTGAAGGTGCTTCGATGTTTGTGGAAGTGTGGCGTGGTGTGTATGAATGGATTTAGTTCCTAGCTAAGGTGTGTTGTGGTATGCCTTCATTCCTTTCCACCACAAGAATGTTTTTGTGGCAACCTAATTGGAATTTGCATGGTTGTGGTGCATAGACAACCTTGGAAAATGGTTTGAAGGTTGAAAATGGTATAAATAAGAGTTGAATTTTTGAGGGATGACAAAATAGACAAGATAGATGTGTATGATGCAAATTACAAAGTTGTGAGGTGTGAATTTGAGAAGTGCAGTGCGATATTTCATGTGTTAGATTGTTGGATGTAGTGAGCAGAAGGTGTCTACAATTCTTCAATCAGACTATGAAGGTGTTGGTGACATTGTGGTGTATTTTCCTATTGCATTGAGATTAAATCCTCTATGTAACATTCTTCTCTATCTTCTTTCCTACTTTGGCGGTGAGCCTTTCTTTCTTCTAGGCAGTGTGTCGTCCAGTAGTGAGCCCTTTTGTAATCAGTGTTGATATTACTTTATATTGTGAGCTAATCCTCACCGTGGTTTTTCCCATCTTAGGTTTTCCACATAAATTTGGTGTTATCTTGTGTATGGTGTTGATTGTGTTTTAGTTTATGTTATTTTCTTTTCATGCTAAATCATTATAGCAGATTAATGGTTAATTGAATGAATGTGCATCTAAATGTTTATGAGGGTTTTGAAGTTTTAAGGTGCAACTGATTCACCCCCCCCTCAGTCTTCTTGTGCATTCAACAATTGGTATCAAAGCGAGGTTCCTTGGAAGAAATCTTGATCGCTTGAGGTAGATCTGGGATGGCACACAATAAATAGATTCTTGTGTTTGATGGAACAGACTATGCATTATGGAAGACAAGGATGGAAGGTTTTCTAGTTTATCTTGGATTTGGTGTTTGGAAGTATGTTGAGAATGGATATACTGCACCTAAAAATGGTCCAAGTACTGATGATGAGATCAATGCATATGAAATCAATGGTAAAGCAAAGTATGCTCTCTTAAATGGTCTTGTTAATTCTGAATTTGTGAAAGTTATGAATTTGAAAACTACTAGAGAAATTTGGGTAAAGTTAGAAGCATTTATGAAGGATATGATAAGGTCAAACAAGCTAAGATACAAAATATGAAGATCATGTTTGAGAACCTACGGATGTCTGAAGATGAAAACATTACAAGCTACATGCAAAGGGTAGATGAAGTTGTCAGCTCCATCAGAGGTCTTGGTAGAAAACTCAAAGAAATAGAAGTGGTAAAGAAAATTCTCAAAACTCTTCCTAAATCTTATAGTCATAAAGTTTCTGCTATTGAGGAATTTGAAAATTTAAATAAATATACTAGAGATCAGTTGTATGGTTCTTTAACTACTTTTGAGATGAGATAATTTGGTACAACTAGTGGTGCAAAAGTTGAGACTGCTTTTAAGGTTAGAAAATAAGAGGAGATTAAGGAATCAGATCAAGAGGATCTTGATGATGTCGAAGCCAACTTTGTAAGAAGAATGAAGAAGGGTACTAGTAAGTACAGTGGTAATATGCCTTTCAAATTTTTTAGTTGTGGAAAGATAGGTCATTATGCTTCAATATTTCCAAACAAAGCTGTGAACAACAAAAATAAGGAGAACAAAGGTAAGATGATTAAGAAAAGTTATTATGTTAGAGAAGATGCAAGTATTTCTGATGATGAATATGATTATGGAGATGACGATGGTGAATGGTTGTTCATGGCTTTAAAAGATGAAACTAATTCCACTCACTCTGAGAGATGTGTGAAGGAAAGTCCTCCAGAGACAAAGGATAAGACTAGAGGTACTTTGGTATCTGCTTTTCATGCTAGATAGGAGAACTACTGGATCATTGACAATGGATTCTCTAATCATATGACCGGTGACAAGAGTAAGTTTGTTAAACTTGAAAAATATGGAGGATGTGTTATATTTGGTGATGATACATCTGCTAAGATATGTGGAAAATTTTCTATCAATGTTGATTGCAAGCATAATACTAATGATGTTTACTATGTTAAGAGTTTAAGGCATAACCTCTTGAGTGTTGGAAAAATGTGTAACAAAAGATACAATCTTATGTTTCACGATGATGGATGTGAGATCAAAAAAGGCTTCGGGACTATGATTGTTGTTGGAAGGACAGATGGAAATGTTTATCAACTTAAGGGTGTTGATGGTCATTGCTTTATGACTCGGATTAATGAAAGCTAGCTATGAAACAGGAGGATGTATCACATCAATTTTGATAACCTATTAAGAATCAGTTTAGTTCAAGCTATGAGAGATTTTTCAAAGATTACAAATCCTATCAATGTTGTCTATAAGGATTGTTAAGTTGGAAAGCAAACAAGAAGAAGCTTCAAAGTCAAAGAACAATCTACTACCAGACTGTTGGAATTGGTACATACAGATCTTTGTGGTCCTACAAGAATAAGAAGTCTTCAAGCTGACAAGTATTTCATGCTATTGATTGATGATTATTCTAAAATGACATGGGTTACTTTTCTCAAAGAAAAATCAGAAGCTCTAGATAAGTTTAAAGCATTTAAATTTATGGTTGAGAATGAAATGGATATGAAAATCAAATGTTTGAGGTTTGAAAGAGGTGGAGAGTTCACCTCCAATGAGTTTAACATATTTTGTGAGAATCATGGCATAAAGAGGCACTTGTCCACCCCTAGGACTCCTCAATAGAATGGAGTGGTTGATAGAAAGAATAGGACTATTCAAGAAGCTACAAGGACAATGATGAAAGAAGAAAATCTACCAGAAGTCTACTGGAGAGTGTTTATATAATTAACAGAGTTCAAGCAAGAAAAAACAACACAAAGACTCCCTATGAGTTATGGTATGGAAGGATCCCTACTATCAAGTACTTCAGAGTGTTTGGAAGCAAATGTTATATCAAAAGAGATGAAGAAAACTTACGAAAGTTTGATGCAAGGTATGATGAAGGTATCTTCCTTGGATATTCTACTAGAAGCAAAGCTTACTGATGCTACAACAAGAGATTGAGAAATATTGTTGAGAGTGCAAGTTTCAAGGTACAAAATAATTTAGTGGTGATAGATGGATATGAATTAGATAAGTCTTCTAGTAGAGAAGGAGAAAAATCTAAAGAAACAAAAGTACAAATTGAAGAGGAAGAAGCTCCGGAAAAGAATCCTAAAACTCCTAAGTATGTGCAGAAGAATCATTCTGAAGATCAGATCATTGGAGATAAGAGCAGAGGTATACTGACAAGAAGGAAAGTTGTTGAAGAACAGGAAAATCTATGTTTACTTTATGAAGTTGAACCTAAAACAGTGATTGAGGCATGCAAAGATGATTATTGGATCAAGGCTATGGAAGAAAAATCGTTGCAGATTAAGAAGGATCAAAATTGGGAACTTGTCCCAAGACCAACAAACAAAAATGTGATTAGAACTAAGTGGGTATTTAGAAACAAACTAAATGAGAATGTAGAAGTGGTAAGGAGCAAGACAAAGATTGTGTGTAAGGGCTACTCACAAGTTGAAGGAATAGATTTTGATGAGACATTTGCTCTGGTGCCAAGAATGGAAGCTATCAGGATGTTTTTGACTTTTGTAGCACACCAAAATTTCAAAGTTTATCAAATGGATGTGAAGTCTGCTTTCTTGAATGGAGAATTGGAAGAAGAGTGTACATAGAACAACCAGAAGGATTCTAGTTATCAGACAAATCAGATATGGTCTATAGATTGAAGAAGGCATTGTATGGATTCAAGCAAGCTCCTAGAGCTTGGTATGCAAGGTTGTATAGGTACCTAATACAACAAAGATTCAATAAAGCTACCATATGTATAAATCTTTCCTTTAAAGTTGAAAAGATCAAATATTGATTGTGGTTGTATATGTTGATGACATAATCTTTGGAAGCAATGAAGCTATGTGCAAGAAGTTTGTCGAAGAAATGAAAAAAGAATTTTAAGTGTTTATGTTTGGGGAGATGAATTTCTTCCTTGGACTATAAATAACTCAGAAAAATAAAGGCATTTTTATTTCACAATCAAATTATGTTAGAGAAATGTTGAAGAATTTTGGAATGGAAGATTCTAAACCAGTATGTACCCCTATGGTTATTGGTTGCAAGTTGAGTAAGAATGATGAATCTCCTAAGGTTGATCAAAGCAAGTATAGATCAATGATTGGAGGTCTACTATATCTAACTGCTACTAGACCAAATATCATGCATGTAGTTTGTCTTGTGGCTAGATTTCAAGAAGATCCTAGAGATTCACATGTTGCAATAGTGAAAATAATATTCAGATACTTGAAGGGAACTCTCGATCATGGCTTATGGTATTCGAAGGATATTGATTTCACTTTGAGTGCTTACACAAAGGCAGATTGGTTTGGTTGTTTAGATGACAGAAAAAGTACAAGTGGTGTTGCATTCTTTCTTGGATGCAGATTGGTGTCATGGCTAAGCAAGAAACAAGATTCGGTATCTTTATCTACTATAGAGGAAAAGTACATTGTAGCAACATCTTGATGCACATAAGTGTTGTGGATGAAGCAAACATTGAAGGATATCATAATGTTATATGATAAACCAATTTTTATCTTCTGTGACAATACAAGTGCTATCAATATTTCAAAGAATTTGGTAATGCATTCAAGGACAAAACATATCTCAATCCAGTATCACTCTTTGAGAGAGAAGGTTGTAGAGAATGAAGTGAAGCTTGAATATGTGCCTACAAAGGATCAAGTTGCTGATATATTCACTAAGGCTCTTCCTACATATACTTTTAAGTATCTCCAGGAGAAGTTAGGGGTATTACCCCTCCTTCTTTGAACTAGATACCTAAGGAGATGCATTAGTCCAGTGGATTTCAAGATTTGGAATGATGATTGGTGGATACCTCTCAGGGGGAGTAGGTAGTGACATTATTGGTTGTTGCAAACAAGGAGAGTGTGTTGGATGTTGTGGTTGTGTTGCTAATATGTGGTTGTCATTGATGTCAACACTATTAGCATTGTTGCATTAGAAGTTGTATATGTCGAGCATATTGAGAAAATTGTAATAAGAAGTGCTACAGGTTGTCAATGGTGAAGTGAAGTTCTTTCTGTTGGTGTGTTCAGTACGTTGTTGTTCTGAGGTTGTGGACTAAATGGTTTCTTGTTGAGTATGTCTAGTTTATCCACGTTGAATTTCAGAGATCCGTATGAAGAGTTGATCGAGTTATGGTAATTTTCATTCTGACAGTTTTTCTGTCACTTCAGATAGTGTTCCTAGTTGAAGATTTTGTGATTTCAGTAATTTCAGTTGTTGTGGATGCTTCTTTGGTGTTTCATGATGCTTGTGGATATTTCTAGTTCGTTCTCTATCTTTGTGGCATGTCTGCATTGATCGTTGTGCTCGTGATCCAAGATTTTCTCTTGCGTGTTCATGTTTTTCATGTTCTTGGCCGACAAGGTGTTGAAGTGTGTTGTGGATCTTCGAGGAGAAATTAATTGAAGTTTTTTCGTGTTGGAGATGTTGTTTTCGGTCTTCACTATGTTATGGCCGACCTTGGTTGATTCGCATGAATAATCTTTATTTGTTTTGGGCCGACTGTTTGTAATTATTTTATTATATTTTTTGTGGCCGACTTATAGCAATGTAATTTCTTGTTGCGTATATATAAGAGCGATTGTTTTATCATTTGAAGGCATGAGTGTGGGTGTGAATGCAAAGTGTATGAGTGTTGTGTGCGAATAAAGTTTAGATCATTCAAAGGAAAAGTAGAGAGTGAAGAAGAGTGAAGAAGTGTTCATGTGCTTAACCGGAACTGTAACCAGGCATTAGTAGATGTTATTTTCTCAATTCAAATCTAGATGGTTTTAATTTGAATCTTTCTATAAGACAGTGTGTCTTCCTTGGGCCGTTAGCCTTGTTGTATTTGAGTAGTGAGCTCTAGGCAGTGTGCCTAAATGCATGTGCATTCCCCATTCATATTTCTTTATACTTTTAACAGGGTATAATCTTGTGGATTGATCTTCGCTGTGGTTTTTCCCCTAACAGGGTTTCCACATAAAAAATCTTGGTGTTATGTGTGCTTTTGATGTGTTGTTCATTTATGCTTTCATGATTAATGATCAAATCTGAAATTAAGGTTAATAAATTGAATAAGTTTCAGATTCGATGGCAACTGATTCACCCCCCCCTCTCAGTTTTCTGCCCTTGAGTTGCCAACAATTGGTATCAAAGCTTGTGGTTCCTTCGAAGAAGTTTAGCAGCTTAAGGTGATTTGGGATGGCGACTTATAAGAAGGATAGTCCTAGATTTGATGAAACAAATTATTCTTTTTGGAAAGCTCAAATGGAGTGCCATCTAAGATGAATTGGTGAACCCTATTGGAGCATTATAAAAAATATATATGTTATTCCACATAATGGTCCTACTACTTCTGTTGAAATCAAGGATGCTGAATATAATATCAGGGCTAAGGAGGCGTTGTTGAGTGCTTTGACTGATACTGAGATGACAAATATGATGGATCTAAAGACTGCTTATGAGATTTGGAAGAAGTTGGAGACCTTGTATGAAGGTGATGCAAATGTGAAGATTGCTAAGCTACAAAGTCTGAAAGGAAAATATGAAAAGTTGAAAATGGGTGATAATGAAAATGTTACTACTTTCATGCAAAGAGTAAATGAACTTGTGTGTGGTATCAGATGTGCTGGTGGACAGATAGATGAATCAGAGATTGTTGCTAAAGTGCTTAGATCTTTTTCTAATTCTTACAAAGTCAAGGCTAGTGCTATTGAAGAACTTCGAACTGTGACAAATGTTACCAGAGATATGTTAATTGGTAAGCTTACTACTTTTGAGTTGAGTGAATTTGGTGATTCCCTTCCTAAGGTTGAATCTGCATTTAAGGCTACTAATTTTGGAAGAGAGTCATAGATATGATCTAGGTGAAAGTTCATCAAGAAAGGCATTCAAGTATGAGGATGAAATGAAATAGCCAGATGAAGAAGAAAGAGAGCTTGAAGAACTTGAAGCATTGATTGTGAAAAGAGAAGCCAGAGGACAAGGTAAGTATAAGGGAAAGTTGCCTATTAAATTTTTCTCTTGCAATAAGATAGGCCATTTTGCATCACGGTGTCCTGAGAGAGTTTCCAAGCCAAGATTTAACAAGCCTAAATTCCAAAAGAAGTGTTACTATGTTGCTGATGAAGGTGTAACAGATGATGAATCTGACAGAGGAAATGCAAGTGAAGATGAATTTGTGTTTATTGCTATCAAGGAAAATAATCCTGTGTCTACTGAATCTACTAGTTTTACAAATGTGGAGAAATCCCTAGCTGGTTGAGTTGAAGAGAAATATGAATGGGTGATTGACAATGGTTGTTCTCATCATATGACAGGAGATAAAAGTAAGTTTGTGAATTTGGAGAAGTATGATGGTGTTGTTGTGAGATTTGGTGATAACACAACTGGTGTGATCCGTGGAAGAGGATGCATTTCTCTTGATGGTAAGTATAACACTGATGATGTCTTGTATGTTGAAGGTTTGAAGCATAATCTTTTGAGTGTTGGTCAAATGGTTGATAAGGGATACAATCTTCAGTTCATGGATGGTAAGTGCAAAATATTGGGAAATTCTAGAAATGTGATTGCATCAAGTACACAAACAAAAGGTATCTGAATGTTGCTAGTAAAAGTTGTTTGATTGCTCAAGTTGATGAGAGTTGGTTATGGCATAGGAGAATGTGTCATGTTAACTTTGATAACATTGTCAAGATAAGTTACACTAAGGCTGTGAGAGATCTTCCTAAGCTGATGAAACCTAGTAATGCCATATGCAAAGAATGTCAATTAGGAAAGAAAACAAGAATTTCATTTTGAAGTAAACAGAAAAATTCAAATGGATTGTTGGAAATTGTGCATACTAATTTATGTGGTCCTGCTAGAACTAGAAGTTTACAAGGTTGCAGATACTTCATGTTACTTATTGATGATTATTCAAGGATGATGTGGGCTACTTTCTTAAGGGAGAAATCTGAAGCTCTAGAAAAGTTCAAGATCTTTAAGGCTATGGTTGAGATAAAGACTGATTGAAGATTAAGTGTCTGAGATCATATAGAGGTGGTGAATTCACTTCCAGTGAGTTTAATTCTTTTTGTGAAGAACATGGAATAAAGAGACAGTTATCTGCACCGCGGACCCCTCAACAGATTGGAGTTGTGGAAAGGAAGAATAGAACAGTTGTAGATGTGGCTAGAACCATGATGTTGGAAGGAAATGTGCCTCATATCTATTGGAGAGAAGTTGTGAGTATTGTTGTGTACACACTTAACCGAGTACAAATCAAAGGCGATACTGGCAAAACTCTTTTTGAACTATGGACTGGTCAAAAGCCTACTGTTAGATATTTCAAAATCTTTGGAAGCAAGTGTTATATCAAAAGAGATGAAGATATAGGAAAGTTTGATGCTAGGAGTGATGAAGGAATCTTTCTGGGTTACGCTACTAAAAGTAAGGCCTACTGATGTTACAACAAAAAATTGAAGAAAATGGTTGAAAGTGCAAATGTTAAGGTTGATGAAGACATAGTTGCACTATCCAGAACCTGTGGATATGATTCTGATGATCAGAATGACAGTACAAGCAAAGGAAAGCAAGGTCAGACTGCAAGTCAAGTTCAAATCGTTCCAGTAAATCAAGAAAATCAAGAAGAAGGAGAAACTAATGGAAGAACAAAAGAGATATCAGAAGAGACTAAAGTTGAAGAACATTCTAAGAAGACTCTGAGGTATGTGAGATTGAATCATTCAGACAATCATATCATAGATGATAAGAACAAAGGCGTCTAGACTAGGAGAAAAATTACAGAAGAGTGTTGTTTGATTTCAAAGACTGAGCCTAACAATGTGAATGAAACATGCAAAGATGAGCATTGGGTTGAACCAATGAAAGAGGAACTGCAACAAATTGAGAAGAATGATACATGGATTCTTGTTCCCAGAACTAAGGATAAGAATGTAATTGGAACTAAATGGGTCTTTAGAAACAAACTGAATGAACAAGGTGAAGTGGTTAGAAACAAAGCAAGACTGGTTTGTAAAGGATATTCTCAAATGGAGGGTATTGATTTTGAAGAAATCTTTGCCCCTATTGCTAGAATTGAAGTTGTGAGATTGTTTCTTGCTTATGCTGCTTACAAAGACTACAAGGTTTATCAAATGGATGTCAAGTCTGCTTTTCTAAATGGTGAATTGGAAGAAGAGGTATATGTTGAGCAACCTGATGGATTCCAGTTGACTGATCAGGAAGATATGGTGTGTCGATTGAAGAAAGCATTGTATGGTCTTAAGAAAGCCACTAGAGCATGGTATGCCAAATTGGATAAGTACTTGGTGAAACTTGGATTTAACAAAGGTACTGCTAATAGTAATTTGTATTTCAAGAATGATGATAAAGATTTGATCGTGGAAGTTTTTGTTGATGATATCATATTTGGAGATGATAGTTTATGCATGAAATTTGCTAATGAGATGCAGAATGAATTTGAGATGTCAATTATTAGAGAGATGAAATTTTTCTTGGGATTGCAAATTACTCAGTTAGATAAAGGGATTTTTATATCTCAGTCCAAGTATGTGAAGGAATTGCTGAAAAATTTTGGTATGGAAGATTCAAAGCCTGTTGGTACACCCATGGTGATCGGATGCAAGTTGACAACTGATAATGATTCTCCAAAGGAAAATCAAACAAGATATAGATCAATGATTGGTGGATTGCTTTATTTGACTCAAACTAGACCTGATATCATGAATGTTGTATGTATTGTTGCTAGATTTCAAGTTGATCCTAAAGAATCTCATGTGACTGTTGTGAAGAGAATTTTGAATTTTCAGATACTTGAAAGGGATAGTTGATTTTGGTCTATGGTATCCTAAAGATGATGATCTTACTTTGAGTGCCTTTACTGATGCTGATTGGGCAGAAGATGTGAATGACATGAAAAGTACTAGTGGTGGAGCATTTTTCTTGGGAAAGAAACTAATTTCATGGTTTAGTAAGAAGCAGAATGCTATTTCTTTATCTACTGCAGAGGCAGAATACATTGTTGTTGCTAATAATTGTACTCAAGTGCTGTGGATGAAACAGATGCTGAAGGATATCAGAGTTGTGTATGATGAGCCTATTGTTATATTTTGTGATAACTCAAGTGATATCAACATTTCTAAGAATATGGTGCTACATTCAAAGACCAAGCATATATCTATAAAATTTCACTTTTTGAGAGAGAAGGTAAGTGAAAAGGAAGTCAGATTGGAGTATGTACCTACTAAGGAGCAGATTGTAGATATCTTTACAAATTCATTGCCTAAGGATACTTTTGAGTATCTCAGAGGGAAGTTAGGGGTGATTACCCCTCCTAATCAGAATTAAGGATGCATTGCTTTGCATCAATCTATGCATTTCATGATCATATTTTGATCTGGATTGATGTTGTGGTGGCTACTACTCAGGGGGAGTAGTCAAATGTTCAGATGTTTAGAGGTTCAGATATGTGGTTCAGAGCTTGTATAGAAGAGATATTTTTCATTGAAGTCAAAGGGGGAGAAGAGTAATGTGAAAAAAAAACTGTTGATTATCTAGGGAGAAGAGCCTTGTGGGGAGAAGAGTTGAGGAAAGAAAAGTCAAAACTTAAAGGAAGAGTAAGTGTAGTTGTGTTGATGGTATTTTTCACATCATGTGTTGCCATCAATGCCAAAGGGGGAGATTGTTGGATGTTGTGGTTGTGTTGTTGGTATGTGGTTGTCATTGATGTAAACACTATTAGCATTGTTGCATTAGAAGTTGTATATGTTGAGGATATTGAGAAAATTGTAATAAGAAGTGCTACAAGTTGTCAGTGGTCAAGTGAAGTTCTTTTTGTCGGTGTGTTCAATACATTGTTGTTATGAGGTTGTGGACTAAAGGGTTTCTTGTTGAGTATGTCTAGTTTATCCACGTTGAATTTCAGAGATCCATATGAAGAGTTGATCGAGTTATGGTAATTTTCATTCTGACAGTTTTTCTGTCACTTCAATTAGTGTTCCTGATTGAAGATTCTGTGATTTCAGTAAGTTCAGTTGCTGCAGATGCTTCTCTGGTGTTTCATGATGCTTGTGGATGTTTCTATTTTTTTCTCTATCTTTGTGGCATGTCCACATTGATTTTTGTGCTCATGATCCGATATTTTCTCTTGTGTGTTCATGTTTTTCATGTTCTTGGCCAACAAGGTGTTGAAGCGTGTTGTGGATCTTTGAGGAGAAATTAATTGAAGTGTTTTCATGTTGGAGATGTTGTTTTCGGTCTTCACTATGTTATGGTCGACCTTGGTTGATTCACATGAATAATCTTTATTTGTTTTGGGCCGATTGTTTGTAATTATTTTATTATCTTTTATGTGGCCGACTTATAGCGATGTAATTTCTTGTTGCGGATATATAAGAGCGATTGTTTTATTATTTGAAGGCGTGAGTGTGGGTGCGAATGTGAAGTGTATGAGTCCTATGTGCGAATAAAGTTTAGATCATTCAAAGGCATATCAGAGAGTGAAGAAGAGTGAAGAAGTGTTCATGTGCTTAACCGGAACTGTAACCAGGCATTAGCAGATGCTATTTTCTTAGTTCAAATCTATATGGTTTTAATCTGAATCTTTCTATAAGACAGTGTGTCTTCCTTGGGTAGATAGCCTTATTGTATTTGAGTAATGAACTCTAGGCAGTGTGTGAATGCATGTGCATTCCCCATTCATATCTCTTTATACTTTTAATAGGGTATAATCTTGTGGATTGATCTCCACCATGGTCTTTCCCCTAACAGGGTTTCCACGTAAAAAATCTTGGTGTTATGTGTGCTTCTGATGTGTTGTTCATTTATGCTTTCATGATTAATGATCAGATCTGAAATTAAGGTTAATAAGTTGAATAATTTTGAGATTCTGTGACAACTGATTCACCCCCCCTCTCAGTTGTTTTCCCTTGAGTTTCCAAGAGAGTGAGTGTTGTCATTATGTAGTAGTTGTTGATTAGTGCAGTATGGTGTGTGCTCCTAAGGGGGAGTATACTAAGCAGTGAAGGAAAGATAGTTGAAAAGTAGTTGTGAAAAGGTTGATTGATGTCAAAGGAGAAACATAAGTAATGCAAATCTTTTGTCCTTTTCCATTGATTTCAAATGGGGAGAATGAAGCATGCGAAAAAGATAAGTTGAAAGGTGGAGAGTGAGTAATGTGAAAGAGAAAAAGAGAAATTCATGTGAGAGAAAAGAGAAAATAAAATAGGTATGGAGTAGATTTGTTGTGTTTGTTGTTGATGGTTTTTCACATCATGTGTTGCCATCAATGACAAAGGTGGAGATTGTTGCAAGTGTGAGTAATTAATGTTGTCATTGATGTCAACAAGCTTGTGTTGTCATTGATGAGTAGAATATTGTTGCAAGAGTATGCATAGTTGTTGGTGTTGTATATGTTGTTGCATTAATGATGCTTTCATTAGTTGCATTATGTTGTCATTAGTAAGCTACCGGTGTTAACCTCTAGTGTTTTTTTTATAATATTTTTTCTATGGATGTATAGCTGAGTTACTAGGTTGTAGTTGGTTTTGTAGTGTTGAAGTACTCAAGATGATGAGGATGTTTCTCTAGTTCTTGGTTTCCATGTTCTTTTGAGAAAATTTGATAAAAAAGAGGGAACAATGTGTTGCAGTGTTGTCCTAGGTTGCAGAGTAGTGTTCTGGTGTTGCTTCGCATTTATTCTACGTTGAAGATCTACTTGTGCATTTTAGATATGTTGATCAAAGATGTTATATCCGGAATTTTGTGTGCTAGATCATTGTGTAGAAGAAGTTGTGTTCACCAATGTGTGCACTGTGTATTGCAAAGGTGTCTGGAAGAAATATTTTTGCTCTGTAGTTCTCCGCAATTTGGTTTCAAGTATTACGGATTTGAAGGCATGCTGATAGTGTTGGCATCTTTCTTTAGTTGAATTTGTTTGAGGTTTGGTGCTTTGGAAGTTGGTTTCTTGAGTTATAATGTATAATAGAGTTGTTTGAGTGTACTAGATGTGTACATTCTTCAGGTGAAAGTTGCTATGAAGGAGTTTGCTGAATTTCAGGGTGCTTGTGGAATATTCTAGATTGTGTTTAGGTGACATTTGTTTTCCTAAGTTTTTTTTGGATCAAAGGAAGTGTGTACTTAAAATTTTAATGGTGTTTACACGGGTAACGCCCAACCTAGGTGTTTACACTAAATGTGAAGGTGCTTTAGTGTTTGTGGAAGTGTGGCATGACATGTATGAATGGATTTAGGTCCTAGCTAAGGTGTGGTGTGGTTTTTCTTCATTCCTTTCCACCACGGGAATCTCTTGGTGCCGGCCTAATTTGAATTTGCATGGTTGTGGTGCATAGCCGACCTTGGAGAATGGTTTCAAGGTTCAAGATGGTATAAATAAGAGTTGATTTTTTTAGGGATGACAAGATAGATCAGTATGATGCAAATTTTAGAGTTGTGAGGTGTGAATTTGAGAAGTGCAGTGCAATATTTCATGTGTTAGATTGTTGGATGTAGTGAGCAGAAGGTGTCTACAATTCTTTAGTCAGACTGCGAAGGTGTTGGTCACATTGTGGTGGATTTTCCTATTGCATTGAGATTAATTTCTTTGTGTAACATTCTTTTCTATCTTCTTTCCTACTCTAGCAGTGAGCCTTTCTTTCTTTTGGGAAATGTGCCCTCCGGTAGTGATCCCTTTTGTAATCAGTGTTGATATTACTTTATATTGTGAGCTAATCCTCACCATGGTTTTCCCCATCTTGGGTTTTCCATGTAAATCTGGTGTTCTCTTGTGTATGGTGTTGATTGTGTTTCATTTTTTATATTTTCTTTTCATGCTAAATCATTATAATAGATTAAGGGTTAAATGAATGAATGTGGATCTGAATGTTTATGAGGGTTTTGAAGTTTTAAGGTACAATTGATTCACCCCCCCTCTTAGTTGTCTTGTACATTCAACAAGTCTTGGATACATGCCTCGAGGCTCACAGTATAAAAATGTTGGTACAAACTTTGTACAACCTAAGCAAGACTCTCCTAAAAGAATAATAGGTGCTTCCCATCACTCCACCAAAAAATTTGTTTCCACCCCCCTCCTCCATCATATCAACTCAAAACAACTATCCATATCACTCCTTCATCCTCGAACTCCATTTTGGGTCCTTATGTCCACAATCCACCATCACACATCCTCCATCTACTAAGTCCCTTTTGGGCCCTTATATCCCAAAATCCCATCCTTTGTATCATCCTATTCATCCCCTCATCCACCAATCACCTATCCCTATCACCCATCATAAACATCCCACTCTCTTAATCCCCAACTAGGGTCAACAAAGGCACACCTCCATGTAATTCATCCAACCTCCTATGTCCCTACACCATATCCAAAATCATATCGCTATCACTCTCCCTTTACACACCATCTCCAAAATCTCTCCACATCATCCATCTCCTCACACCCATACCATTGCTATTGGAAGCGATTTGGATGCCAAAATAAAAATGAATAAATCCAAACATCCACATGGATCTAAAGATCCCCATGTCCCCTCAAAAACACATGATGAAGAAAATAAAAATCCAAATAAAAATCCAAATCAATCCCAAAGGCCTCAATCCAAAGCAAAAATATGCAATGCATTCAAATAAAAAATCCATAATGGAATCCAAAGTTGCTAATCCAAAAGTTATGCATCTGCATCCTCCATATCCTAAATATATTTTGGGTCCCTATGTCCCAAAATTTACTACCCAAACCCCTCCATCATCCCCACATCCTCCATCTCTTTCTCCTTTAATCATTCAACACCCATCACAATATGTGCCAATGTTGGTCCTAACAACATCTCCCCATCACACTCACCTCCCATCATTCCATCCATACACTTTCCAACATCCCATCCATTATCCCACATATCTCTCCCATCAAATCTCTTTAATCTATGCCCTTGCATAAACCATCTATCCTAATAAGGTCATACCAAAATCCAATAGTTACTTCAAACATGGTTTCTTATTACCTCAATATGAAACTAGATGCTTGAGTCCTTCCTCCATCTCCTTATCCCAAATCTTCCAAATTCACTTATCCACATCCCTATCCTCATCCATATCCATCCACACACTTTCCAAAAAATCCAAAAATCCAAAAATATCAAAAAGAATCTAAAAATAAATGTAAAAATAAAAATTCATCCAATGGTGAAAACTTGGCAAGCAAGTGCCTTGGACAAGTACCATAATATAATCTTGGAAAACAAGCATCATATGTAAATCCACCATCCATTTTCTCTCTGCACTTGGGGGAAACTCCAAAATCTAAGCATCCCCATCCTTCATCCCCTCCATCCAACCTATCCAACCTATCCTACCTATCATATCCCATTTATCCCAATCCCTCCATCTGCCTTACGATCTTGATAAAGATGAGGGAAAATATCTATGCATCCTTTTGGACCCCTCCTTGCATACATTCCCTTTATCTCCCCATCATATTATCATCTATCTCCCTTCCTTAACCACCCATCCTCTTATCTTCCATCCCTCCTATCTCATCACACATGACATATCTAGAGTGGGGCATCTTTCTTCCTTTGTCACATGGTCTTTGGAGATCTCATTTCATCCCATCCATCCATCCAATAATCCCTTCCATATTACTATCTTTATCTCCCTATCATCCTTCCATTAATCCCTCCAAATAGTTCATCCCTTAATCCCACGATTCTTTCATCTCCCCATCCTTATCTTCTTATCCCCCTATCCCATCATCTTTCCATCTACCCATCTTTATCTTCCTATCCATTCATCCTATCATCCCTTTCATATCCAAATCCTTATCACCTCATCCCTCCATCCTATCATCTTTCCCTCTCCCCATCTTTATCTCTCCATCTATTCATCCCTATTATCATTCCATCCCATAATCCCTTGTCATTGGTATCTAGTTGTAGGCTACCCCCATGCAATCCAATGCTAATTATCCCATTGTCATGACTCCTACCTCTTTCACACATCTTGCTAATCTCCCATCACTCTTCATCACTCATCTATCCATCCCATTTTTCTCCCAATTCATCTTTTAATGATTTGGATAACCATATGGTTTATGAGCTTCACACAATCAATATCCTCTTGTAACTATTGTACATCTTGTATATATCGATAATCCTATACATAAGGTCAGTCTTGTCTCATCATCTAGGCCCCTCCTTGTATATGTTTGTTCTATCAATCTTATGCATGTGATACGACATCACCTTGGTTCTTCATACCTTGGTGCATATTATCTCATGATAAATAAAATTAAGTGCTCACTACATGGTAGTTCTTGTTTGGTGCTCCAAATTCCCCTCATCTATTTATCCTACATATTTATAATCCATTCATCCTTCATCCCTATCACCCATCTACCTATCATATATATTTTCATCACTCCAATTAATCCTAGATTTTGTGTGCACATGAATCCTCATCCATATTTTCATCTATCATCTCATCTTTCTCTTGCACTAATTATATGCATCTCGTCCATCCTCCACATTTTCCTCCATCTAATCATGTCATCATCCCTATAAGCCCATTAGGCTAATATAGATTTGTTAGTCTAAGCATCTTTTCATCCATCCTAATCATTTCATCCTCTCTTCAATCCTTTTAGGCTACTATAGATTTGTTAGTCAAAGTATATTTCCATTCATTACATCCTTTCCTCATCCATCAAGTTCATATTAGGATAATATAGATTTTTTATTCTAAGAATATTTTCCACATCATCTCCATCCATTTTATCAATCCTATTGCTTCTAGCAATCCCAAATCATAAGAAAATCTTGATCCTTACAATCTAGCATAAATCCTTCAATCACAACCTTGGTCATGTTCCTAGCCTTGTTGTAAGCCTTTATCTCAATCTAATCATCATCATTGGGATGTATCCTTCCCAATACTTGTGTCATTTTGGGATATATATTTCCCACATCAACAACACTTTGACCATCATCATCAGGATGTATCCTTCCCAATCCTTGTGTTGTTTCAAGATATATATTGTTCCCACATCAACAACACTCCTCTCATCATCATTGAGATGTATCCTTCCCAATCCTTGTGTTGTTTTGAGATATATCGTTGCCACATCAACAACACCCCATCCATCATCAATCAATCTTGGCTTTTCAGCATGACTAGGGCAACCTCATTTTTGTCCTTGAGTTCTTCTGTGCTTGCTCATTTATCATCCCCCCCATATATTATCTATTCCTCTTCCTATCTTTCCTTATATCCATCATCTTACATCATCTTCCTCATTTATCCTACATCATCCCATCCATTTTGAGAGCACACACTTGTCCTCTTAAACTTGCATATCCTCTCAATGGGGCATCCTTAATCATAATCCTAATCCTCTCTCACCATCTTTCCTCCTATTCACTCACTCCTTTGAATGATTGGAGTGTCTTCCCTAATATAATCATCTTCTTCCTAGTGCCATGTTTTAATCTTCTTTTAAATGATGCTACTATGTAACACCATCTCAAAGAGGGGAAAAATATAGATATTGAAAATTGACCACATTTGGTCAATTTATCCATATTTCATCTATTTCCCTATAATCTATATTAATTGAATAATATTCTATTATTTAATTAATATTCTCTATTTTCCTCTATTTTCCTAAGTCCTAGTCTATGGTGAATAATTTATTTAATTATTTATCTATATCTATCCTACCTTACCCCTTCTATCCCATAAATTAAATAAATAAATCCTATTTATTTATGTAATCCCTCTCACATGTCACATCCTCCAACTCTCCCACTTGTCCTCTAATCCTAATCTTAATCCCCACCTAACCTACCCACTAATCATTTGCACACACTTAATCCTTGACTAATTGAGGTCAACCTTCCCCATCACATCAAGCACATGGGCCTTGTACCCCCAAAGGTACAATCTTCCTCTCAATCCATCTCATTGTGCCACTTGGCACAATATTGTGTCTTCAGACATCCCAATCCTTCACAACCCTTGATCTCCATCAAGAAATCTCAACCCTTCATCCATTATCACCCCAATCCTATATATCCATACCTTAGCCATTTTATCAAAAATCTCACTCATTTTCATTGGAGCGTCGTTATGTTGCCAAAATTTTGTGAGCACACATCCAAATCAACAATCATTGGAAAATACACTCAATGGGAGGCTTGTTAAATTGGTTTGAGATTTCTAGCCTAATCATGAGTGTTGTTTTGTTTTTTGTGTTGTTTGGGTTTTATTGTAATTTCTATTCACTTTAGGCACGAAAATCACTGCACACAAACTTATTCCAAAGATATCGAAGAATAAATAAGATAAATTATTTAAATAAATGGATTGCCCATGTAGAATAAAATATTGACGAAGTTCATGAAAAAATGGATTAATGTTCATAGAGTTAAGAGTAGTTGAAACTCATTTAGCAACTATTGAAGAATTCATAATAAAAAAAGAAATTAAAAAGAAAGCTTCTATATAAGAAATAAAAAACCCCAGAAAGAAGCATATTGAATAAGTGAAAAAATTTACATCTATTTTTGTAGAGTTAAATCTTGTACAATAACATTCTTTTGATTTTTTTCTTTGTATAAAATCTTGATTCAAAACCTCTGTCTAAAAAGAAGCAAGTAGAAATTGCTTTTCTACTTCCTTCTAAAAAGGTTGAACACAACTTGTTTGTAGATATGTTTTAGTCTAGTCATGTATATAATATTGTTGGATCAAAACAATAATTTATTTTAGTACACTTTTATCACATCTCGTGAAGGCACTTTTTAACTTCTAGGTTATCTTAATCATAGTTCCAAAGTAAACTTGATGGAATATAAAATTTGTTGACCATGCCATTATAAATTGCATTGTGATATCATGATTTTATTATGATGTTATTTAACGGTGATGTGCATTTACGACGTTGTTGATGAGGAATGGTTTTAATGCCAACTCTATGCCAAAATTGATTGTGTGTGTCTTGTCTCAACTATAGGTTCAACCAAAATATGAGTACCTTATATGCAATGGTGGCATTTAACAATAGTTTTATTCATCTAAATATTTAGATTTCAGAGTTCTTATTATTATGTATGTTTAGCATGCAAAAGGTCCTCTTGAAAATATTATACTTAAAACACATTCATTGATGATTATGCATATATATAAATTCTCATTATAATGATCTAAATTTAAAATAATATTTTTTGACAAATATACAATATTTAATTCTATGAATTAATTACTATTACTAATTGATTACTTTGATATATCTAAATAATGTCTCATTCTAAATGAAAAATTATATAATTTCTTAAATTGGATCAAATATACAATCAAACAAATTATACAATAATATGTGCCTATACTCCAAGATCTTTAGAAATAAAATGGTGTAGTGACAACAAACATCTTAATGAGAATTGAAAATGATTTGAAATAAGTTTGGTGAGAGTTTGACTATGTTTGGTAAAGAAAAAATTATAAAAGGGAATAGTAGGAGGCAATCAAAGGAGCTTTTGTGGGGTAGGGGTGTGCAATTGAGTTGAAGAATATTTAGATTCATTTGGGGTTCAAAGAAAAAGAGAAAGAGGGAGTTGAATGAGAGGTGGCACATGGATACAAGAAAGGGGAGTGTTGAAAAAGCGGAAGGATGTTTGAGTAGGGAAAATGTGTTAAGAAAGTGAAATAGAAGCTTTGAAAAGTTGACTTTCAAGGAGCTATTTGTTTGATAATATTTTTTTTTTTAAATTATAGGTAGGGAGTTTAAAATTTTGAAATACCATTACATAAACTTATTCATATATTTTTATTGATAATGACATTGTTTGAACAAACTCTTGAAAATTGGATTAACCTCAACTTGTTTAGCTTGCTTTATTTTAGTTTTAAATAAGAAAGTTCCCAATTTATTTTTGGGGTTAAATTCTATAGATGTGTATAAAACTTGAATTCCAATTTTTAGAAATCCATTAAAGAAAAATACATTTATGTGTTTTCTTATATCTAAGAATTTCTTAGGAACCTTCTTGAAATCTATTTTTGTTTTAGGTTTTCTACTTTTGTGTTGTCTATAGTTGTGGTCATCATGATGGTTTCCTTTGTAGTCTATAACTAAATCTCAAGAAATAAATAGGCATTCATCCTTTTGAGTTGTAAATTTGACAAAAGAATAAGCTATAAGACAAAAGATCATCGAAATAAATTGAGGTGCTTTTGAAGCTTATGCTATGTAGACAAAAAGTATATAACTATTTTGTACCCAAACATGTGTAAATAAATCAATAACATGAATAAATGTATTAAATAAAAACATTTTAAATTGAACCATAAAGACACCACTCATGCACCTTTAGAGTATAAATATACACAAATTTCTTTAAATAACCTTTAAAGAATAAACTATTAGAAGAAAAATTCAAAATAGAACTAGATAAAAATAATGGATTCAAAGTGATTTAGAATGGCAAAGATTTGAACATCATGAATATTAAATGACAACATTGTCTTTTCCTTCACAAATGACTAGATTGAGTAGGAGATCATTATTTTAGAAAGGGCTAGTAAATACTTTTTATTTTTATATTTTGAAATAGTTTTGTGTAAGAAAAAGAATGAAATTTTTTTTTTAAATAAATATATTTATTTATGGTCAAAACCCCATTTCACAAATATGAAAATAAAATTTGACACAAATATTTATTTTTAGTCAAAATTATTTTAATAAATCTACAAATGAAATATAAGAATGAGTGCCCCTACTATGGTCAAATCTAATTTTGGAAAGTCTGAAACAAAAAATTGAGAGAATAATATGTGTTGATGTTAGACACACATGAAAATTGAGAGGGGAGGTGAATCAATTTTACATTAAAACATTCAAACCCTCATAAATCTTCAAACCCTTGTTAAGCATTATCATGAATGTAAACAAGTGAAACATCAACACATCAACAACCATACACAATAGAACACTAAATTTACATGGAAAACCCTAATCAAGGAAAAACCATGGTGAGGATTAACTCATATATAAATAGCAATACCAATTACAAAAGGCTCACTACTAGAAGGGCTCACTTCCCAGAAGAAAATAATGGCTCACTACCCAAAGGACTCAAAGCCTGGAATAGAATAGAATAGAAGAAGACTGTTACAAGGAGGTTCACTACCTTATAGCAACAAGAAGATCCACCACAATAACTCTACACCATTCACAACCTTCGGCTCACTGCTTCTAGCAACTTCAGGTACACTAAAAAATGTAGACACCTTCTACTCACTGCTTCTGGTAGCCTTAGGCATTTCAGCTCACGCTCAAGTCTCAACACCTAGTCACATTTGCATCATACTTCACATCACTGCTCACCACACTCATCTCCAACAATTAACCTTGCATATATATCCTTCGTGACCTCAAACAACCTTGTCTAGGTCAACCTCGATGAGACGTATGCACCTCAAATGTGCAACCACCAAATAGGTTGGCACCAAACACTTCTGTAATGGAAAGAAGTGAAATTGGACCACACACAGAGTTAACTAGGACCCAAATATATATTGAAGTGCAAGACCACACTACCACAATGCACGAACCACATTCGCAAGTAATGCTAACACACCAGGTCGGCCAAACCTATATTAACACTACCAAAAAACAATTTACTCTTCACTAGATCCGAAAACATCCTATTGACCACAAAGAAACATCACAAAACATCCTAGAATATTTCAACACCATTAGAATATTTAGCAACACTATCACAACCACTTGAAACTGAGAAAACTAATATCCTTTGCAACTAGCCATACTGCCACAGACATACAACTCACTAACTAACCTTGCGGATGTTGAACACCCAGAATACTGAGAGGAGGGGTGAATTAGTATTCACTAAAATTCATTGAATTCATCAACTTAAACATTCGACCAAATCATCTCATCAAACTTGCAGAAATGGAAATGAACAATAAAGCATGCATCACATCAATAAAAACAAGAACACCAGATTTACATGGAAAACCCTTGAAAGGGAAAAACCACAGTGACGATTAGCTCACAATATATTATAATTGGTTACAATGGATTTATAGAATGGTGGAATCACTGTCTAGAAAGAATGGCTCACTGTTAGAGGCTCACTGCCAAGATGAACTGCTAACAATGCATCTGCAACATGTTGAAGGCATAGTTCCAATTAAGCTTAGAAAACTGGCTTTACACACTTCATACTTCACCACTATCACCTTTTGCACTTCACACGACATCAGATCTCATACACACTTTTACTTACACCCAATACCACACATCACACAATGAATTAACCTTGTATATATACCACAACCAACCAAAAAATCAATTAGGTTGACCTAATTAGATAAAACGTGCAACACAATAACTTGTCAACATAAAAATCCAATACACATGCTTTGCATAAGGAACCAAAATGTGTACCACACCAAAATAGGTTTGCATGACCTATAATCACTCCCATGATTCTGCTCTATACACAACTCAACTTCGAGCGACCCCAAAACCTTTAGGTCAACACTGTTGGTGAAGCAACAACTAAATGAACCAACTATTCATTCGCACACGACATGCGGACCACCAAATCACTTTCCACTTGAAGTGCACACACATTTGACACCTTCCAACATTTTTGCAAAACCACACAACATTATATGCATCCACGGTGGAATACAAAGCATTCCAACATGCACTTTGCACCTATAACACTACCATTACTAAGCTGATACACTGTCAACAATATCTTCTATTGTGGAAGATGTACAACCTTGAAACTTTGAATTTATACATGTCCAACACATACCATGAAAACCTTAGAACCACATGACAAGATTCTGGATAGCAGAGCAATGCAGACCACAAAACTATTCCTTTGAACACTAAATATGCACACTAGCACTTAGTCAATTCTCCAAAACACTTACCAACACTTCTGCATTTCTGCACTGGGTTGCCATAAATGACAACACCATACACCATCCATACACCATCATTCTCATGTTTCCAACAATCTCCCACTTTGTCATTGATGGAAACAAAATCCTCCAAAACTACTCTCCAAAACATTCTCCACCTTTGACATCAAGGGAAAAGGGTACCAAAAAGATACTTCTCTTCTATACTCAACATACTTCAACAAAAATATCCCCCTTAGTGAAATATTTACATCAAATTGGCTCCCCCTAACAATGTTATCCACCAAAAATGACAAAAATTCTACCGCAACACCATCAACTACTTCTGGATATGTACATTGAAATAAAAAAATTGCATATACAGATAAAAAATGTACAACTTAACTAGTAGAGGGTAAAATACCCTAATAAGACACCTTCAGTCTGGCAAGGTGTGTCTCTCAATCCTTCTTTGCAACCTCTCAATCCTTCTTAGCAAAGGCAAGCATATGGCATTGATTCTCAAACTAAATATGGAGGTCTTCTCCTTCTTATGGAGAACTAGGAACTAGATTCATTTGCACCACCTTCTTAGCATTAGCTAAAACTTCAGTTAAAGGGGTAATCCTTGCACTTACCATATCTCTGAGTTGACCATATTGCATTATTATTTTCTCCTTTTATTCTTGTAGTAGAAAGAATTGACCATGCAAATTTTCAATAATTTATCGTGTAGTTCCATCTACATCATTCACCGGATCATATGCACTTGAGGCCTAAGCAATTTGAGACTCAATTGAGTCCATTTGATCTTTGATGCTCCTTGTAGAAACTGGACACTTTAAACAAAACTAAAATAATTGTTTGGCTTCGTCCATACACTTCTTGACATCCTCCAAGTTTCCTTGCAACTTGCCATGTGTAGTGCCACATTTATCATAAACTTATGCTAACCTCTTATCATTTACCTTATTTTCCATTTCCTTCTCAATCTTTTCTTTCAAACTAGTAGAATAATCCTTAAAAGAATCAAGCAATAATTTCAATTCTTGCACACTGTGTAAGGAATTATCAACAACTATTCTAGGAATACCTTCTTGCAACACCTTCACTACTTCATCTACCAACTCTACACTCTTTTGGTGAGTTTTAAGAATTTCCTTCCTAGTGAAGGTATGGAATATATCACCAAGTTACAGTTTATGCAAAGGGGAAACCTTATCCAGGTCCACCTGACCTTGTTGCATGGGAATCTGTAGGATCTATGCAGACAACACTAGTTCAAACTGTAATTGCATGTCCAATAGATCTTTCAGTGAATCTCCAAAGGCTCTAAAGGATTCACTTCCATTTTTTCACTTTCTTCTTCCTTTTTCTCACTCTTCTCCTTTTCTCCACTACCCAAACATTCTTCAGTATTCTTCTCTACTTTCAGATGAGGCGAAGTGTCTTCTTTTTTTGCTTCAGTCTTCTTCAGGACATCTTGCATGTCTTCTTTATTATGCTCAACATATATCTCCTTATCCGGAGGGGGGAAATTCTATTCATTTTGAGCTTCATTCTTCTCTAGGGCATCCTGCTTATCTTCTTCCTTCTCTTCATCAGCAATATTCTCCACAACTGGAGGGGTGTTATTAGTCAACATGTCTTATTGCTGCTTATGCTCATGTTCATGTTGTTCATTGACAGGCCCATTGATTTTCGGAAGGGGATTTTCATCTTGCATTTGATCTTTATTTTCTTGAGAGGCTCCCAACTCTTTAGCAAGATCTTCAACTGTTTGCAGTGTTTCCTTCCTCAACCTCTCAATGTCTTCCTTATCTTTTCTCATAAGAGTACTAACTCTTTGTTGTCTTGAATCTTTTTCTATATAGCTTAGATAGCTTGTGTCTATCCTCATGAGACAATGAGGAACTAATCTTCTCCAAGGAAAATTCCTTCATTTTTTCATCCTCTGAAATAGCCTCTGGTCTTCTAGCACTTAAAAAACTTTTCATATCATCAGGAAATTGATCCTTAATCTTATCTAGGCCAGTATCAAATGTTACCATATACTTAACAATTGCCTCTTCTATGGTTTCCTTATCTACATCATCTGCATCTAGATACATTTCAACAGTTTCTTTTAGCATACCAAACTCTACAAAGCTACTAAACAATGCATCCAACTTCATAGGACTATGGACCAGAGGGGTCTTCTCATATTTCTTACCACTCTTTTCTCTTCTTCAAAAAACAAAAGCTTGATTTTCCTTTTCTACTTGCTCATCACTTTTTGTATCCATTATATTAATTTTCTTTCTCTTTGAACCGGTCTCTTCCTGAGAGACACTAGATTTCCTTTTCTGGACCAATTGGGGTCCTACTTCTTCTTCTTCTTCTTCTTCTTCAACACTCATAGTCTTTTCTTTGGTTTCCTTTTCTTTCCTTCTCCTTTTAGGATTCTTTTGTTGCATAGTGGTGGTAGATGTATCTTTCTTTTTTGAACTCCCTACAGGCTTTGTTTCGGAGGACTTGGGAACATCGGGAGAGGGGGCAAAGGTCCTAACTGACCTTCTTGTACTTGGAGTAGCCTGTGGAGAAACAAATGTGGCTTTGGATTTCTCTGTAGAACCCTTGGGTGAGTTCAACATCTCCTCCAACTTAGTTTTCATCTTCTCAACATTCTCCTCAATATCCTTCTTGTTATTTTCTAGGTTTACTTGATTGGATTTCTCTACATATATTCCAAACCTATCCACAGTTGGACCTCTAGGCTTACTTAACACAACCTATGCAAGACCGATGCATACAGACTCATCTACCTCATAAGGTAGCTTCATAACCCAAACTATAATGGGTTCAACTGCTTCCATAAAGCAGTGGTCTCTACTCACCATGAAAGTTATGTCATTCTTATATTTCTCAGCAACACTTGTTAGAATCATGTACCTCTCTTGCGTCTTGAAATTTTTTGAAGAATTCCCACAAGGTTGAATTTTGGGACTCAAAATATACGAACCTTCTTAGGTGATCTCTTATTTGTACAACAATAGGAATGTACTATTATCCCATATACATTTTTTTTTGGGTAACTCTCTAAGAAAGTAAAATAATAAGCAAATAATTAGGGTACCATACCGAAAGGAGTGCCTTGATTCTTTTTTCTTATGAAAATTCTCCATCAATTGTAATCTCAAGAGCTCACAAAAATCTATGTCTTCACCTTCCTTCACCATTTGGTGAGGTGTGTGAATTGTGGTGGCCAAAATAGAGTTCTCTCTATTTGCATAGAAGATCTTGTAACTTGTCGCCATTGAAGCATACTTTACTGCCAGATCATCAATGTTATTTACCGTTAGGGCATGTTTGTTGAACTTTTCTCTAATGAGCTTCATCACCACATCATTCTTCACGACCTTCAATGTCAGAACTAGTCCATTAGAGAACAAATCGGTTACAACCCTAATTGCCTCTTTGTTAATCATGTGTGGCATGTCCAACCACATGAATTTGTGATGAATTCATCTAAGCACATACTTAACCCACTCATCCTCAAAACAAAAATTGGGGAAATTGTTCCATACATCCAATTTCTTCTCTGTTAGACTCTCATACTCTAGTTTCAGCTCGAAGTCATCTCCAGTCAACACCTTCTCCCAATATTCCACCATCTTTAAATGATCATACTCTTCCATCTTCGTATGAATGTAGATCCACACATCCTTTGTGTGCATTACACTGCTCAGAACCCTTGAGAATGCACCTTCAGGGTCCATCTCCATAGATTTATATGGGCACTTCTTGAATTTAGTTCTTGGTCACTCAAGCACATCAATCACTTGAGGAGTAAACATTTTGAATCTTCACAGAACTAGGATTTGTAAGAAACTAATAAATACCTTTGGTATTTGTCAGTAGGGTTTCAAACAACACTTTAGAATCACTCCAACGCTTGTTTGTTCTATTCTCCACTTCAAATGCTCGATCACAAATAACTTTAGCAAACTCAAAATGAAATATAAACCATTTTCCAATGACCTAATATACATTAATTGCAGCAATGAAAAGTTAGGTTAAAAAGTTGGCAAACCCCCCTTTACTTGTATGGATTTAGTTTGGGGCTAGCTCCAAGTCCAAGATAGTTTGGGGTTCGCCCAAGGTCCACCCAAAAGAAAAAGGAAAAAAAAAAAAATGTCAAAACCCTTATTTCACCCTTAAAGTGAAAAAATTCAATGGAGTGTGCCATGGAAGTTTTATGGTTTTCAAAGAGCCTTAATTTTGGCTTATTGGTGGGGGCTCTAACCTTCAACCACCCACTATATTATGAGAGGAACACACTTGAGGCCTTGTAATAATGTCCCCTCATTTGCTACTATTTTGTTTAATTCAATTACCAACTTAACTGATCAAGCATTTTCCATCTAAATTAGAAGTGCTAATTTCAAAACTTGTCCATTCACCATGGTGGCGACAACCCAATGTCACCATTTATATGCTTACACTCAAAAGTGTTAAGCTTCCACAATTAGGGTCATCCCTAGACCTAACCTAAACTTCGAGGGTTCATTCATGATGACCCTACGTGTATCCCCTTTAATCGAGAGGCTTCATAGTTCACCCACCAATGTTAGAGGAGTTCATTCTTTCCTCTTGTATGATATCTTTGATCTCACCTTTAAACCATGACTATTCATTAAGTGCAATCTATCCACTTATCCAATTATAATAGAATGATAATATTTTTCCATCAAGTGTTCGTTCCATACAAAAAATAACCAAGCATTAGTGTATAAACACACTCAATTACAAATAGGGTTTGTTGGTAAACAATTTTGTCTCTATGAAAAATCCACTAACTCGCCCAATCGACAATGATAAGATGTACCAAAAATGGAAAATCGGTATGAGATCAACGATTCTCCTTTGTGTTTGAGAGGGGCATATCCATCATGTGAAAGAATTTAATATTTTAGGTGTGATTTCAACTAAAAAGCAAGAAGGTAGAATAATAAAGGAAAAGGAAAATAATTCACGAAATAATATATAATTTGAAGCGAGTAGCAATTCAAAGGTTTAATACTTCCAAGATTACAAATATGCATATATAACACCTCAAAATTTCAATTTCAAAACAAAAATAAACTCACAAATTAATATATTATCTTGAAACCGACTAACTCCAAGATAAGTTTAAAATATAAACTAACACGAAAAATGAACGTTGAAATAGTCATTGCACACATAGGAATAATAACCCCAAAACCACTGACAACATGTAGACTTCCAAATAGATCCTTTGATTTTAGAAAGTTCATACATCCACAAGTTCATAGGCTTGTGAAATCTCGTGTCAAAAAACTATTCTTCTCTTCCCAAAAATGACTATCCTCCTCTCCATAAAAGATACCAATATTTAAAGCCATTGGATGAGGAGGCCAAGAGTCTTCCCTTCAAGAAAACTGTCACTGCATAATGAAATGTGGAGAGTCATCAAATGTCTCTTCACATTTCACTCCCTCTAACTTATTTGAATCAAATAAGACGCTTCACTTTTTTAGGTCAATGTCACAGTTATATCACTCAAAGTTATGTTTGTGTAGAGCACACTTTTGTTGTAGATAAGTTTGAAGGCTATTTGTGATGCTGATATACCATGATTCTTGTCATATCTTGATTTTAACTACATATATTTGATTAGGATTATGAGTTCATGCAAGTACTCTCTAAACGGTTGTCTACAAAGGTAATAAACAAGAATTGCATTTACAATAACCACAATCCCACTCATGAATAGT
>VDFB02281492.1:764161303-764213610 GCA_007258455.2 Sequoia sempervirens | reverse complement strand
GTTGGATGTAGTGAGCAGAAGGTGTCTACAATTCTTCAGTCAAACTACGAAGGTGTTGGTGAAATTGTGGTGGATTTTCCTATTGCATTGAGATTAATTTCTTTGTGTAACATTATTTTCTATATTCTTTCCTACTCTAGCAGTGAGCCTTTCTTTATTTTGGGAAATGTGCCCTCTGATAGTGATCCCTTTTGTAATCGGTGTTGATATTACTTTATATTGTGAGCTAAGCCTCACTGTGGTTTTCCCCATCTTGGTTTTTCCACATAAATCTATTGTTCTCTTGTGTATGGTGTTGATTGTGTTTTAGTTTTTGTATTTTCTTTTCATGCTAAATCATTATAACAGATTCATGGTTAATTGAATGAATGTGGATCTGAATGTTTAAGAGGGTTTTGAAGTTTTAAGGTACAACTGATTCAACCCCCCCTCTTAGTTCTCTTGTACATTCAACAGGTCTTGGATACATGCCTCAAGGCTCGCAGTATAAAAAATGTTGGTACAACCTTTGTATAACCTAAGAAAGCCTCTCCTAAAAGAATAATAGGTGCTTCCCATCACTCCACCAAAAAAAAATTACACCCCCTCCTCCTCATATCAACTCAAAACAACTATCCATACCCTCCTTCATCCTCCAACTCCATTTTGGGTCCTTATGTCCACAATCCACCATCACACATCCTTCATCTACTAAGTCCCTTTTGGGCCCTTATATCCCAAAATCTCATCCTTTGTATCATCTTATTCATCCCCTCATCCACCAATCACCTATCCCTATCATCCATCATAAACATCCCACTCTCTTAATCCCCAACTAGGCTCAGCAAAGGCACGCCTCCATATAATTCATCCAACATCCTCTGTCCCTATGCCATATCCAAAATCCTATCACTATCACTCTCCCTTCATGCACCATCTCCAAAATCTCTCCACATCATCCATCTCCTCGCACTGATACCATTGCTATTGGAAGCAATTTGGATGCCAAAATAAAAATGAATAAATCCAAACATCCACATGGATCTAAAGATCCCCATGTCCCCTCAAAAAAACGTAATGAAGAAAATAAAAAATTCAATCCAAAATCCAAATCAATCCCAAAGGCCTCAAAGGCCCAACAAAGCAAAAATCAAAACTATGTGGATCATAACGCAAAAATGTGCAATGCATTAAAATAAAAAATCCATAATGGAATCCAAAGTTGCTAATCCAAAAGCTATGCATTTGTATCCTCCATCTCCTAAATATATTTTGGGTCCCTATATCCCAAAATTTACTACCCAAATCCCTCCATCATCCCCACATCCTCCATCTCTTTCTCCTTCAATCATTCAACACCCATCACAATATGTGTAAATGTTGGTCCTAACAACATCCCCCCATCACACTCACCTCACATCATTCCATCCATACACTTTCCAACATCCCATCCATTATCCCACATATCTCTCCCATCAAACCCCTTTAATCCATTCCCTTGCATAAACCATCTATCCTAATAAGGTTGTACCAAAATCCAATAGTTACTTCAAACATGGTTTCTTATTACCTCAATATGAAACTAGATGCTTGAATCCTTCCTCCATCTCCTTATCCCAAATATTCAAAATTCACTTATCCACATCCCTATCGACCACACACTTTCCAAAAGATCTAAAAATCCAAAAATATCAAAAAAATTCTGAAAATAAAAAGTAAAAATAAAAATTCATCCAATGGTGAAAACTTGGCAAGCAGGTGCCTTGGACAAGTACCATAATGTAAACTTGGAAAACATGCATCATATGTAAATCCATCATCCATTTTCTCTCCACACTTGGGGGAAACTCCAAAATCTAAGCATCCCCATCCTTCATCCCCTCCATCCAACCTATCCTACCTATCATATTCCATTTATCCCAATCCCTCCATCTTCCTTACTATCTTGATAAAGATGAGGGAAAATATCTATACATGCTTTTGGACCCCTCTTTGCATATATTCCCTCTATCTCCCCATCATACTATCATCTATCTCCCTTCCTTAACCACCCATCCTCCTATCTTCCATCCCTCCTACCTCATCACACATGACATATCTAGAGTGGGGCATCTTTCTTCATTTGTGACATGGTCCTTGGAGATCTCATTCCATCCCATCCATCCATCCAATAATCTCTTCCATATCACTATCTCTATCTCCCTATCATCCTTCCATTAATCCCTCCAAACCGTTCATCCCTTCATCCCATGATTATTCCATCTCCCCATCCTTATCTTCTTATCCCCCCATCCCATCATCTTTCCATCTCCCCATCCTTATCTTCATATCCATTCATCCTATCATCCCTTTCATATCCAAATGCTTATCACCTCATCCCTCCATCCTATCATCTTTCCCTCTCCCCATCTTTACCTCTCCATCCATTCATCCCTATTATCTTTCCATCCCATAATCCCTTGTCATTGGTATCTAGCTATAGGCTATCCCCATGCAATACAATTCCAATTATCCCATTGTCATCACTCCTAGCTCTTTCACACATCTTGCTAATCTCCCATCACTCTTCATCGCTCATCTATCCATCCCATTTTTCTCCCAGTTCATCTTTTAATGATTTGGATAACCATATGATTTATGAGCTTCACACAATCAATATCCTCTTGTAACTATTGTACATCTTGTATATATCGATAATCCTATACATAAGGTCATACTCTTGTCTCATCATCTAGGCCCCTCCCTCTTGATATAGTTTGTTATGTCAGTCTTATGCATGTGATACAACGTCACCTTGGTTCTTCATACCTTGGTGCATATTATCTCATTCTAAATCAAATTAAGTGCTCACTACATGGTAGTTCTTGTTTGGTGCTCCAAATTCCCCTCATCTATTTATCCTACATATTAATAATCCATTCATCCTTCATCCCTATCACCCATCTACCTATCATATATATTTTTGTCACTCCAATTAATCCTATATTTTGTGTGTACATGAATCCTCATCCATATTTTCATCTGTCATCTCATCTTTATCTTGTAATAATCATATGCATCTTGTCCATCCTCCACATTTTCCTCCATCTAATCATTTTATCATCCCTTCAATCCCATTAGGCTAATATAGATTTGTTAGTCTAAGCATCTTTTCATCCATCCTAATCATTTCATCCTCTCATCAATCCTTTTAGGCTATTATAGATTTGTTATTCAAAGTATCTTTCCATTCATTACATCCTTTCCTCATCCATCTATTTCATATTAGGATAATATAGATTTGTTATTCTAAGCATATTTTCCTCCATCATCTCCATCCATTTCATCAATTCTATTGCTCCTAGCAATCCCACATCATAAGAAAATCTTGATCCACACAATCTAGCACAAATCCTTCAATCGCAACCATGGTCTTGTTCTTAGCCTTGATGTAAGCCTTGATCTCAATCTAATCATCATCATCGGGATGTATCCTTTCCAATAGTTGTGTCATTTTAGGATATATCTTTCCCACATAAACAACACTCTCCATCATCATCAGGATATATCCTTCCCAATCCTTGTGTTGTTTCAAGATATATATTGTTCCCACATCAACAACACTCCTCTCATCATCAGCAAGATGTATCCTTCCCAATCCTTGTGTTTTTTTAATATATATTGTTACCCCTTCAACAACACTCCATCCATCATCAATCAATCTTGGCTTTTCAGCATGACCAGGGCAACCTCATTTTTGTCCTTGAGTTCTTTTGTGCTTGCTCATTTATCATCTCCCCCATCCATTATCTATTCCTCTTCCTATATTTCCTTCTATACATCATCTTACATCATCTTCCTCATTTATCCTGCATCATCCCATCCATTTTGAGAGCATGCATGTGTCCTCTTAAACTTGCAAATCCTCTCAAGGGGGCATCCTTAATCCTAATCCTCATCCTCTCTCACCATCTTTCCTCCTAGTAACTCACTCCTTTGAATTATTGGGGCATCTTCCCTAATATAATCATCTTCTTCTTGGTGCCATATTTTAATCTTCTTTTAAATGATGCTACTATGTAACACCATTTCAAAGAGGGGCAAAATATAGACATTGAAAATTGATCACATTTGGTCAATTTATCCCTATTTCATCTATTTCCCTATAATTTATATTAATTGAATAATATTATATTATTTAATTAATATTCTTTGTTTTCCTCTATTTTCCTAAGTCCTAGCCTATGGTAAATAATTTAATTTAATTATTTATCTATATCTATCCTACCTTACCCCTTCTATCCCATAAATTAAATAAATAAATCCTATTTATTTATTTAATCCCTCTCACATGTCACATCCTCCAACTCTCCCACTTGTCCTCTAATCCTAATCCTAATCCCCACCTAACCTACCCGCTAATCATTTACACACACTTAATCCTTGATTAATTGAGGTCAACCCTCCCCAACACATCAAGCACATGGGCCTTGTATCCCCAAAGGTACAATCTTCCTCTCAATCCATCTCATTGTGCCACTTGGCACAATCTTGTGGCTTGAGACATCCCAATCCTTCACAACCCTTGATATCCATCAAGAAATCTCAACCCTTCATCCATTATCACCCCAATCCTATATATCCATCCCTTAGCCATTTTATCAAAAATCTCACTATTTTTCATTAGAGTGTTGTTATGCTACCAAAATTTTGTGAGCACACATCCAAATCAACAATCATGGGAAAATACACTCAACGGGAGGCTCATTAAATTGGTTTGAGATTTCTAGCCTAATCTTGAGTGTTGTTTGGGTTTTATTGTAATTTCTATTCACTTTAGGCATGAAAATCACTGCAAACAAACTTATTCCAAAGATATCGAAGAGTAAATAAGGGACATAAATTATTTAAATAAATGGATTGCCCATGTAGAATAAAATATTGACGAATTTCATGAAAAAATGGATTAATGTTCATAGAGTTAAGAGAAATCAAAACCCATTTAGTAACTATAGAAAAAATCATAATAAAAAATAAATAAAAAGAAAGCTTCTATATAAGAAATAAAAAACCCCAGGAAGAAGAGCATATTGAATAAGTGGAAAAATTTACATCTATTTTTGTAGAGTTAAATCTTGTACAATAACATTCTTTTTATTTTTTGCTTTGTATAAAATCTTGAGTCAAAACCTCAATCTAAAAAGAATTACGTTGAAATCAGTTTTATACTTCCTTCTAAAAAGGTTGAACACAACTTGTTTTGTAGATATGTTTTAGTCTAGTCATGTACATAATATTGTTGGAACAAAAAAAAAAAAAATTAGTACACCCTTTTATCACATCTCATGAAGGCACTCAATTTTAACTTCTAGGCTTATCTTAATCATAGTTCCAAAGTAAATTTGATGGAATATAAAATTTGTTGACCATGCCATTATAAATTGCATTGTGATATTATGATTTTATTATGATGTTATTTAACGGTGATGTGCATTTACGATGTTGATGAGGAATGGTTTTAATGCCAACTCTATGTCAAAATTGATTGTATGTGTCTTGTCTCAACTATAGGTTCAACCAAAATATGAGTACCTTATATGCAATGGTGGCATTTAACAATAGTTCTATTCATCTAAATATTTAGATTTCAGAGTTCTTATTATTATGTATGTTTAGCATGCAAAAGGTCCTCTTGAACATATTATACTTAAAACACATTCATTGATGACTATGCATATATAAAAATTATCATTATAATGATCTAAATTTAAAATAATATTTTTTGACAAATATACAATATTTAATTCTATGAATAAAAATAAAATATAATATAATAATAAATTAGTATTACTAATTGACTACTCTGATATATCTAAGTAATGTCTCATTCTAAATGAAAAATTATATAATTTCCTAAATTGGATCAAATATACAATCAAACAAATTGTACGATAATATGTGCCTATACTCCAAGATATTTAGATATAAAATGGTGAATGTAGTGGCAACAAACATCTTAATGGGAATTAAAAATGATTTGAAAGAAGTTTGGTGAGAGTTTGACTATGTTTGGTAAAGAAAAAATTATAAAAGGGAATAGTAGGAGGCAATCAAAGGAGTTTTTGTGGGGTAGGGGTGTGCAATTGAGTTGAAGAATATTTAGGTTTATTTGGGGTTCAAAGAAAAAGAGAAAGAGAAAGAGGGAGTTGAATGAGAGGTGACACATGGAGACAAAAAAGGGGTGTTGAAAAAGCGAAAGGATGTTTGAGTAGGGAAGATGTGTTAAGAAAGTGAAATAGAAGCTTTGAGAAGTTGACTTCCAAGGAGCTATTTTTTTAAAAAAATTATAGGTAGGGAGTTTAAAATTTTGAAATACCATTACATAAACTTATTCATTTTTTTATTGATAATGACATTGTTTGAACAATCTCTTGAAAATTGGATTAACCTCAACCTATTTAGCTTGCTTTATATTAGTCTTAAATAAGAAAGTTCCCAATTTATTTTTGGGGTCAAATTCTATAGATGTGTATAAAATTTCAATTTCAATTTTTAGAAATCCATTAAAGAAAAATACATTTATGTTTTTTCTTATACATCTAAGAATCGCCTAGGAACCTTCTTGAAATCTATTTTTGTTTTAGGTTTTCTACTTGTGTGTTGCCTATAGTTGTAGTCATCATGATGGTTTCCTTTGTAGCCTATAACTGAATCTCAAGAAATAAATAGACATTCATCCTTTTGAGTTGTAAATTTGACAAAAGAATAAGCTATAAGACAAAAGATCGTCGAACTAAATTGAGGTGTTTTTGAAGCTTATGCTATGTAGACAAAAAGTATATAACTATTTTGTACCCAAACATGTGTAAATAAATCAATAACATGAATGAATGAATTAAAAATATATATATTTTTAAGTTGAGCCATAAAGACACCACTCATGCACCTTTAGAGTATAAATATACACAAATTTCTTTAATTAACCTTTATAGAATAAACTATTAGAAGAACATTTTTAAATAGAACTAGATAAAAATAATGGATTCAAAGTGATTTGGAATGGCAAAGAGTTGAACATCATGAATATTAAATGACAACATTATCTTTTCCTTCACAAATGACTAGATTGAGTAGGAGATCATTATTTTAGAAAGGGCTAGTAAATACTTTTTATTTTTATATTTTGAAATAGTTTTGTGGAACAAAAAGAATGAAAATAAAATTTTAAATAAATATATTTCTTTATGGTCAAAACCCCATTTCACAAATATGAAAATAAAATTTGACACAAATATTTATTTTTAGTCAAAATTATTTTAATAAATCTACAAATGAAATATAAGAATAAGTGCCTCTACTATGGTCAAATCTAATTTTGGAAAGTCTGAAACAAAAAATTGAGAGAATTATATGTGTTGATGTTAGACACACATGAAAATTGAGACGGGAGGTGAATCAGTTTTACATTCAAACATTCAAACCCTTAAATCTTCAAAACCTTGTTAAGCATTATCACGAATTTAAACAAGTTAAACATCAACACATCAACAACCATACACAATAGAACACCAGATTTACATGGAAAACCCTAATCAAGGAAAAACCATGGTGAGGATTAACTCGTATATGAATAACAACACCAATTACAAAAGGCTCACTATTGAAAGGGCTCACTGCCCAAAGGAATCATTGCCTGGAATAGAATAGAATAGAAGAAGACTGTTACAAGGAGGTTCACTACCTTAGAGAAATAGGAAGATCCACCACAATAACTCTACACCATTCGCAACCTTTGGCTCATTGCTTCTAGCAACTTCAGGTACACTGAAAAATGTAGACACCTTCTACTCACTGCTTCTGGTAGCCTTAGGCATTTAAGCTCACACTCAAGTCTCAACACCTAGTCACATTCGCATCATACTTCACATCACTTCTCACCACACTCATCTCCAACCATTAACCTTGCATATATATCCTCTACGACCTCAAACAACCTTGTCTAGGTCAACCTCAATGAAACGTATGCACCTCAAATGTGCAACCACCAAATAGGTCAGCACCAAACACTTCTGCAATGGAAAGAAGTGAAATTGAACCACCCAAGGTTAACTAGGACCCAAATAAACACCGACATGCAACACCACACTTCCACAATGCACGAAGCACATTCACAAGTAATGCTAACACACCGGGTCAGCCAAACCTATATTAACACTACCAAAAAACAATTTACTCTTCACTAGGTCCGAAAACATCCTACTAACCATAAAGAAACATCACAAAACATCCTAGAATATTTCAACACCATTAGAATACTTAGCAACACTATCACAACCACTTGAAACTGAGAATAGTAATATCCTCTACAACCAACCATACTGCCACAGACATACAACTCACTAACTAGCCTTGCAGATGTTGAACACCCAGAATACTGAGATGGGAGGTGAATTAGTATTCACTAAAATTCATTGACTTCATCAACTTAAACATTCAACCAAATCATCTCATCAAACTTGTAGAAATGGAAATGAACAATTAAAGCATGCATCACATCAATAAAAACAAGAACACCAGATTTACATGGAAAATCCTTGAAAGGAAAAAACCACAGTGAGGATTAGCTCACAATATATTATAATTGGTTACAATGGATTTATAGAATGGTGGAATCACTGTCTAGAAATAATGGCTCACTGTTAGAGGCTCACTGCCCAAAATAGAAAGAGATAGAAGAAAGGGTGGCTCACTGCCAAGATAAATTGCTAACAATGCATTTGCAACATGTTGAAGGCATAGTTCCAATTAAGCTTAGAAAACTAGCTTTACACACTTCATACTTCACCACTATCACCTTTTTCACTTCACACAACATCAGATCTCATACACACTTTTACTTACACTCAATACCACACATCACACAATGAATTAACCTTGTATATATACCACAACCAACCAAAAAATTAATTAGGTTGGCCTAATTAGATAAAACGTGCAACACAATAACCTATCGGCATAAAACTCCAACACATGTATGCTTTGCATAAGGAACCAAAATGTGTACCACACCAAAATAGGTTGGTGTGACATATAATCACTCCCATGATTCCACTCTATACACAACTCAACTTCGCGCGACCCCAAAACCTTTAGGTCAACACCGTTGGTGAAGCAACAACTGAATGAACCAACTGTACATTCACACACGACATGTGGACCACCAAATCACTTGCCACTTGGAGTGCACACACATTTGACACCTTCCAACATTTCCGCAAAACTGCACAACATTATATGCATCCACAGTGGAATACAAAGAATTCCAACATGCACTTTGCACCTATAACACTACCATTACTAAGCTCGATACAATTTCAACAATATCTTCAATTGTGGAAGATGTACAACCTTGAAACTTTGGATTTAGACATGTCCAATACATACCATGAACACCTTAGAACCGCATGACAAGATTATACATAGCAGAGAAATGTAGACCACAAAACCATTCCTCTGAACACTGAATATGCACACTAGCACTTAGTCAGTTCTCCAAAACACTTACCAACACTTCTGCATTTTTGCACTGGGTTTCCATCAATGAAAACACCATACACCATCCATACACCATCATGCTCATGTTTCCAACAATCTCCCACTTTTTCATTGATGGCAACACACTCTTCCAAAACTACTCTCCAAAACATTCTCCACCTTTGACAGCAAGGGAAAATGGTACCAAAAAGATACTTCTCTTCTATACTCAACATACTTCAACAACAATCTCCCCCTTAGTGAAATATTTACATAAAATTGGCTCTCCCTAACAATTTTATCCACCAAAAATGACAAAACTTGTACCACAACACCATCAACTACTTCTGCATATGTACATTGAAATCAAAAAATTGCATATACAGATAAAAAATGTACAACTTAACTAGTAGAGGGTAAAATACCCTGATAAGACACCTTCAGTTTGGCAAGGTGTGCCTCTCAATCCTTCTTTGCAACCTCTCAATCCTTCTTAGCAAAGGCAAGCATATGGCATTGATTCTCAAACTGAATATGGAGGTCTTCTCCTTCTTCTAGAGAACTAGGAACTAGATTCATTTGCACCACCCTCTTAGCATTAGCTAAAACTTCAATTAAAGGGGTAAGCCTTGCACTTTCCATATCTCTAAGTTGACCATATTGCATTATTATTTTCTCATTTTATTCTTGCAGTGGAAAGAATTGACCATGCAATTTTTCAATAATTTCTTTTGTAGCTCCATCTGCATCATTCATCAGATCATATGCACTTGAGGCCTGAGCAATTTGAGACTCAATTGAGTTCATTTGATCTTTGATGCTCCTTGTAGAAACTGGCCACTTTAAACATAACTGAAATAATTGTTTGGCTTCATCCATACACTACTTGACATCCTCCAAGTTTCCTTGCAACTTGCCATGTGTAGTGCCACATTTATCATAAACTTATGCTAACCTCTTATCGTTGACCTTATTTTCCATTTCCTTCTCAATCTTTTCTTCCAAACCAATAGAATAATCCTTAAAATAATCAAGCAATAATTTCAATTCCTGCACACTGGGTAAGGAATTATCAACAGTTATTCTAGGAATACCTTCTTGCAACACCTTCACGACTTCATCTACCAACTTTGCACTCTTGTGGTAACTTTGAAGAATTTCCTTCCTAGCGAAAATATGGAATATATCACCAAGTTGTAGTTTATGCAAAGGGGAAACCTTATCCAAGTCCACCTGACCTTGTTGCATGGGAATCTATAGGATCTATGCAGACACCATTGGTTCAAACTATAATTGCATGTCCAATAGATCTTTCAGTGAATCTCCAAAGGCTCTGAAGGATTCACCACTAGTTTTTCACTTTATTCTTCCTTTTTATCGTTCTTCTCCTTTTCTCCACTACTGAAACATTCTTTAGTATTCTTCTCTACTTTCAGAGGAGGCGAAGTGTCTTATTTTTATGCCGCATTCTTCTCTGGGACATCTTGCATGTCTTCTTTATTCTGCTCAACATTTATCTCATTATCTAGAGGGGGGAAATTCTATTCATTTTGAGCTTCATTCTTCTACAGGGAATCCTTCTTATCTTCTTCCTTCTCTTCATCAACAATATTCTCCACAACTGGAGGGGTTTTATCACTCAGCATGTCTTCTTGTTGCTTACGCTCATGCTCATGTTGTTCATTGGCAGGCTCATTTATTTTCAGAAGGGGATTGTCATCTTGCATTTGATCTTTATTTTCCTGAGAGGCTCCCAACTCTTTAGCAAGATCTTTAACTGTTTTCAATGTTTCCTTCCTCAACCTCTCAATGTCTTCCTTATCTCTACTCATAAGAGTACTAACTCTTTGTTTTGTCTTGAATATTTTTCTATACAACTTAGACAGCTTGTGTCTATCCTCATGAGACAATGAGGAACTAATCTTCTCCAAGGCAAACGCCTTCATTTTTTCATCCTCTAAAATAGCCTCTTGTCTTCTATCACTTAAAACACTTTTCATATCATTAGGAAATTGATCCTCAATCTTATCTTGGCCAGTATCAAATGTTACCATATACTTAACAATTGCCTCTTCTATGGTTTCCTTATCTACATCATCTACATATGGATACATTTCAACAGTTTCTTTTAGCATACCAAACTCTGCAAAGCTACTGAACAATGCATCCAACTTCATAGGACTATGGACCGGAGGGGTCTTCTCATATTTCTTACCACTCTTTTATCTTCTTCAAAAAACAAAAGCTTTATTTTCCTTTTCTACTTGCTCATCACTTTTTGTATCCACTATATTAATTTTCTTTCTCTTTGAACCAGTCCCTTCTTGAGAGACACTAGATTTCCTTTTCTGGACCAATTGGGCTCCTTCTTCTTCTTCATCTTTGACACTCATATTCTTTTCTTTGGTTTCCTTTTGTTTCCTTCTCCTTTTAGGATTCTTTTTTTGCATAGTGGTGGTAGATGTATCTTTCTTTTTTCAACTCCCTACAAGCTTTGTTCTGAAGGATTTAGGAACATCAAGAGAGGGGGCAGAGGTCCTGACTAACCTTCTTGTACTTGGAGTAGCCTGTGGAGCAACAAATGTGGCTTTGGATTTCTCTATAGAACCCTTGGGTGAGTTCAACATCTCCTCCAACTTATTTTTCATCTTCTCAACATTCTCCCCAATATCCTTCTTGTTCTTTTCTATGTTTACTTGATTGGATTTCTCTACATATATTCCAAACATATCCAAAGTTTGACCTCTAGGCTTACTTAACACAACCTTTGCAAGACTGATGCATACAGACTCATCTACCTCATAAGGTAGCTTCAGAACCCAAACTGTAATGGGTTCAACTGCTTCCATAAAGTAGTGGTCTCTACTCAACATGAAAGTTATGTCATTCTTATATTTCTCAACAACACTTGTCGGAATCATGTACCTCTCTTGCATCTTGTCTTGAAAAGTTTTGAAGAATCCCCACAAGGATGACTTTTTGGAATCAAAATACGGAAACCTTCTTAGGTGATCTCTTATTTGTACAACAACAGGAATACTATTATCCCATATAACATTTTTTTTTGGGTAACTCTCTAAGAAATTAAAATAATAAGCAAATAATTAGGGTACCATACTAGAAGGGGTACCTTGATTCTTTTTTCTTATGCAAATTCTCCATCAATTGTAATCTCAGGAACTCACACAAATCTATGTCTTCACCTTCCTTCACCATTTGGTGAGGTGTGTGAATTGTGGTGGCCAAAATAGAGTTCTCTCTATTATCTTGTAACTTGTCACCATTTAAGCATACTTTATTGCTAGATCATCAATGTTATTCACCGTTAGGGCATGTTTATTGAACTTTTCTCTGATGAGCTTCATCACCACATCATTCTTCACGACCTTCAATGTCGAAACTAGTCCATTAGAGAACAGATCAGTTACAACCCTAATGTGTCTTTGTTAATCATGTGTGGCATGTCCAACCACATGAATTTTTCATGAATTCTACTAAGCACATACTTAACCCACTCATCCTCAAAACAAAAATTGGGGAAATCATTCCATACATCCAATTTCTTCTCTATTAGACTCTCATACTTTAGTTTCAGCTCGAAGTCATCTCCAGTCAACACCTTCTCCCAATATTTTTCCATCTTTAAATAATCATACTCTTCCATTTTCATATGAATGTAGATCCACACATCCTGTGTGTACATTACACCGCTTGGAACCCTAGAGAATGCACCTTCAAGGTCCATCTCCATAGATTTATATGGGCACTTCTTGAATTTAGGTCTTGGTCGCTCAAGCACATCAATCACTTGAGGAGTAAACATTATGAATCTTCACAAAACTAGGGTTTGTAAGAAACTAATAAATACCTTTGGAATTTGTCGGTAGGGTTTCAAACAAAACTTTAGAATCACTTCAACACTTGTTTTCTCTATTCTCCACTTCAAATTCTCAATCATAAATGAATTTAGCAAACTCAAAATGAAATATAAACCCTTTTCCAGTGACCTAATATGCATTAATTACAGTAGTGAAAAGTTGGGTTAAAAAGTTGGCAAACCCCCCTTTACTTGTATGGATTCGGTTTGGGGCTAGCTCCAATTCCAAGATAGTCTGGGGTTTTCCCAAGGTCTACCCAAAAGACAAAGGAAAAAAATTAATATTTTTATAAACAAAAAAATGTCAAAACCCTTATTTCACCCTTAAGTGAAAAAAAATTGAAAATGGAGTGTGCCATGGAAGTTTTTATGGTTTCAAAGGCCTTAATTTTGGCTTGGTAGTGGGGGCTCTAACCTTCAACCACCCACTATATTATGAGAGGGAACACACTTGAGGCACTGCCTTGTAACAATGTCCCCTCATTTGCTACTATTTTGTTTAATTCAATTACTAACTTAACTGACCAAGAATGTTCCATCTAAATTAGATGTGCTAATTTCATACATTCTTCATTCATCAATGTTATGACAACTCAACATCGTCACTTGTATGCTTACACTCACAAGTGTTATGATACTACAATTAGGGTCATCCCTCGACCCAAACCTAAACTTCAAGGGTTCATTCATGATGACCCTACCTGTGTATCCCCTTTGAGAAATCAGAGGCTTCATAGTTCACCCACCAATGTTAGAGGGAGTTCATTCTTTCCTCTTGTATGATATCTTTGATCTTGCCTTTAAACCATGACTATTCATTAAGTGTAATCTATCCACTTATCCAGTTATAATAGAAGATAATATTTTAAAATCAAGTGTTGGTTCCATACCAAACATAACCAAGTGTTAGTGTATAAACACACTCAATTACACAGGGTTTGTTGGTAAACAATTTTGTCTCTATGAAAAAGCCACTAACTTGCCCAATAGAAAATGATAATATGCACGAAAAAAATGGAAAATCGGTATGAGATCAACGATTATCCTTTGTGTTTGAGAGGGGAATCTCCCTCATGTGAAATAATTTAATATTTTAGGTGTGATTTTAACCAGAAAGCAAGAAGGTAGAATAATAAAGAAAAAGGAAAATAATTCACGAAATAATATATAATTTGAAGCGAGTAGCAATTCAAAGGTTTAATACTTCCAAGATTACAAATATGCATATATAACACCTCAAAATTTCAATTTCAAAACAAAAATAAACTCACAAATTAATATATTATCTTGAAACCGACTAACTCCAAGATAAGTTTAAAATATAAACTAACACGAAAAGTGAATGTTGAAATAGTCATTGCACACGTAGGGATAATAACCCCAAAATCATTGACAACATGTAGACTCCCAAATAGATCCTTTGATTTCAGAAAGTTCATACATTCACAAGCTCATAGGCTTGTGAAATATCATGTCAAAAAACTATTCTTCTCTTCCCAAAAATGACTATCCTCCTCTCCATAAAAGATACCAATATTTAAAGCCTTTGGATGAGGAAGCCAAAAATCTTCCCTTCAAGAAAACTATCACTAGATAATGAAATGTGGAGAATCATCAAATGTCTCTTCACATTTCACTCCCTCTAACTTGTTTGAAGCAAATAAGACACTTCACTTTTTGAGGTCAATGTCACAGTTATATCACTCAAAGTTATGTCTGTGTAAAGCACACTTTTGTTGTCGATAAGTTTGAAGGCTATTTGTGATGCTGATAGACCATGATTCTTGTCATATCTTGATTTTAACTGCATATATTTGATTAGGATTATGAGTTCATGCAGGTACTCTCTGAAAGGTTGTATACAAAGGTCATAAACAAGCATTGCATTTACAATAACCACAATCCCACTCATGAATAGTACCTATCAGTCATAAACTGAGACCTACATGTTTCAGGATATCTTCTACTTAAGAGTTCACGTTGACTACCTATTCGTATCCCTAGGTAAAAATGTATTTTGAATTATCTTCATAGGACCGCCTAGCTTTTTAATATCTTGAGAAGTATGAATCTAAATATTTAATCTCAATTTATCAACTATTCTTTGGTCTCTCCATCCATTATCAATTATTCGACCAGACAAGGCGAAATTCATTATTCTCATACTTCTTGCAGATACCCATGGTTTAGATAATTGTCGATGTATGTTATCATACCTATCATCAAACCAAAAATATATGTGCAATATTCCTTTCAAAGGGTCTCCCCTAGTAATGGACTACAGATTCCTAGTTCACATTTTTATATGAGTCAACTTCTCGTATTATTCTTGTTTCTCTACATGGCCATAATAGTCATTTCAACAATCATTCAATGCCATCATGCACTTATCAACCCAAATACTGCTCTTTCCAGTACATTTCCTTTTGAAAATAAAATTATCCACTTTATTTTTGAGAAAATCTTCAAATTCTCTTTAGCCTTTCGGCATGACTTGAATTTCTTCAATGAATCTTTAATTATTTCATTAGTTTTGAAATGATTACATATAGGCTTCAATATTTGGTTCAAGGCCTTTGATAGAGATGATTTGACATTAACTGGGTGTGATGCTCCTTCGAGTTCTCAATGTCTCCTTTTAAACTTCAATAGTTCCATCATGTATTGGAGTTTATTGTGTTGTAACCATTGTTGTGTTATCTTCAACTGACTTGTCTACACTGCAAAGAAATACCCCTATAAACCATATGGCTACTAACAGAAATAAAATGGAAGTATGAGTGTTGTCTCTCATCAATTGCATATACAATCCTATCTAACACACCCATAAGAGGGACGATGGTAAATCACCAAAAATATGTATGGATATAGTAGACATTGACATTGCTAGTGGTCTCAAGCTTGGAGTTACATAGTGGAGTGCAACAAAATTGACTAGCCTGTCCAAGTAGTGTAGCCCTCGAAAGAAGTTTGAAAGCATTTGTGATGGTAGATCCAATGTAATCAAGAATAAATCCTCCACTAATGGTCCCAAAGATACCACAAAGTATTGCAATTCCTCCAAAGACAAGATTTGTGTCAGTCATGTTATAGATGTCGTAGCTAGCCTTAGGACCCCAATACGAATAAGCCCCAATCATAAAGTTAGATTTTATGTAACCTATAACATTGGTTGCATAGACTTGATCAAGCAAGATTATCTTCAAATCATTCTACATAACTTTTAATTATTCATGAAGTGTCTCTACCCTTGCTAACAAGCTTTGTTTCTTCTTGACATTCAATTCAACTTGTTTGGTGATATTTTATGATTCTGATTCAGGCACTCCTTTTAGAAGTTGATCAGAATTATCTAAGAACTACATGTCTTCACAATCTCTATGATTGGCGTCCATGGGATATGATAACTCATTCAATTTATTGGAAGAACTAAAACCTTTCATTGTTATGGGTTGACTGACAAATCCAAACACAGAAAATGGAATCATGAGAACCACCTCTCCCCAAAATGCCATATGCCAACTCAATAGGCTTCCAACCAAGCCTCCATACACATAACCAATGGCAATTCTTGTTGGCATGCACATATAAAAAAAATGAAAACCAAGTTGTTTTCTAATCAAAAGGAGCATTATCATCGATAAATGGTGTTGTAGACCAAAATCCAAATGAACAACCACAACCATCTATAGCAAAAGTCCACACAAGTAAACCAACTCCAATTAGCCTGAATGGATTGTGTATCTTGGATAGACTAGCAAAAATCAATGATGCTACTAGAAGCTTGACCATGAAGGCCGAAGATAGGATCCCATCTTCAAAATAATTTAGATTAAAATCACCCTGAATTCCACTAGATTTTGTACATGTACCACCCTTTTTGCAGGCAGCAAGACTACCATTCATATCATTTCTTGCAATGGCTCCTCGATCAACATAATTGAGCATATTGATTATACATAAAATTTCTAGAAGTCTACTTGGCAAAAGGATGAAATATTTGTGATGTTGAAGAAATGACCTTGAGGCTTCATTTGTAGCCCTCCTTGACTTGAGTTGCATTTAAAGCCATTTTTCCAACACCTACTATAAAATTTGATAGGGACCATCCTTCTACTCAAGATAGTCTTTTGTGAAATTTTTCAAGCATTAGTAGCTTTTATATTCAATTACCAGATGGAGTTGCACTCACTAATTGAGCAAGCCCGAAATCTGAAACACGGGCAATGCAATCTTTAATAAGAATAATGTTGAAAGACTTAACATTTTCATGAGAAGTTTGGCTACCACTACTATGTAGATACTCAATGCCTCTAGTGGCACAAAGGGCTGACTTTTGATAGTAGATTCAATGTCATATTTATGAATTTCCACAAAGACTCATCAACATATGTTGAGGTCTTTCCATAACAAATCTATCTAATTTTAAAAGGTGGACCTCTTTGAATTCTCTTGCCAGCCCTTTCAACTTGTGATTTAGATTCTTAGTTGCACATAGAACCCACGCCTACTTCTCTAGCAGGCTTTTGTAAGGCATCCATTCTACTTTCCCCTAGATGGTTGAGAAGAGTGTTATAGGCCACAACTGCTTCTTCATCTGAAGGATCTGGGAGAGAAGGACGAGTGAACTTTGCAAGCAACTATTGCAAAGGAAGAAAAGCAACAATATTTTTCCTCAAGATATAACTTTTTGAAGTAGAAAATCTTAGAGACTAACCTATTTCAAGTTCAACAGGATTTCCCTTTGTCACACGCTCATTTGAAACAAATGTGTCATCCACTAAGCCCAAAGCAATAAAATAAATGCTGCCATTTTTATGTTGCATAACAATTGCATGTTGTCGAGAAATGGATGGATGATCAAGCACAAAACACAAAGAGCAGCATGTCTTCTCATACAAATGTCATGTCCATTCTAGTTGATAAATCATCTTTTCCTGCATTATCTTCACTATGTGAGTTATGTTGGCCTAGTGTTGACACGAGTGTTTCCTTGGTCAAATAACTTAGTCAACCTGATGCCTTATTGTAGTCAATCATATCAATATCAAAAACCAGCTCTCTTTAAACAGAACTAAAAACCTTCTCTCATTTTTAAGCATATGTGTGTCTCTTTGCAAGATCAACATTGTACACATACCTAATATTTATCTTATATGGACAATTCATTTTGATATAATTCACCATATTTGTTGCATCTTAAAAATATTGAAATCAAATATATATATCGTGCTCTCAAGTAAAAGAGAACTCCCTTCAACCAAAATAAGATGAATCACAAACTGGGTACTATGACAACCAATTTAATGTTTCATCATATGGAAACAATTTTCCATGAGAACTTTCAGTATATTGAATGCGAAATATTTTTAAAATTTTAGTTTAAAATTGTAGGTAACAGGGTTCATATCCCTTCATAATCCCAAGATCATACATAGTGACTTTCTCAAAAATACATCACATATACACAAGGTGACTATATCATACACCTCATAAGTACAATAGTGAATGGATCATACATAATCACAAGTACAACTATGATTGGCTCATACACACATCACAAGTACAACTCTGATTAGCTCATACACATATCACAAGTACAACTGTGACCAGCTCAAGCATACATCATATATATCGACCAATGTGACAATCCACACAATACATAAAATGTTCACATAAAGAACAAATGGTAATGAGGAAGTGGATGCAACCTACTCCATGCATCATCCCATTGCCTAATTCACAATCATATAAGCCCACTATGACAACAATCAAGCATCACATACTACTTGATATTGTCATTGACAAGACAATGATATAACAATGTGCATAAACCTTAGGCCATTTACACAAGTACTTAGGGAGTGACTAATCTTACCCTTTTAGTGCATCCCAAATAGAAAAGGAAAGTTGGTGTATTACATACTACATTGTGGGTCCCATTTTGTTCCTCGACCTTCTGCACCAATTGTAATGATGGCAAGCATCCCATACTACTTGCAATCATCACTGATAAAGGGTAAGTAAAACAAAACACATCACAAGTAACACGTCCACAAATTCCCCTGATACACCAATGCTTATCCAAGTGGATTCCATGGCCTATGGTGAGAGAGTAAACAATCAGAAAAGCTTGTAGTGCATAAGATCAACTTCCTAATGACCATTCACCCAAGGTGTTACCTAACTCTAATAATCTACCATTCCCCACATCAAGATAGACCAAAACTATAATATGAGGTTGGTCCAACTATTACCTACCTATTCTTCATTAGAAACTCTCTTTCCTGCAGTCCATCAAACAGCTAAGCAAACAAGGTGGTCCATCACCTGCATGTTGTTGGCCTTAAGGCATGCATGCCACTGACGGAAAACCATCCAACCCTCTAACATACATTGGACGTCCATCGTCGGGCCGGTATGTTGTTGGCCCCAAGGCCCACATGGTTCTGGTGGAACTCGTCCAAGCTTCTAGAGTAACATGCGGTATCCATCACCTACATGTCATTGGCTCTAAGGCCCACATGCTACTGGCAGAATCCATTCTGCTATCTATGTGGTACGATTAACACTCCTCCGGAATAGTACGCTCCTTGACTACTGTCAATGTCTAGCATCGATGATGTTATCTTTGAGTGGGTCATAGGATTTATCCATTGGTTGTAGGGTCCTTACTCTATCCATTGTCATAAAAGTTAGCACTTTTACCCATCTTAGCACTATAATTGGAAAAGAGATTCCTAATTAGAAATAAGTAGATCACAATCGAGTAATTTAGGAGCCTATACATAGGAATATAATTCTAAGATTAATTTTCACAACACAAAAGAAATCACTTAGAACCAAAATGTGACGAGCTCAACTCAACATGTACCCACTACCAAGTAGTCAAATCCATTCCCTTCATTTAGCTTACTATTCAAAAATACATTATGCATTAAATACAAGTTATCAGGTTTTCTTAATTCTTTTATAACCATCTAATTCCCATTTTGGCCTCATCTGAAGCCTATTGAAGAGAGAAGATCGAACCAATTAGGAACAACCCCAAAATCTAGGAGTTATCCCCTATAGAGTTGAGGTCACAAGGGCATCCTTTTCCCAAGGATTTCCTACATACTCGCTTCCAAATGAGATCGAAGTCACATGTAGTTCTCCTCACATGGTCTCTCAAAGGACCCACACAAGTTCCCATAACCAAAGTTTCATTAATGATTCCCTTCGGTTATTAATTCCTAACAGTAGGTAGGAAGACACTTAACTAAGCTCATAATATAGTAAGCCTATACTGGGAAACTTCCAACTAGGTCATCCATATCAAACTTGACCTCCCACAGATATTGATCCTAGTTCAATTTGAGCATCCTAGAACCCTTGTAATTAACTATCCAAGATATTGTACAACATTTGGTACAGTAATGATAATACCATATAGTTGATAACATAAAGTTCTAGTTAGGATTAGAATGTGATAATATACAAGATGATTTGGTAATCTTAGATGTCACAAGTGTATTGTTTCTTAATATCTTGAACCATTATATTATAGTAATGTGGAACCCCTTAAACAAACTCATGTATGTGGGTAATCCTGATAGAATAAATATCACATGTCATTGTCCTATAACTATTGCTAATAATCATGGTAATGGACCATTGCTAATAATCATGGTAATGGACCATTAACGTAGTCCTTAGAACTGTCTTCTTAACTATAGAGTCTTATTCAACTATAAGGAAGCAATCCTTTCTAGGATTCCCAACCTTGACATAAATTTTTCCTAAAGAAGCTATGGACTAGCTTAACCAAGGACAATCATGTAGATTAAATCACAATGGTATATGATTTTACCCAACTGAATCAATTCAACATGCTAAGGTAATACACTACTAAGAACAAGGTTCTTTAGTTACCTCCACATAGGGTGGTCCCAATCATCAATCATTATATACTTAGGTGAACATTAACATATCATTATCTTAAACGATACACTATAGACTATATAGTGTCTTATTAGGAGTATTGTTAGAATCCAATCAATGCTCATACATGTGTGCATAACAACTTAATAAAATTCAGCACTCATAATAGAGGATAGGGAAACAAAGGTTAGAATATTTTTACAAGGCTCCCTCTACAACATGTAATAACATATATCTTGCACAAGAAATTTATATTTCTATATTTAAGACCTCATTTTTATGGCTAACATGATCAAATTCCAAGACCCAATATTTCATACCAATATTCGATTCTTTTAGTACTAGACACAAAGGTGCCAAACATTATTACCACTTCCTGCATAGTGATAATATATTTATCAATTTGTATTGAACTATGATTACACTCAAAGTCTTACCTATGCATCATTAGATTGTTCAATAGCATGAATATAATAACCCTTAGTTTTCAGAAGTGGAACTAGGTGATAAATACATTCCTTTTAGCATTAATGCGATATACTATTATTTATTTACTTATTTCCCTCCAACCTTAAGGAAACTCTACTTTTTCAAGAAGGTAAATTGTATTCCTCTTTCTACTAAGTAATGCTTATGTTAGGCTTACAATAATGCAACAATGTAACATCACACTGTTAATGTCTCAATACAAAATTCATTGAGGTTTCCTACAGATGTTAAGCCCTAGGATGTCTTTCATTTAATAATGTAACTAAGTATCTTAATGAATATTTAGTGTGTCTTGATTTCTATTTATTTTTTTATTTTCTCTATCAACTTTGAATGGCCTCTATGTATATTCAATCATCATATGAAGATGCACCCAATAAATTTTGATAATAGTAATAGCCACAAAGACCATACAAGTTCTCCAAAAATAGAGGTTAACATACTCCTAAGACAAGCCCATCCTAAACCTATCTAGATATTCTACTATAAATTATACAGTAAGATGTTTCAACATGTTATAAATTCTATAGTATGACCTATCTAGATGTTTTACTATAAATTATACAGTAAGAGGTTTCAACATGTTATAAATTCTATAGTATGATGATCCATATGTGTTGATCCATGACAGTGAATATGTGTTGATCCATGACAGTGACCTTATTATCATCTAGAATAAACATGCATGAACCATTATATGCACACACCTTCCTAGATAAGATGACTTAAAACACCCAATTCAAGCAAAGTAATTTGATACAAATATACATGAAGAAGGGGGACAAATTATCTAATATCTCATAGAAACAAACCCAAATCAATTAGATCCACCCTTTTTGGTTGCAAGAGTGAATAATATGGAATTAAATACTATTCTTAGAAAGCAAGGGTGAAGGAGGGTACTTAGCTCTAGGGATAATATTGGAGATATTTTTGTTGTAGGCACAAAAAAATGATTTGTTGCCTCCATGTTGGCATCTTCATAATATAACATCTGTGTCTTTTCTACCCACATCCACCAAAGACATGAATTCTAGCTTGCTAAATCCATTGCCATAAACTTAAATGAGAAACTACTCATCAATATAGTACACTCGCCCTAAATGATACCACAAAGCAATCACGACTTTGTGAGTGTGCACTAAAATCATGGGAGTCAAACGTGCCTTTTGTTTCTTCTCCATCTTTGTTTTTGACAAACCACTTTGAAATAGGCAAAATATCATATTTATGAGGGAATTAGATAGTAAAATTTGGGAGAAAATGCCTCTAGAGGCCAAAAATGAGTATGCATGAGAGGAAGTCTAGGTTGGGAGAAGGGAAAAACAAACATCCAACAACTTCCTCTATGGAAGGCATAGATTTAAATCCATGCTTGGTAACAATGTCCAAATTTTCCAATTATGGGGCCCATTGCAATAATAATGAATATGCAAAACAGATCATGACCTTCCATAATCAATAAAACCTTTTGACTCCTCTTCCTTTTGGGTATGAGGGTGTGATATACCTACATGGCACATTAGACTCCACACTCAATCTCCAGAACACCTTTCTTCACCACCACAAACCCGATCACTTCTTCCCATGCCCTTCCTCTACCTTTTCTCCTTATGTTTCTTCTCTACCTTCAAATTACTCCCAAAAATTGCCTCCATTTTACCTTCCCTCTGCCCCTTACGCTCTCTCTCTTCCATGTTTCTACATTCTCTCCTTCATGTTTGTCTCTCTAATCCTACCACGCGATTCTTTCAAATTTTATTTTATTTTTCATTTCTCTCCTCTATGGAGGTGTCTCTTCACCCTTCTCCCCAAACACCTCTCTCTGCTTCCCTCGTGATTCTCTCTACCTTCCCTTTCCCACGCCATTTTATGCACTTTTTCTTCCAATCAAACTTAAATGAGCAACTATGGGGAGGTCATAGGGGTTTAAAGACACTTGGCACCATTTTTTCCATGCGACGACATTTTTGGACAACCAATGGATTGGGATGCCATACCACTTTAATGGCTTAACAGAAATTGTTTGTTCACAGTGCCCAAGTCCTCGCTTACTACCTACATGCCCATACCTGTGATCAAATGCATTGATGGATGGCCATTACATGCTCCCTTCCATTCATTTATTTTCCACGACACTTATGCTTCTTAATGGTGGATAAAAATCGCCCATGCTTATATTGTAGGTTTGTCTCCCTCCTTCAAGTCCTCTTCTATGTTTTTTTCCTTCCAAGTCGTTGACAAAAGCCACGACTTTAGCTATGTTTTTATTTCCATTTATATTGTTTTACTAACCACACGACTTCCACATGATGGTATTTTACCGGGATGTGACATGGCCTTTGACCCCACTAGGGGTGTTACCCCCAAACCCCCACAAGAATTGTTGCCCCTCAAACCCACCGGAGGGGTTGCTATCAAAACCCCATGCGTGCAACTAGTTATATATGATCACTAGTTATTGGGATCTCTTGTCACATGAGAAACTTAATTACAATGAGGGTTGACAAGGAATTGAAATCTAACTCTTTGAGTGTGTTGATTTAAATGATATTGTTGCACAACTTGCCAAAACTCTTTAGATGAGAGAACTTCTACATATGACATGGCTAGTGGAAGTGGCATTGTCCACTCATTGTCGTTCACATGAAAATGAACCAAATGTGGACTTTGATGCTCTCAATGAAGAGCAATATGACGATTATTGAGTGTAATATTTTTCTTCAACAAATAAATTGGATAGATTTAATATATCAAAGTTAATTTTATATGGCAGTATCTAAGTTTTAATGATTGTAAAATATATCTATAATTTAGATAAAAATGAACAAAAATGCTTATTTATCAATATTAACTAGTTGAAGACATGAGCACATTAATAACACCATCATTAATATAAAAATTGGCATCCAACAATGTGATATCTTTATATAATTTGATTATATTAACTCCTACCCATTTATTAATAATTCTAAATATCTTTAAATAATAATAATGTTTAGTACTTATTTGAGTCACAACTTGGAAGGGTCACTCTCACCCTAGGTAGATTTCAATGATATTGACCCTCATAACTATGACACATTTTGGAGAATCTATGTAAAAACATTGTATGTGCTTACTCACACAAAAATGTGTCTAAATGCATCGTGCCTACTTGCACTAAAGAATGTGTACTTGCATCATGTCTACTCACACAAAAGCCCTAGCCAAGACAATCTGGAGTGTACTTTGTAACCCGAGTTGGACACACTATGTGCCCCCTTCTCCAATGCCCATAGCCCACCAAACCACCTTCTTCTTCCTTGAGTGATCTCCATGTCCTTTTTCAAGTCACATAAATGCAAATAAGCCTTAAAGTTGGTTTTTAAACCATTGCACCCTTTCAAAAAGGTTGTTTTTAATTATTATTTAATAAATATACAATTATTCCTCTCTTCTAAAAAGATTTTTTATAAATATTCTTCATTAATCTCCATTCTAACCAAAAGATCATATTATCATTTATTTCTCCATCTCCCTTTAATACTTTTATAACTTTCTTTTCACTTTGGAGAAAAAAGTTTCATAACATTTCTCCCCCTATAATTTAGTTGTTTCCCTCATTAACTTAAATTGAATCCACATCATAACTCACCAAAAATAATCAATTAAATAAATGTGGATATAACACTATCAATATCATAGTAAATCTATTTCTTTAATTTCATCTATAGTTTTATTTCATGGTTTCTATATCTTATCCAATAATTCTTTTTGGTTTAGTTTTATTCAAAATTGGATCAAATAGAAATATTTTGCTAATAAATAACATGATTGGAACTATAGATGCACTTTTGCATGAAGAAAATCATGATTTTACAAGGAGCTAATACAAGTTTATATACTAAATCTTTCATCTTGTAACTTTTGCAATTTGCTCATTCATGTAAACTCTTATTGTAAAAAAATGTCTTATTCTTCATTAAAATTTTAATAAAAACATTATTAGATTATTATATAGAATATGATTAGTACATGATATGCATAACATGTGTTATGAAGTCATCTATTTATAACACTCAAAATCATCCCAAGATGATAATCATGCATTTTGAACTACATGAGTATCCTCTTTTCTTAAACAATTGAATGGAAACCATTACACAATTACTCTTAAAAGAGTTCATAGCATTTTACATTCTTTGAAACAAAATTTTAGGGTAAGTCTAAATCCAACAAGGATTCAACATGTTGTATTGCTATCAACATGGTGTTTATCATACCCAACCTAGTCCCAAATAATTTCAACATAATTTCAAAGACTCATAGGTAATCTCAATAGTGATATAACACTCCAAGGGTCTCAATCCTATACAAAAAAACATGTACAAGATTATTAGGTTGGTCAAGTCCAATAACAAATTACAATAAAATAAATCATGGTAATCTTACTAGACATCTTAAGCAAAAGAAAATGATAATAGACTATGACCACCCATAAAAAAATACTAAGCCTAATCTTTCTTTTGTTTAAGTAATTAAGGTAACTTAATTTCAATTTTAATTTATAAATGAAAATCTATTAAAAAATTCATAAATAAATTTTTTTCAGGTTATCTCTCTCCCTGTAAAGTTTGACATGTCCCCATGTCTAATCCCAACAACATTCGATTCATTCAAATAACATCATTTTTGTTTTAAGATATGAAAATGATCCTAAGACTTGTTGGTTATGGTCCCATAATTAACCCATGTTAGACTTAAGTAAGTCCATAATCTGTACCAATTAATCAATTATATATATGTTTTTAATTAGGTATATAATTGACTTATTTTAATATTCAATTCTTGTTGAACTTCCATATTATTGAAAAATATGCAATCTACTTTTGATTATTTTAGGGGTCTTTTTTATTTTGGAAGTTGTCTCTCCCCCTATAAAAATTTAATATGTCCTCAGGTTTGATGCTAAGATAATCTAATGGGCATCATATCTTATAAGAGTGTCATTTCATTCCAAACAACATTACATTTTTAAAGTTAAAGCTATGAAAATGATCTTGCAATATGTGGAATATATTATATTTTTCTTGTCTCGTCAATGAGTAGGGTCTTGTAATTCTATTTAAGGTATGTAATGCTATCCACTACATCTTGTATTATACTATAAAGTTTTGAAATAAATGTTTAGCTTTGAGTAACTCTATCAAGCATCCTGCCAAATATTAACCACTTTTATCCATTTTCCTTCACTTTAGATTATTTCATTGCTTTTCTAACTATGCATGAGAATATTTATGTGGCGTAAATCTTATGAAATCTTATCTATGAAAATAAACATTCATAGTAGAAAAGGGAACTTCAAATCTAAGAACTCTTCCCTACTTCTAAAAATTTAAGTAACTACATTGATCGTTTGTTTTTTATGGACTTTGTACATAGTTATTGGAAAAAATTCTTAAATCTTAGATCTAAAACATTTCCTAAAATTAGATGCTTGAAAGAATATGGCAAACACTACACATGTGGCCTATGTTTAATAACTCCATCCATGCTTCTCATCTAGGACATATGTTCATTGTACTATGTTGTATCTCATTACTATACTTTTATTTATAGCCAATGATGTGAAAATTGAAGTCTCATAGACTAAATATTTTTTTATTTATCTTGTTTTGTCAATGGATTGTTGCTTCACAGACACAATAATTCTATTAATTCTTGCATGGCGAAGAATTTCTAAGTTTGATGAACTGTTTGCATAGCTAAGGGTAGAACTAAAACATGTCATTATGTTCATTCTATCTCTAATGACATGTTCCACCATGCATTATCACTCATGGCTATGTAGATTTGTAGAAAATATAACCCATTTTGAAGAAAGCTTTACAAGTCTAGCATATGACTTACATAGACAAAGAGCAACCACCTTCGTAACCAAAATCTTAGGTCTTGTATCTATTTAAAAAATGAAAATGAGATTACTTATGCATTTAAAATGGTACTATTATTTTCCACACCATTTTTAGCTCTTCATTTTCTCATTTTTTATATGATTTCTAATTTTGGAACCCAAATTGTTCTTTATAGGCCATTAACTATAGAGGGTTTTCAAGATTTTTAGATGTTGGATTTGTGGTTGTGGCTATCTCTCTTTTATCTTCAAAATATTGTCTAAATCCCAAAATTTATTTCTTTACATGACAAGAAAGGCTTCTCATAGACACAAGATTGAACTTGGCTCTTATACCAAAATGTAATACTAATTTTCTTTGAGAAATAAATTGAATAGATTTACTATATCATAGTTAATTTTATATGGCAATATATCTAAGTTTTAAAGATTGTAATGTATATATATATATAATTTAGATGCAAATGAACGAAAGTGCTTATTTATCAATATTAACTAGTTTAAGACTTAAAGCACATTAATAATACCGTCATTAATATATAAATTGGCATCCAACAATATAAATATGATCCAAAAGGAACAAATAACGTCTTTAAAAAAATTCAATTATATTAACTCCAACCCATTTATTAATAATTCTAAATATCTTTGAATAATAATAAGTTTAGTACTTATCTAGCACTTGGAAGGGCCCTTTCTCACCCTAGGAATATTTCAATGGTATTGACCCCCATAGCTATGACACTTTGGAGAACCTGTGTAAAAGCATTGGTATTTGCCTACTCACACTAAAAAATGTGTGTTAACTCACACAAAGCCCTAGCAAAGACAATCTCCGATATACTTTGTACCTCGAGTTGTACACACTTTATGTGCCCCTTTCTCCAATGCCCATAGCCCACCAAACCACCTTCTTGGTTGATTTCCATGTCCCTTTCCAGATCTCACATAAATGCTTTAAATAAGCATTAACACGTATAGTTGCTTTGAGAAGGGTTTGATACCACCACCTATCCGGCCCGACGAGCCCCTCCTCCTCCCACCCACCCCGGGGGCCGCCCCACCCAAAAAATCCCCTCGATATTGTGTCATGTCACTTCCCCATGCCAATCAAGGATGACCTACCTAATGGTCGCCTACTAAGAAATTGCATACCTACTGAAGAGCATTACATTAATAGAGAGGTTGATTTCTATACCTTCACACCCTTTCACAAAGGTTGTCTTTAAATATTATTTAATTAAAGTATTCATCCTTTTTTAAAGAAGTTTTCACAAATATTCTTCATTAATCTCCATTCTAACCAAAGGATCATATTATCTTTTATTTTTCTATCTCCCTTTAATGCTTTCATAATTTTTTTTACTTCGAAGAAAAAGTTTCATAACATTGAGTATTAATTGTAATTTTCATATTGTGAATTGATATTTGTTAAGTCACTAAATTACAAATCTTTTCTTTTTGCAAACTATGGGGTATTTAAATATTTTGTTTATTGGCAATCATGTGATCATTGTTTTTAGAATTTATTTACGTGTATGTGTGTGTATACATACATATGTGTATCATTGTTTTTAGAATTTACTTGTGTGTGTGTGCGCATATATAAAAACCCATAACTAGGAAAAAAGATAACATTTTGCCGACATACCCAAACCTTGAACTAATACCCATCCCCATCCCAAGACTATCAGCTTAGCTTTTTAGTACATACAGTCTTGTAAAGGATCTTGCAAATAGATAGCACACCTTAATAGATTTCCACAACTAATTTAATATACTGCAGTTATTATAGGTGGTCTGAATATGTTTATTCCTACAAAGTTACCTAAAAGTTTTAGAGAGCCCACAAATGCTGCCTAACCAATCATGTGCATGCTAGTTTTGTATTGTTTCTTTAATACGGATATATTTTAAAATCCAAAAAAGGAGAGCATTGAGGTTATGCAGACAATCTTGCTAAGACATAATTCTACCTACTCTCCTACAAGTTCACTAGCATTCAATTTCACGTATTGGTATGCTCTGTGCTTTTCCAGCTAAAGATGTTGGTTTCAAATGTGTAGAGCCAGCAAGAGTTGTGACTTTTGAAATGCTTCTTCAACAATGAATTCAACTTTATATGTAAACATTTAAGGTCCCATATGCCAAGAGGACCTCACTTTCACTCACGTAAACCAAGACACTGAGGGATTTCAAAGTATGGGACTAATTCTTTCATGTTAGTAAGGAGCTTTTCAGACAGATCTAGAAAGATGTGCAAGGCCATGACACTCTTCATATTATTCCTCACAATTTCCTTTCTCTTGCATCTTAAGATGCTTGACCGTTGGGCTTCTGACTGCTTTGTCAGAGGACTGTACACAATGAGGGCTCTGAAACTGTTTAATTAGGTGAGCATGAGGGCAACGACAAGGACCTTTGATATACTTATTCATCTGACTGGTCAGAAGCATAGATAAATACATATAATTACATTCTTGTCTTAGTTTGGAACATTGAAGTTTCTTACAGACTTAATCAAAATCAAAGTGATTTACTCACACAAGATGTAGTAAATTACATTAGGCAAGACCGAAGCCATGCTCAGAGATCTCGGCACATTTGCTTGTGCTCATAATTGGAAGTTGACTACTCTAGATCCAAATTCAATTCATTTTCTAAATTTTGAAGATTTGGGAAAATAAAAATTCAAAGCAATGTCGATGGACTCTTTTGATCAGTTGTGTTTGAAATACTGACCATCTATCTGTTCCAGTGACCTATCTAATATACTAATTTCATGGTTTAAACTCTGCTGTTCATGCTGCATTACTTCACACATTATAAACAATATGTATGTTATAAATATTACACATGGTGACCCAAAAGCTCTCATTTATAGTGTTAAGATGTTCAATATTAATACAATGCTCCTTTAACATATATTAATAAAATTCAACAATCCTAGACGTTAAGTATTATATCCCAGTACAGAAACCTGGAAGAGCAACATTAACTTAATGTTTAACCAAATAAACAACAGACACAATGAATATGTGTTCCTCCTACAGTGTACCATGTATATTGCATGTCCATAAATTTTCAAAACAAAATAAACTCGGATACATCCCTCAAATTCAAATATTTTGAAAACCAAATGCATCCACAGCCAAGTTGTCCCCAGGTCTGCTCCTGCATTGAAGTGTGGTAGCTGCTAGAAACCCAGCAGGAACGGATTTCAGGAAAAATTAATTAAAGATTGTGTTGAGAGGACCTCAATAAAGTGGGGGCTATATGCTTTCTATATACAAGGCTTTGCTACCTTGTGATTATATGATAACTGCTAATTTGTCGAAGACTGATGCTAGTTGTGTATTAATGCATTTAATTTCTCTATTGTTCCAGCTTGAGCTTGTGATCGTGCGATGCCTGCTATTTAGTCAAGACTGATACTAGTTGTGTATTAATGCATTTGAGGATGCCCAAAGAATTCTGTATCATTAAAAGCAGGCCTGCTGACACATCTTATCTTAAAATTGCCTTTGTTTTGCCCACATTGGGGAAATCAGTTGCCGTTAAATAGATTTATGCTTACTTCCATTTGGAGATGCAGATTACTTTAACATTTTCAAAGTCACTTACACTAAAAACATTTCATTGATGCCTACCTTCTGCAGTTAATTCATTGTTATTCCATTTTGCCTTTTTGGTGTCATATAACAATAAAAGAGAAAAGCTTCTGAGATCGATGAAATTAGAAAAGCCCAATAAACTCGAGAGCTGATTTGTCCTGCAACCTTACCTAGATAAAAATGTTGGAATGAGAGGTGTTTTTGAAATTCAAGAAGAAAAGATTTCTAACGTGGTTCTTTCATTTGTCTTCATAAGCGACAAAATTTTAAGAGCAAAATGAGAAAAGCAATTCACTAAAAAAATATGAAGAGGTTGGAGCTAAAGGAATGCTTCTTAATATTTCAAAGTTATTACAGAGCCATAATGCAGTACATTTGCAAGTCAACAACTTTCCTGCTAACATCATTGTTATGACTGCTGTGTCAATGAATGCATACATTCCTTCACCATGAGCTTGCACCAACACAGGGCAGACTTGTGTGTCTCGGTCTACAACCATTCTTGCAAAGGAAGCTGACCCTAGCTCTGAAATATTGTAGTCACAACTTCCTCTGCATTATCTTCAATAAACTCCAAGGGCTCACCCAAATATTGCACACACTCTTCCCTTACAACATCAGAAAGTTCTAGCTCCCCTAGTCCTTTGAGACCTTTGAACAAAACTGTAAATGTTGACTTGTCTGGGTGAGATTCTGTCTGTTTCATCAATTCAAATGTTTTCATTGCATTGTCAACCATTCCAACTTGTAAAAAAGATCCTATTATCTCTGTGCAAACCCTTGTATCAGGTCTTAGCCCTTCTTGTTGCATCATTAGCAAAAGCGTCTCCACTTTTTCAATCAGTTTGTTTCTTCCTAACATCATTATCATGTCAGCATAGAGGGGCAAACTGGGCTTGTACCATATTTCCTTGCGCACTGCTTCAAATACCTAACAAGGTAAGCCCACCTTCCATGTCAGGTGGTATACAGGTAAAATTGAACTGATATAATTACTTATTAGTTCATACCCATTAAATTAAAACTCTGAAATGTGCCCACAAGATCACTCCAAATATGTTCACATTCATCCATCCAAAATTAAGCTACGTCATTGTGAATATAAAAACATTTAGACCGTACATATCAACACATTTCAGACCTGCATTTATTTTCAGGTCTTTAACTGAAGAGTTATTGAAGACATTCCAACTGGTTCTACCTAAGTGACTGATTGGAGCAGTTACCCAAGGATAGCCAAAGTTCAAACCCACCTGCCTTGTTACCAGATATAATGCAGAGATTAAAAGCATACTAGATCCAAATGAAAACATAGTTCCTAACAAAAGGAAAAATAAATATGGTCTATCAGGCCTGTTACATGTGATTGCATTAAATCTTAAAGGCTCTTATGTTCATTTGCATGAATCAATAGTAGCCATGTCTGTTGGAAAACAAAATACAAGATGTCAAAAAAACAAATTATATAGAAGACAAAAAACACATTCTTCTAAGAAAATATCTCAGCATCTATAATTTCTTTCATAGAAGATTTTTTATTTAGGGTCAACTGAGTTTAAAGAACTATATCAACTCTTTCCAGAATAGAACAACACTTTAATATTGTAGAGATGAAAAGTGCATCCCTAGCACTTTGACCCACTCATTTTGGACTCACTTCAACCGTTTGTCCCTAATGCAATAGTCTAGCTTTCAAATAGCATATTTCTATGCAAGAGTCTGCATTCATCCTAAAATTGAACTGAACCTGAGTTCCCATTCCCCTGTGGTTCAAACCCAACCCTTGATTCTCTTGTTCCCAATCGTGGGACCACTTGGGCGGCCCTAATCCTGCTTCAGAACTGCTAGGGTGGCCTTGACCCCAATTTTCTAAATTCAAATATAATCATAGGCTCAATCTAACTTGGCTCTAACTAGCCACTACCAGCCAACTCCCACATGAAATATCCAAAATTCGATAGGGTGTTGTATAAAAGGACAAAGCCCTAGGTCATTTAGAAATCCAATACATCTATCCAAGAACACTCACAAAAGTGTATCATTCACATCTAGAGCAATCATTGCATCAACATTTGCATAAATGAGGATAGACACCAAGCCATTTGCATTATGCGGCATGTATTCGAGCTTGTTCAAACATTGTTGAGTTGGTACACAAGGCATGACTGCAATATAGATAAGTCATAGATTCCCCCACTTGATAGAAAGCCTTCATGGTGCTCTTAAGTACCACCTAGTCCAAATATACATAGGCAAACATGTTTTGAAGAGCAAGAATATAGTTCAGGGGCGCAAGTTGAAAGATCACAGTCACACATAAGTTTAAGGCCATGAATCCCTGAATCAAGGCCACCCATGCAGTTTTGACCCCTGACAAAGCACAAATCATGTTCTAGTCTATCAAGGCTCCACTAATGCAAATCTGATAGCAAATTCCTAAGTTGAATGACATTGAGAGAGTTACAATAGAATATTCCTCATCGCACACAGAGATAAAAGCATCTATCCCACTTTGACAGTTTAAGCATTTATTGTAGTACTTGTCTAGACTTGGCTATTTTATACAGGTTAATCTCTAAATTGATTGAAGTGTAATATTTTTTACCTCTTCATAAATTGGTGAACACAACATTTCCTACACCCCCCGGGTTTGGACTTAGTTTATATTTTCTGATTTTTGTTTCAGATTTGATTTTTTATGAGAATCAAATTTTCTGACCAGATCTTAAAGTTTTCTTGGTTTGCATTGTCTTGTAGTTGCTTTTTATTTTTCTTGTATGCCAAGGTCTCAACCTATCATCCACTTTCCACTAAGAAGCCCGAGGCTCAACCCTACAATGGCTTTGACTCAAGGTGAGGAAGATATGGTTGAGTATCTGAATGCTACTAATTGTTTTAATGGGGAGGATGCTTTTGACCATGATGCTCATGTTGCACAAATGGATGGCAAGATATGGCTCTTACCACACAAATGCTTCCATCAAATCTTGCTAATTTGGATAATGATGCTAATCCTTTGGATTTGATTGTTGTCTTTCATATTTGTTGATAACTAAGCCATATGGGATGGAAGTATTAACGTGTACAGGTGAACGGATAAGCTCATCAAGTTCTTTGAATGGTGTGTCTCTTCCTCCTCCTTCACAAGCCTCTTCATCTATTGTGCCTTCTAACACTTCTTCTACCATTATAGGCATGCCAAATGTATCTACTACTACTGTGTATCCATGCTTTATAGCTCCTACCACCAATCCTCTCCTTATGCCAGCTTCTCATATTCAAACCACCACTATTTTTCCCTTTCATATTGTTACTCCACCTTCATCCATTATTTTCCAGTTTGTATATACCCCTCCCATCATCTCTAATGTGGCTACATCCACGCCCATTCCTAATGTTCATCCTTCTACCATAGATGTCATTCTTAAAAGACTTGATGAGATGCAAAGTAAAGTTGATACCCATTACTCCTAATGTTCATCCTTCTACCATAGATGCCATTCTTAAAAGACTCAATGAGATGCAAAGCAAAAATCATCCCCTAGTAATCAAAAGGACATCACAAAAGAAATCAAAGCATAATTCGCTTTCATATGAGATTCTTGCTTATTCGTTTCCAGTGGGTTTTGTGGCACCTTATTTTCAGATGTATAATGGTGTTAAGGGGAAGGGCCTATGATGATAAGCTTCTTGCAAAAATCATCCCCTAGTAATCAAATGGACATCACAAAAGAAATCAAAGCATAATTCGCTTTCATATGAGATTCTTGTTTATTCATTTCCAGTGGGTTTTGCGGCACCTTGTTTTCAGATGTATAATGGTGTTAAGGGGAGGGACCCTATGATGTTAAGCTTCTTGCAAAGCTCTTTCCTAGAAACTTAAAGGATTATGCAATTGGAGGGCTTTATTCTCTTCCTCATGGTTCTATCCATTCCTTCAACAATTTGGCAAATGCCTTTGTGCAGCACCTTCAATGTTAATATTAGTTTAAAACTTTAAATTTACAATTTCAGATTTAGTGGAATGCAAACAAGGATCAAATGAGCAGATTTGTCAAGGGCATATTCTCTACCATTCAAGAGATAGTGTATCTACATACTTATGCCTCTTTCATCGATTTGTGTAAAAATTTGAGAAATATTGAATTGAAACTTTCTAAGGATAATGTGTTTAAATATGGATCTTCTAAAGCCCCTTCTCAATCGTCTTATCCTCAAATTTTCAACAGAAAAATAGTTTTCAAAAGGGTAAGGATAAACAAGAATAGGCAAAATGTTCATCATGTTGCTAATCTACAGTCATCTTCTAATGTAATTGCTGTAAAGCCTCAAAATCAAAGGAAATTTACTCAGCTTCAAGATCTTTCAGCTGTAAATTTGATTACTCTTCCTCCTATACAAACATTGGGAACCCCAAAGTTTGCACCTAAAGGTTTTGATGAAAACAAATTTTGTGATTTTTGTAGAGTAAATGGTTATGCTACACAGTGTTGTGTTGCATTTGTTGATGTTATAGCAGCTTTGGGCTCATCCTTCCAGCCTCAATTCAAGTCATAAAATTGCATATAGCCTATCGGCTATTTATTTTATCAAGACATTCGATGATGGAGAGACACGTCACTTGTATATTGAATAATATTTTATTTATTTGTTAATTGTAAGAGACCTGGTGTCTCTCAACCCCGACTGATGCCAAAGACTGCAATTGATTTTTTTGTGCTTGCTGCTTTTTGAGAGTTTTTGTATTTTTATTTTTATTTTTGCTTGAAAGGATTTGCGATTTTTGAAATAAATGATGCTATGAATGTATAAATGCAAATAAATAAATTTGAGCAACAGTAAATATATATAATGAGCTGCTAACGCCTTTCTTATTTCAAATAAGTGATTACAATATAAAAAGGCACACATGCATGTAAAAAGGCAGCTGATTGAATAATGAATGAACCTGGTGTTATTTGCAGCGATGTAATAACCAGCTGCAGAATTCAATGTCCACAGAAGACATGATTTCCAGCTACAAGTTGACTCCAAATGCCTCCAAAGAAATATGCAACCTCAAAGGAAGTGAAATCAAAATAAAAGGCAAGGTGATTTTGCTCTGGATCCACACGCCTATCAGCTGAAATGGTACGGCCCTAGCAGCAATACATATGCCGTATGGCTGAGAAGAAGAGGCTTGTAATTTAATTGGGAAATGCTGAAAGTCGTCCTTTCTTCAATCTGATATTTTCTCCTTTCAAACCCTTGCTAGAAACTTCTCAATAAGCTATGATATGACCTCTGTATGAAGCCACGCTAATGAGCAATCTTCAGTTGATCTTTCACAACCTCAGTATGCTTGATTCTAAAGAGGGAACGTTCTCCAAAATCTGATTTACAGAAACCCTTGTTTCTCAAACTCCAAAGTTCTCAGAGAGATGAAGACAAATTAAAATAATCAATCATAATTGAGTTTCATTTGTCTTGAAACATTAAATAACCTTCTCCAAGAGGCTCGACCCCCAAAAAGCAACTCATAATGCATTTAATAATATTAAATTCGCCCTTTATGTGACTTAGGCTCATTAAATCATTAAATGGCGTCCACTTTAATGAGTAATAAATACTCATTTAATAATATAATGCTCCTTTATTATAAAGTTATAAAATACTTTATAATAAACCATTTAAATAATTAATATCTTCAATAATTGACTTTATAATATAAAGTCATAATAATAATCATTTAATTATTATTAAATGCTCCATTATTCATCGTTTGCTCAACAAACTGCCAAATTGGGTCAAAACTGAGATAGCCAACTGAGCCAGGTGCCTTGCCAAAAATAGCAAACCCTAATGACCTGACTTATTATAAATAGTAAGTGTCTGAATAACACTCTGTAAGCATCTGCAAAGGCCCAAACCTGAAACAAACTATGGAGAATGTCCCCAAACTCTGGATAACTGCAATGGAACCCTCTAATCACATTTGTCAGCCTACGAGGGTCAAAATGATAGGCTAACCCCTCAATCACCTAAACTGCCTAGGAAGGGGACATTACATTAATTCATAATTGTTCATTGTGGTCGACCCTTCCTCAATCAAATAGTATAAAAAGAAAATGTTGTTCGATCCTTGATGGATAAAGGACATATACACTTGTTCATTTGATATTTATAAGTGCGAGTAGGTGTAAGAAGAAGTCCATCAAAGTGCAGATCGATATATTGAAGGAGGCTGAGTTTATCATCAGCAAAAAGCATTATATTATTTTTGTGTTAGCATCAAGTTGTGGTGCCATTACTTGGCCTCATAATTGGCCTCATTGTAAAAGAGATCATTGTTTATTATTCAATATATAAGCAATATATTGTTGTTGGGTTTTTATCCCTCAAGAGGAGGGTTTTCCCAGGGTATATGCTGTGTTATTGTGTTTGATTTTGAATTAAATCTCTGCCTTATTATTTGATCATAAAAATCAACATGGTATCAGAGCGGGATTAGAATAAGATCTGGGCAGATATGGCAGATTACATACCAGAAGAATCAAGTCGAATTATGAATGAAGAATAGCTGATTTGGCACCAGTATTCTCCTTTGCATTCTCTTATTCTGGAAGTGTCAGTTTGTATTCATCAAGTCGCTGCATCAGGAAGCAAATTCTCATAAGCTGCTTGGCAAGTTAGAGGATTTGACATCGGATGATGTCTACGGTGAATGGTTGACTCTTACTCAGTTTTTCCATTCGTTCAAGTCCCAGTTAGCGGTATCAAGGGGAGAGATGTAGACACATCATCCAAGCAGAGCCTTTGGCTCTGACCGGCGTCTTGCTGGGAGTTCGCTATCATCATCAGTAGAGCCAACCGCGCGCATAAAGACAAGCGACCACCCTCCAGATCGCGACAAGAGCACGAAGCGACGCATGGTGTCTGCACATCATTTCATCGTCCTTATTTACACCTACAGGCGATTCCAAGTGAGTCGTGTGATGCGACCAAGGGAGTAGGCGATCTCATCATCCGGGCTCTGGATTGAAGAGACCTTAGAACACATTGCCACATTCGATAGACTGGTGCAGGCTTCAAGAAATCGTCATTCACTTTTTAGAAGTGCGCAAAGTCTGCAAGAGTCATTGGATATGAGTGACACCACTAAAAGGGTGGAGCTCGATATCGGCATCATCATTCTCCATTCGCACGCGACATCATTTATCGGTGGTTCGACATCCATCTCAAACTGCACCGTAGGCTTCGCAGGAAATCCGTTAGCAATTACATCTAAAGCAAGCACATTTCTCCATATCGAGACCATCTCATGCTGTAAGGTTCAGTTTGTGTCATATTTGGATAATTGGGTATTCATCATTAATGCGGAATTGGATATCATTATTGATTGCTCAAAATTTCAATGCATCTGTTGATCGCTTTCGTGGTTTGAGAATCATCAGGTGACATGACATCGTTGAGTGACTATACTCCTAGGAGGCACTGCTTGAAATCGCAGCATAACAATTGCCTGCTCCATCAAAACCTTCAGGAGCTTACAGAGTCAAAGCTTCGAGTTGTCATATTCCTGCAGCAGGTCGTGTGGAAGCAATTGATGCTAGGTCACGATGATGGCTGGATTGAGTCCCGTAAAGATTGAAGATAAGCATAGGCTTATCGAATAAATTTATTTTAAGAGCCATGATTTACAATCTAGTGACATCGGGCATATTGTAAATCCTAAATGGGCTCTCAAACAACAGTACATTTCGTCACTGTTGGACAAATTACTAGATAAGTTTTTTTTTTGTTTATATTTTTTTTATTTAAAACTCAGTCTGCTGAGTTGTGCAGATCTGATGATGTTTGTTTGATCATGTGTGTAGTAAAGATCGTGTTTTCTCTTGAATAGTGATCCCTAGGATGAGATCCTTTGGAGACACCTTTTATTCATTGTGAGATGTTCATGCTAGTTGTGAAAATTTTTGAGTGTGACTTAGAGATGAAAAGAGAACTACAATCTCGATTGTGATTGTTGATCACATCGATACCATTCTCTTTGTGCATGGACTATGATGGTGCCTTGAGAGGAATGATTCTATGTTGTATATGCTGGTTGCATAATGCGTCTAAGAAATCTGAGTTGAGCAGATTATCTTTTGTTGTGCTGAGATTAGCATTCTTGAGAGGAGCAAAAGATGGAAGAAAGATATATCAGAATCAACAAAGATAAGTCCTATTATTTCTTTATTTTGATCTTTTGATATTTGCTACATATTTCACTTATAGTTTGATTCTTATATATAAACTATTATTAATCCTTTAAAATGCAGGTTGAATCGAGAAGCAATTGAATGAGTTTTCTCAATGACATTCAGAGGGTGTCAAATTCTGAGGATTCAAGACTCGAGTCGTGAGCATGTCCAGGAACAGGGTTAAGGTTCTGAGATCAGTCAATGGAAGGGAGTTCACTTCCAAAAGACTTCTTTGCAATCTCTGAGGCAGGGATCAAGAGGGAGTTTTGTGACTTACCAAGAAGTTAAAATGTCAGATATGTAGGTTGCAGTATTGCAAGGATAGGTGCTAAAATCCTTGGAGGACATCTTCAACTGCTGAGAAAAGAATTGCACAAGATAGTCATTCTGGATTTGACTTTGGTAGCTCCGCAAACCTATTCAAGATAGGGTGATCCAGGATGAGGTCAAGAAGGACAGTCTTGAACTCTTGCAAGTCATTAGTACCAGAGGTGTGTGCTGGAAAACATTTCTCTAAGGCAAGCGTTGCAGGCAATCTTGGACGAAGAGGTCAGAAGGTTGATGCAAGTACTTGGAGCTTCAGAGGGAGTCAAAAACTGCATTCCTTAATGGTGTAATTGAAGATGAGACTCCTCGTGCTTGGTATGTGAGATACCTAATGAGCTTGGGTTTCTCCAAGAATGATGCAGATTCAAACCTGTATTTCAAGGTAATTAATGGTGAGGCATTGTTTTTGGTTCTTTATGTTGATTTATTTCTTACTGGAGAAGATCACCTCATTATCAAATGCAAGAAGGAGTTAGCTTCTGAATTTGAAATGAAGGATCTTGGGTACATGCATTACTTCCTTGGTTTAGAAGTATGGCAAAAGCCGAATGAGATCATTCTAAGTCAGATGAGATCATTCTAAGTCAAGGGAAGTATACAATTGACATTCTGAAGAGATTTGGTATGATGGATTGCAAATCCATGTCTACGCCTATGGAGACCAACTTGTAGAAGCTAAAAGAGGCTGCAGCTAGTTCAAATCTGGTGGATCCCACAATGTACAGACAGTTGATTGGATCGTTGATACTAGACCAGATATTTGCTATGCAGTAAGTGCACTTAGTCAATTCATGTGTGAACCAAGGAAAATACATCTAGTTGCAGCAAAGCATATCCTGAGATACTTGCGTGGCATAGTTGGGTATGGCTTGAGATATTCTTCTGGTGTGGACTTGAAGCTGCATGGATATTCTAATTCTAATTGGGCAGGGTGTGTTGCTGATCGAAAGAGCACCTCTAGATGTTGCTTCAGTTTGGGGTCTGCGATGATATCCTGGTGTAGCAGGAAGCAGTCTTCAGTGGCACTAAGCACCACAGAGGCCAAGTATATTGCAGCTTGTGTGGCAGCTCGAGAAGCAGTGTGGCTTTAGAAGCTCCTTTCAGGATTGTTTGGACAATCGTTGGAGCAGACTGTCATTCATTGTGATAATCAAAGTTGTGTGAAGTTTTTTGTCAATCTTGTGTTTCCTGACAGAACTAAACATGTTGAGATCAAATACCACTATATCAGAGATATGGTATTGAGGAAAGCGATCTAGTTGAAGTACATCAGTACTAATGAGCAGACGGCAGATATTCTCACCAAGCCTCTCTCCAAAGTAAAGTTTGTGTACTTTCGAGACAAGCTTGGTATTGTGGAGAATGAAGCCCTAGCCGAGAGGGAGACTCAGCTTCAATGATCTTCTGTGATTTGCTTTAATGCATTTCTCTCTGTGAGAGAGATTTGAGGTGCAAGCCCTTGTTAATGCATTTCTCTGTGAGAGAGATTTGAGGTGCAAGCCCTTGTTAATGCATCTTTCTCTATGAGAGAAATTTGAGGTGAAAACCCTTGTTTCCACCCTCTGGGAGTAGCCATGGTGGATGTCATGTTGAGTGACTCCATGATAACATCACAGGAGAGAGTCCGTGATGAATTTATTGTACTTGTGTTTTTCACCCTCTGGGAGTAGCCATGGTGAACGTCATGATGAGATGACGACATCACGTTGAGTGATTTCGTGATGGGCACTTGTGCACATTTACCATACATGGGAGTAGCCATGGTGGTTGATATCACAATGAGGTGATATGTTCCTTTTCCACATATGGGAGTAGCCATGGTGGTTGACATCACAATGAGGTGATATGTCTTATACAGCTAGAAGTATTCCTCCCTAGCTGAGAGGGAGTGTTGATGTTATAGCAGCTTCGGGCTCATCCTTCCAGCCTCGATTCAAGTCATAAAATTACATATAGCCTATCGGCTATTTATTTTATTGAGACATTCGATGATGGAGAGACACGTCACTTGTATATTAAATAATATTTTATTTATTTGTTAATTCATAATTGTTCATTGTGGCCGACCCTTCCTAATCGGCGATTTTATTGAAGAGACATTTCACTTCATTGGTGGCCGACCTTATACCTTGAAGAGACGCATCCTTTGAAGTCTTCCTCAATCGAATAGTATAAATAGAAGATGTTGTTCGATCCTTGATGGACATATACACTTGTTCATTTGATATTTATAAGTGCGAGTAGGTGTAAGAAGAAGTTCATCAAAGTGCAGATCGATATATTGAAGGAGGCTGAATTTATCATCAGCAAGAAGCATTATATTATTTTTGTGTTAGCATCAGGTTGTGGTGCCATTACTTGGCCTCATAATTGGCCTCATTGTAAAAGAGATCATTGTTTATTATTCAATATATAAGCGATATATTGTTGCTGGGTTTTTCTCCCTCAAGAGGAGGGTTTTCCCAGGGTATATGCTGTGTTATTGTGTCTGATTTTGAATTAAATCTCTGCCTTATTATCTGATCATAAAAATCAACAGCATTAAGACATAAGATATAGGATCTTATTGATAATAATATGAGATATGTTGAGGGCTTAAATGATGGGAGCAATCGTTTGTTGGGTCCCTCTTATCAGAATTTGCAAATCTATATAAATCCTTTCCAACATATAATCAGTCTAAGAACATAAATTTATTTGAGGCACAATCTGATATTGATGAGTTAGAGCACATTGATTTACAGGTTGATCATTCTAAGGATGAGTTTGTGGGTATACTTAATAAGGAGACGAATGTCGCTACATCTTCTTCTATGTCAGTTATGTTGTCCTTGATTTTTGACATGCAAAAATCAGAGATAACCCATCAAAATTTTAACATTTTTAGGCCTCAAGACACGTATTACGAGGTACAGAGGTTGGGCATTTTAAGTTTTGAGTCTATAGTCCTTTTGGCTAACATTTTTCACTCACTCTCGTCCGTTTTCGTGAAATTCTGAGTCATTTTTGGTGTGTTTTTGGTCAATTTCGGGTTTCTGGGGCATCACTGCAAGTAGGGGTTTTAATTTCTTCTTACAAGTAAGTGATAGGAACTTTTTGCCTTCATTTTAAGTCAGTAATAGGAACTTTTTGTTTTATTTGCAAGTTAAAGGAATTTTTTATATAACTTACAAGTTGTAGGAACTTTTTGTTCTAATTACAAGTTGTAGGAACTTTTGAGATAACTTACAGGTTATAGGAACTTTTAGCTCACTTTACAAGTTACTTTTTAAAAAGTTACTTGCAACATGTTATAAAAAGTCCGATTTCACTTAAGTTAACTTGTTATGAGCTCCAAAAGTTCCTATTTCTCTTTATTTTTAAAAAGTGAACTTATAATTGACTCTAAAAAGTTCAATTTGAGTCTTTTCTCATAAGTTTGCTTGTTTTGAACTCCAAAAAGCCTGATTTTAACTTAAATCACTTGCAAAGTGTATCTAAAAACCCGATTTGCAAGTAAAGGGCATTTTTTAAAGTTATTTGTTATTTTGTTCACTTGTAATGAGACTTAAAAAACTCGAAATGCTTGCAATGAAGTTTTACAAGTTATTTTAAACTTGTAATGAGCATAAAAAACCCGAAATTAGTTTTGCAAGTGTTTTTGTGGATTTTTAGCTTGCTCTTGCTCATATGTACCCTGATTGGAGAGATTTTTGGCATGAAGAACACTTGGCAAGGTCTGCAACTTTATTGAATCCCCCATTTTTGCTCTACCATTGCCACCATTTTGCAGATTTGAGTTTGCTCAAGGCGCCTAGGGTTTTTCTTCTTCATTTTGGCTTGTAAACTCTTATTGCAAGTATGTTCTTTGTTTCTTTTTATTTTTCTGTTTTTGTTGCTTTAAATCTTTGGTTCCTAGGTCGCCATTTTTGGAAGATAAGATTGTATATTTTAAAAGAAATGCCCTTGGTTGAAAACACTTTTTTTTCTCTCTCATACACCTTCACAAAAACCCTTCTATCATTCAAATGCCATTTCATGATGAAAATGCCTCTTGGCTGAAAAATGTTTTTCTTCTTTCATTTTTCAGCATTCATTTCATTTAAAAACATTTTTCATTCCACTTTCATTCACCCTTCATTTTGCCTTTCATTCCATTCATTTCATTTGTCATAAATTCCCCTTCATTTCATCTCATTTACATACCCATTTCTCCATGATCTCATTGCCATTTTCTGCAGAAAAAAGAAAGAAAAATGATGCCCTTGGCTGCAAATCAGGATTTTATAAACCAACTGCAAGTAGGAAGTTTTGGTCAAAAGTGCAAGTAGAAGTTTCAAAAATAAACTTGCAATGACCTCTCATTTTTCCTACCTTGCACTTTTTAACTTGCAATATGTTCCAAAAATCCCGATTACACTTTGCACTTGTTATCAACCTTCCAAAACCCGAAATTGGTCCAAAATGCACTCAAAAACACTTGAAAATGAGTCTTTAGGATCCAATCCCAAGTGCAAAACTTGTATTTTCCCACACATGAAGTTGCATGTTCATTCTCCACAATTTCAAGTCAATGTTCTTGTTTTTCCACACATGTAATGCTGTTTCCAAAACCCGAAATTGAGCTTTGGCCTCACTTTTGCAGCCCCTTTGTCTCATTCTTGTTAGTCCTGCTTGTGCACATGACCTACCAAATCAATAATATAAAGCATGGGCCTTATTTTTCAAACAAATTCCAAGGCTAGAGAATGATACAAAGGAAGAACAACAACATGACGAAGCTACACAAGGAGTTGAATAAGTGATATGATTGAGCATAGAATACTTTCAAGACAAAGATGGAGGAATGTTTTCCAAATAGCAACATGAAGACCCAATCAAGGATGATGTAGTTCAAGTCGTGTCTTTGGACACTTAGAATAGTTTCAATTATGTATTTGTAATTTAGTTTTGACAAATTACATGTAAAATGAAAAAATGTAAATTGCATGTGATCATATCACTTGCAAAGCTGTAATTTGTAATTGCATGTAATAACATTTCAAGTCAAATTACAATAGGACTTGTAATGTTGAATAATTCAACTGCAGTTAGTTAGTGGTTGAGAGAATTTCTCAAGTTAGTTGGGATCCTCCCACCTTTTTCTCAAGGCTTCTCTCCTATAAATACTTGAGGGGGTCTATTGTAATTTTTTATCTTTTGGCAATGCAACAAAACTCTGCTAGTTTGTATGTGCACTTTAAGATTTTGAGCTTAAATGTAAATCAGATTACAGTCAATTAAAAGAGGCAAATTGCTTTCAAACTTTGTGTTGATTCAAGGTGTTATGTGGTGACATTTTCTACATATTGATTGTGAGTTTTGTGGTGTTATACAAGAGGGATTCAAGCTCAATTTTGCAGACTTTGAGTTGCTTATTGCGTTTGGAGTTTTAGATTGGTTTTTAGATTTGATACTGCAGACTTTGAGTTGTTTATCACGTTTGAAGCTATTGTAGAATGCTCAAGCAAAGGGGGTAATTTGCAGACTTTGTGCTGCTTTTATTTTCTATGTTTGTGCATTAAAAGTGCATCATGTAGTTAGATTTTGAGTTGCTACATACTGTACTTGGTTACCAGAAAATCATCTAAAAAGGTTGATAAGAGAGTAAGTTGTCAAAGACTTTGTGCTTTCAATTTGTTTTCCCGTCCTGGAGGAGCAACAGAGGACTTTGTGCCTTTATGGAAACTTTGCTTCTTTATTTGTTTACTTCATAAATCATTTATGCTTTCAGCTGTGATTCTTTTCTGAAATAAGAGAAAAGAATAAGTGTCTTTTCTAAAAAAAGAGAACAAGACAGAGTTTCACCTAGATTTAGAATAGATTTATAGTTAAAGTTTATTTCTGAATTGTTAAAACAGAAAGCAAAGGGGGAGCCTTCCCTTTGAAAATAGGGGAGTTTATCTCACACACTATGGCTGAAACCACAATTTTGCATATCCTCAAGGTATACAAAATTTTCAACCAACAAGTTATTAAATTTTTATTGGATGAGATTCCACACAATGGGTGCTATGGTCCTTTGTATGTAAAAGCTCATGCCGCTTCCAAAACAATCGATAGTGTTCTTATTGATCTTACTTGTCAGTGCAATATATGCACAAAAGAATTTTTATTTAATCATCATTTGCAGCAGCAAGAATATGCACATTCAAGTGTTTATCTTAAAACGACAAATGGATTACTAGTTCAGGCTATGGGTTGCATTATTACAAATTTGGCTGTTAATCCAAAAGAAATTCCTACTTTATGTCATATTATTCCTAATTCAGATCAATTTCATGTATTACTTGGTCATTATTGGATTGAGTGGTGCCAAGAAGTTCCTTTTGTGTTACATTAGTGCATAAAATATGCTCACAAGGGTAAAGTTATCACTATTCCAAGAAATCTACATGGCCACTATAACGATCAAGTAATTTTACTTTGGATGCATCCATTAAGACACCTAAGGAACCACCTTATGAGTGTAAGGATACATTATATGATTTGTACAAGAACTTCAAAGAAAAACAACAGAACAAAAATGAATTGAAAAGTTGGGTATTTTAAAGACCAAAGCAGCCTGCAGTTATACATTGTAAAGTGGTAAAAGCTAAATCATATTATGGTCAAGAATGAAAACCGGTATAGTCTACAAGTCCAGAAAAGCCTCATGTTATATAGCTTATAGTATTCAAGCATCAAGGTTTGGGCATCTTTTTGCCTCAAAAGGGTTCGCATGAACAATAAATCTCATATGTGCCAAGAAAGGAAGAAAAACAATATTGTAGATAATTGTCACAAATCTAATATGTACTCAAAGGGTATCAAATTACATGGGTTCCAAGAAGATACAAAAAGTGAGTTCATAATCCACACACCAATATTTCTTCAAGCTAAACAGTGGTTATGGGCTTCAAAATCAGAAATTGTATCTCTCTCCTGCATATTTGTCAAGGAAACTACTCTACACAGTGATAAAGAAGCTTTACTGCAATGGATTCCAAGGGTTGAGTATGAGGCCATTGAGATTAATGATTGGAATGAGAATGATCTCATGGAAGAAGATGATTCTTCAATGCTTTTTACTTTACTTTTCTACGGTTTCCATGTTCTTAGTTATTATGTGGGTAATACAAAGACACCTTTAGTGCTGCATGCTGACACAAGTGGCTTTGAATATGCCATGTCCCCGATTTAAGGCTGGGTCGGCCAGCCTAATATTTTAAATAAATAAAATTATTAATAAATAAATAATAATATTTAAAATTTAATTATTGATAAATAATATTTAAAATTTGTGGCCAACTCCTTTTTAGTTGGCGCCTAATAATAATATTTGAATCTTCATTTCAATGTGGCCGACCTCTTTGGTTGGTAAGTTTGTTTAGTGTTTATGCAAGTCTGCTGGTTGGACTGATTACCACGGAGTTAAGACACGGACAGTGTTCTTGTAGGGACGTAGCCCTCTACAGGACAACAGACCTGGTAAGACGTAGTCCTTACCAGCTCTCTATGCCTTCACTCATTCAAGTCACCATCCTTTCTAATTATTCCGATTGCATTCATAGGTGCGGGCTAGACTAAGCAACTAGTGGCAGCGATTATTTGCGATTAAGCATGGCCAAGCTCAAGCTCTGGCCACAATCCTTTTGAGCCTTCAGCACATATAAGAAGACGACTCACCTATAGGCCGCGATAATACCTGGCACAGTGGAGGCACGAATCTTTTGTTCCAGATCATTCAACTCTGCCCTAACACTCCCGACTGAGTCACCATTCAAGCGAACTCCTGCAGAAAGTTAGAGAAGTCATTGAGGACACCCTGGGAATCTAAGCGCATGAAACCATTAATGTTGGCTAACAGGGAATCACAAACTGATCTGAATCTATGCAAGCGTTGTCATCTTGGGAGGAGCATACATTATTCTGTGTAATATTTGGCAATCTGAAATAAATGCAAATGTTGACGTGGCGCTTCTGAGATATTAAAATACCTGTGTGTAATCATTTTCATGCAACTATGGTATCTATTTGCAATTTTTTGTACACAATGAATTCAATTTGGATGTTTTGCTTTCAAAATCTGTTTGGAGTCCTCTGTTTACTGTGGAGTTAGATCCGGTATCTTACAGTGGTATCAAAGCCACAATCCTGCCAACCTGCAGGTTTTGAAAATGTAGACCTACAATGGGCTTAGGAATGGAAGGAACCCATGGAGAAGGGACATGCGTTGGCTACCCACATTCTTACCGAAGAAAGAAGAAACAGACATGAAACAAAAAATCCTGGAGAAATATTGTAGCAGCCTTAAAGCTCTAGAGGTATTCAGCAAATCGCAACAAGATGATTCCATTCGAAGGGCATTAGAGGATCGGCTACAAAGGGATGAGTGCAAGCTTGCTACCTACTGTCATTATGTGCAAGAATCTGCTGCTTATAGATCCATTGTCGCCTATGAAGAGTACTTGAAGATATTCACAAAAAATAGAAAGAAGGAAAAGAATTGATGAAGAAAAAATTGAAGTTACAAGGAGACGTGGAGGTAGAAATCAGGAAACAAGAACCAACCATGGAGCAAGAGCAAGGAAAAGAGGTCCTACAAAATGAAGAGACTTTCCACCTTGAAATAGACGGTAAACAAGGGTCCGAAGGAAAGAAGGTTGAAGTGGTCCAAGTATTTCCCTCCTATGATCAGCTACATGGAGACTTAGATGTCAGTTATAAGGAGGATAATATAACTTATGGGACAGCCAATGAGGTCTCTATTGCACCTACTAATGAAGAACACGTAAGTCTTCAAGGCAACCACAAGGATGAAGGAAGGGTCATTCCAGAATGTGCCAAACCAGCGTTGACTGATCAATTATGTGGAGGTTGGAATGCTACTAATGATCCATTGTATGAGCCTAGCATTGCTTCACCAACCCTACATCCTATTGGTAAGGAACCAATTTGCGTTTTGGATAACTTGGATAGTGATGATGTTCATACATATGAAAGCAATATGGAAATTTTGTCAAGTAATGAGCAAAGTAACCTTGATAAAGTTGAATTGAGGAATCACCTTATGAGTGTGCATACACCCTCTAGTCCAACAATCGAAGAGGACCATGAATCAACGTGTGTCTTGACACCCTACTCTTATGATGATGATTCCTCTATTGTGCATGATGATGTTGTCCTTTGGGGAGAAGATGATTCTACTCACTACTATGATGATAATGCCTTGATGGAATTTGAGGTTGACCTAGTCTCAAAATACAAGCTGTTTGAACAAGATGTCATAGGGGTAGCTGATTCTGAGAAGCAGGGTTGTGGATATAAATCAGAAATGACTAATCAGATCTATGATGGTGATGTTGAAGACAAATCCGAAATGCTGCATGGAGGTTTTCTGTCCCATGAGTCACACTCCTTGGAAAGGCAATTGAGAATGAGTAACAGTAGGATTATGGCAGCCCTTACTCACTTCGATGACATTCATAAGATGATGACAGATTTGTGTTGGGAGGCCCTAAGGGGACATGAAGGGCCCAACAAAGGAATATCTTTGGATGATTTGCACAAACTCTAAAAGATGTTGGTGGTAGGGAAGTCAAGCTTCCTACATTTACTTGCAAATAGGGATCATCTCCTTGCACTTGATGAGATTTATGAGGATGCCTTGAGAAGGAAGGAGGATGAAGTGAACAAGCTCACTCTTGAGCTTAAAGGCAGCGAGAAGAAGGCAAAGAGTGCATACAGGGAGGAAGATATTGAAAGACTCTATGATGAAGACATTCTTTGCAGCCATGGGATTGAGGTTGTGACACATGATTGGCACTTAGAGGCATTCCATGGAACAGCATTAGTTGATAACCATTCCCTCATGAAAGGAGGAATGATTGAGAGTGAGGAAGACATCATGTTTGAGTATGAGGGAGAAACTCCTATCAGACCGACAATTTTTGAAGAGCATGAAATGATGAGGAAGGGGAAGCTTGAGGTGATTGAAGATATCAAGGGGAAGTATGAACACTGTTCTGAATTTCTGATCTGGAACAGCAGTCTTCGGGCCTCACTTAGCATTGAGTTGATGGTTCCTACCCATACGAATGATAGTAAGAAGTTTCCTACTATCGTTGGTGTACACTTGAGAGACAAACAAGGGGTCTTATAGGTATGTCCTGGGCACAAGAGGACCCAATTAGTACAGCAGTTCATGACAGAGAAGATTCAAGACATTTGGCATGTGGGGAATAAGCCTTGCATGGTGGCCAAGCAAGTGGAGCAATTAGATTTGAGGTGTGTTTCAGAATTCTAGGGTTGTCTATATAACTTGCTTTATGTGAAATTGGTGTCACCTCTTGTAGGAAGCCACAACAAACGTTTGAATGATATTGGGTCAGCCAATAGCATTATGCCTTCATGTGTGAAGGGAGATAGGGGTGAAGCAGATTTTGGTTGGTCATTGATCCTTTATGGAGCACTTGAGGAGTCTACACATGATAAGGTACAACCCCATCATCTTGAAGACTCTTGGGTGAAGCATGAGGCTGCCCTACTTCTGGGGCTTATGGCACATATCATGCATGGATTTGCTTTCGATTGGAGCACACGTGGAGGAATGAAGCATCAGCTGATCTATGAACTTGGGTATGGGGATAGTGCCATCATAATTGGCTTTGAGTTGCAAATGTTCGCGTTTCGGCTGAACTATGATGCATGGTCCCTACCTTATGCTTTGATGAGAGATGGTCGTCCTATAATGCTACACATGGCTTTCCGTGGAAGTACCTTGTGGACAGAGTCTGTTTGGGAAACTTGGGGAGACATAGATCACAATGTTATCATTGGAAGTTGGCATCATGTTGAGGCACTGTTATCACTAGTCATTAGCGGCACCTTTTGCGTCATCATCTTCAGATTTTGGGGTGTTGTTCTGACCTACATCAGCAACCTAGAATGGACCGGTATGCCCTTTCAAGTATCTCCTATGTTCCACGGCGTTTCGGGGACGGGGACGGGGACGGGGGGACAGCAGGGGACGCATTTCGGGGACGGTGGGGGGGCGGCGATATAGGAATTTTTCAATATATATAATATATATGTATGAATTTTTAAAAATATATTATATAGAGAGAGAGAAAGAGAGCAATTTGAAATATCAAATATGTGCAACAATATCAATATGACAATATGTAAATAGATAAAGAGTATAACAGCGATATTTTCTCCTGGTCATTTCTGCGTGCTTACCCTACCCATGTGTGCATTGCAAAGTAAAAAAAAAATTGTATAAAACTTAAAAGTTAAAAGTCTTCATTTCAATTTTAGGTTGAACAACTAAAGTAAATATAATAATATTTTATTATTTAGTCAATGGCATTTGAATGGGGATAAAACATTTTTATCAAATATAATGAAATATTTAAGATTTCATTATAAAATATTTAATATTTAATATTTCATTATAAAATATTTAATATTTAATATTTCATTATAAAATATTTAATATTTAATATTTCATTATTTAATATTTAATATTTGATGAAACATTTAATATTTATCAATTATCAAGCAATTTTTATTTAATTTGACAATAAAATTAAATAGTTTGTTTAAAAATTAAATGTTTTATCAAATATAATGAAATATTTAATATTTAATATTTATCAAACAATTTTTATTTAATGAAATATTTAATATTTATCAAGCAATTATTATTTGATTTGACAATAAAATTAAAGTTTGTTTAAAAATTAAATGTCATTATCAAATATAATGAAATATTTAATATTTATCAAGCAATTTTTATTTAATTTGTCAAAAATCAAAACATTTTTTACTTCGATGAAAAGGGGACGCCCAGGTTGGGGGACTCCTAGCCATCCCCTGGCCGTTTCAGCGTCCCCTTTTATTTTCTAGCCATCCCCTTTTTTGGGGACGCGTTTCCTGCCATTTCCCGGTTTTAGAAAATCAAGGGGGGCGCCTAGGGGACTTCCCCCGTCGCCAAAACGCCACAGGGGACGAGGACGTAGGGTTTGAGGGGGGGACGCGTCCCCGTGTAACATGGAGTATCTCTGATAGCGATTTCGCACACCCATGGGGGATCTCTCGGAGTTGGGGAGTTAGTTGGTGGTGATAACCCCCTAAGGTACATTCAACTCTTCATAGTTGTTGGATGTGATAGCATGAAGAACTGGGATCCGGGTATTGATATGCTTGGTGTACTCATTCAATATGAGTCACGTCACAGTTATGGACCTGATGATGTTAATATTAGAGTGGAGCAGCAAAAGGCTTGGCACAAGTGGACATGTTCCCAGGATCGTATCTTTGACCACCTGTTGATCGTCTCGGCACTCATGGTCACGAGCTTGCAATTGCCTAAGGGCAAGCAATTCCTAGGACGGGAGGATTGTCATGTCCCCAATTTAAGGCTGGGTCATTCAGCCTAATATTTTAAATAAATAAAATTA
>VDFB02281492.1:764089467-764161203 GCA_007258455.2 Sequoia sempervirens | reverse complement strand
TCCATCTCAAACTGCATCGTAGGCTTCGCAGGTAGTTTGTTAGCAATTACATCTAAAGCAGGCACATTTCTCCGTATCGAGACCATCTCATGCTGTATGGTTCAATTTGTGTCATATTTGGATAATCGGGTATTCATCATTGATGCGGAATTGGATATCATTATTGATTGCTCAAAATTTCAATGCATTTGTTGATCACTTCCGTGGTTTGAGAATCATCACCGCTAGGTGACATGACATCGTTGAGTGACTATACTCCTGGGAGGCACTACTTGAAATTGTAGCATAACAATTGCCTGCTCCATCAAAACCTTTAGGACTTGCTTACAGATTCAAAGCTTCAAGTTGTTATATTCCTATAGCAGGTCGTGTGGAAGCAATTGATGCTAGGTCACGATGATGACTGGATTGAGTCCCATAAAGATTGAAGATAAGCATAGGCTTATCGAATAAATTTCTTTTAAGAGTCGTGATTTACAATCTGGCGACATCGGGCATATTGTAAATCCTGAATGGGCTCTCAAACAACAATACAGTTCGTCACTATTGGATGAATTACTAGATAAGTATTTTTTTTTTTGTTTATATTTTTTTATGTAGAACTCAGTCTGCTGAGTTGTGCAGATCTAATGACGTTTGTTTGATCATGTGTGTAGTAAAGATCGTGTTTTCTCTTGAATAGTGATCCCTGGGATGAGATCCTTTGAGACACCTTTCATTCATTGTGAGATGTTCATGCTAGTTGTGAAAATTTCTAAGTGTGACTCAGAAATGAAAAGAGAACTACAATCTCGATTGTGATTGGTTGATCACATCGATACCATTCTCTTTGTGCATGGACTATGATGGTGCCTTGAGAGGCCTGATTCTATGTTGTATATGCTGGCTACATAATGCGTCTAAGAAATCTGAGTTGAGCAGATTATCTTTTGTTGTGTTGAGATTAGCATTCTCAAGAGGAGCAAAAGATGGAAGAAAGATATATCAGAATCAACAAAGATAAGTCCTATTATTTCTTTATTTTGATCTTTTTTTATATTTGCTACATATTTCACTTATAGTTTGATTCTTATATATAAACTATTATTAATTCTTTAAAATGCAGGTTGAATAGAGAAGCAATTGAATGAGTTTTCTCAATGACATTCAGAGGGTGTCAAATTTTGAGGATTCAAGGCTCAAGTCGTGAGCATGTCCAGGAACAGGGTTAAGGTTCTGAGATTAGTCAATGGAAGGGAGTTCACTTCCAGAAGACTTCTTTGCAATCTCTGAGGTAGGGATCAAGAGGGAGTTTTGTGACTTACCAAGAAGTTAAAATGTCAGCTATGTAGGTTACAGTATTGCAAGGATAGGTGCTAAAATCCTTGGAGGACATCTTCAGCTACTGAGAACAAAATTGCACAAGATAGTCATTCTGGATTTGACATTGGTAGCTTCGCAAACCTATTCAAGATAGGATGATCCAGGATGAGGTCAAGAAGGATAGTCCTGAACTCTTGCAAGTCATTAGTACCAGAGTTGTGTGCTGGAAACCATTTCTCTAAGGCAAGCATTGCAGACAATCTTGGACAAGGAGGTTAGAAGGTTGATGCAAGAACTTGGAGCTTCAGAGGGAGTCAAAAACTGCATTCCTTAATGGTGTAATTGAAGATGAGACTCCTCGTGCTTGGTATGTGAGATACCTGATGAGCTTGGGCTTCTCCAAGAATGATGTAGATTCAAACCTGCATTTCAAGGAAATTAATGGTGAGGCATTGTTTTTGGTTCTCTATGTTGATGATCTATTTCTTACTGGAGAAGAACACCTCATTATCAAAAGCAAGAGGGAGTTGGCTTCTGAATTTGAAATGAAGGATCTTGGGTACATGCATTACTTCCTTGGTTTAAGAGGTATGGCAAAGCCGGATGAATCATTCTAGAATTCCGGATGGATCATTCTACAAGTCAAAGTATACAATTGACATCCTAAAGAGATTTGGTATAATGGATTGCAAATCCATGTCTACACCGATGGAGACCAACTTGCAGAAGCTAAACGAGGCTGCAGCTAGTTCAAATCTGGTGGATCCTACTATGTCTGGGAGCCGGTGTGATTGATTGGATGCGTTGATACTAGACGGTTCAGCACTGTAGAGTAAAGTGCACTTAGTCAGTTCATGTGTGAACCAAGGAAAATACTTCTTGTTGCAGCAAAGCATATCCTAAGATACTTGTGTGGCATAGTTGGGTATGGCTTGAGATATTCTTCTGATGTGGACTTGAAGTTGCATGGTTATTCTGATTCTAGTGGTGTGTTCGTCGAGAAAGAGCACCTCTAGATGTTGCTTGGAGTTTGGGATCTGCAATGATATCCTGGTGTAGCAGGAAGCAGTCTTCAATGGCACTAAGCACCGCAGAGGCGGAGTATATTGCAGTTTGTGTGGCAACTTGAGAAGCAGTGTGGCTTCGGAAGCTCCTTGCAGGATTGTTTGGACAATCAATGGAGCTGACTGTCATTCATTGTGATAATCAAAGTTGTGTATTTTTTTGTCAATCTTTGTGTTTCTGTGAGAACTAAACATGTTGAGATCAAATACCACTATATCAGAGATATGGTATTGAGGAAAGCGATCTAGTTGAAGTACATCAGTACTAATGAGCAGACGGCAGATATTCTCACCAAGCCTCTCTCCAAAGTAAAGTTTGTGTACTTTCGAGACAAGCTTGGTATTGTGGAGAATGAAGCCCTAGCTGAGAGGGAGACTCAGCTTCAGTGATCTTCTATGATTTGCTTTAATGCATTTTTCTCTGTGAGAGAAATTTGAGGTGCAAGCCCTTGTTAATGCATTTCTCTGTGAGAGAGATTTGAGGTGCAAGCCCTTGTTAATGCATCTTTCTCTATGAGAGAGAATTTGAGGTGAAAACCCTTGTTTCCACCCTCTAGGAGTAGCCATGGTGGATGTCATGTGTGTGACTCCATAACATCACGTGAGAGATTCCGTGATGATTTATTGTACTTGTGTTTTTCACCCTCTGGGAGTAGCCATGGTGAACGTCATGATGAGATGACGACATCACGTTGAGCAATTCCGTGATGGGCACTTGTGCACATTTACCATACATGGGAGTAGCCATGGTGGTTGATATCACGATGAGGTGATATGTTCCTTTTCCACATATGGGAGTAGCCATGGTGGTTGACATCACAATGAGGTGATATGTCTTATACAGCTAGAAGTATTCCTCCCTAGCTGAGAGGTGTTGATGTTATAGCAGCTTCGGGCTCATCCTTCCAGCCTCGATTCAAGTCATAAAATTGCATATAGCCTATCGGCTATTTATTTTATTGAGACATTCGATGATGGAGAGACACGTCACTTGTATATTAAATAATATTTTATTTATTTGTTAATTCATAATTGTTCATTGAGGCCGACCCTTCCTAATCGGCGATTTTATTGAAGAGACATTTCACTTCATTGGTGGCCGACCTTATACCTTGAAGAGACGCATCCTTTGAAGTCTTCCTCAATCGAATAGTATAAATAGAAGATGTTGTTCGATCCTTGATTCATTATATTCACTTGTTCATTCGATATTCATAAGTGCGAGTTGGTGTAAGAAGAAGTCCATCAAAGTGCAGATCGATATATTGAAGGAGGCTGAGTTTATCATCAGCAAGAAGCATTATATTATTTCTGTGTTAGCATCAGGTTGTGGTGCCATTACTTGGCCTCATAATTGGCCTCATTGTAAAGAAGACTATTGTTCTATATTCAATATATAAGTGATATATTGTTGCTGGGTTTTTCTCCCTCAAGAGGGTTTTCCCAGGGTATATGCTTGTGTTATTGTGTCTACTGATTTTGAATTAAATCTCGCCTTATTATCTGATCATAAAAATCAGCGACATTAAGACATAAGATATAGGATCTTATTGATAATAATATAGAGATATGTTGAGGGCTTAAATGATGGGAGCAATCGTTTGTTGGGTCCCTCTTATCAGAATTTGCAAATCTATATAAATCCTTTCCAACATATAATCAGTCTAAGAACATAAATTTATTTGAGGCTGTCGATATTGATGAGTTAGAGCACATTGATTTACGGGTTGATCATTCTAAGGATGAGTTTGTGGGTATACTTAATAAGGAGACGAATGTCGCTACATCTTCTTCTATGTCAGTTATGTTGTCCTTGATTTTTGACATGCAAAAATCAGAGATAACCCATCAAAATTTTAACATTTTTAGGCCTCAAGACACGTATTACGAGGTACAGAGGTTGGGCATTTTAAGTTTTGAGTCTATAGTCCTTTTGGCTAACATTTTTCACTCACTCTCGTCCGTTTTCGTGAAATTCTGAGTCATTTTTGGTGTGTTTTTGGTCAATTTCGGGTTTCTGGGGCATCACTGCAAGTAGGGGTTTTAATTTCTTCTTACAAGTAAGTGATAGGAACTTTTTGCCTTCATTTTAAGTCAGTAATAGGAACTTTTTGTTTCTAATTGCAAGTTGTAGGAACTTTTTATATAACTTACAAGTTGTAGGAACTTTTTGTTCTAATTACAAGTTGTAGGAACTTTTGAGATAACTTACAGGTTGTAGGAACTTTTTAGCTCACTTTACAAGTTACTTTTTAAAAAGTTACTTGCAACATGTTATAAAAAGTCCGATTTCACTTAAGTTTACTTGCAATGAGCTCCAAAAGTTCCTATTTCTTTTATTTTTAAAAGTTTACTTGTTATGAGCTCCAAAAGTTCCTATTTCTCTTTATTTTTAAAAGTTACTTGCAATGAGCTCCAAAAGTTCCTATTTGAGTCTTTTATCATAATGTTCACTTGCAAAGTGTATCTAAAAACCCGATTTGCAAGTAAAGGGCATTTTTAAAGTTATTTGTTATTTTGTTCACTTGTAATGAGACTTAAAAAACCCGAAATGCTTGCAATGAAGTTTTACAAGTTATTTTAAACTTGTAATGAACATCAAAAAACCCGAAATTAGTTTTGCAAGTGTTTTTGTGGATTTTTAACTTGCTCTTGCTCATATGTACCCCGATTGGAGAGATTTTTGGCATGAAGAACACTTGGCAAGGTCTGCAACTTTATTGAATCCCCCATTTTTGCTCTACCATTGCCACCTTTTTGCAGATTTGAGTTTGCTCAAGGCGCCTAGGGTTTTTCTTCTTCATTTTGGCTTGTAAACTCTTGTTGCGGGTATGTTCTTTGTTTCTTTTTATTTTTCTGTTTTTGTTGCTTTAAATCTTTGGTTCCTAGGTCGCCATTTTTGGAAGATGAGATTGTATATTTTAAAAGAAACGCCCTTGGCTGAAAACACTTTTTTTTCTCTCTCATACACCTTCACAAAAACCCTTCTATCATTCAAATGCCATTTCATGATGAAAATGCCTCTTGGCTGAAAAATGTTTTTCTTCTTTCATTTTTCAGCATTCATTTCATTTAAAAACATTTTTCATTCCACTTTCATTCACCCTTCATTTTGCCTTTCATTCCATTCATTTCATTTGTCATAAATTCCCCTTCATTTCATCTCATTTACATACCCATTTCTCCATGATCTCATTGCCATTTTCTGCAGAAAAAAGAAAGAAAAATGATGCCCTTGGCTGCAAATCAGGATTTTATAAACCAACTGCAAGTAGGAAGTTTTGGTCAAAAGTGCAAGTAGAAGTTTCAAAAATAAACTTGCAATGACCTCTCATTTTTCCTACCTTGCACTTTTTAACTTGCAATATGTTCCAAAAATCCCGATTACACTTTGCACTTGTTATCAACCTTCCAAAACCCGAAATTGGTCCAAAATGCACTCAAAAACACTTGAAAATGAGTCTTTAGGATCCAATCCCAAGTGCAAAACTTGTATTTTCCCACACATGAAGTTGCATGTTCATTCTCCACAATTTCAAGTCAATGTTCTTGTTTTTCCACACATGTAATGCTGTTTCCAAAACCCGAAATTGAGCTTTGGCCTCACTTTTGCAGCCCCTTTGTCTCATTCTTGTTAGTCCTGCTTGTGCACATGACCTACCAAATCAATAATATAAAGCATGGGCCTTATTTTTCAAACAAATTCCAAGGCTAGAGAATGATACAAAGGAAGAACAACAACATGACGAAGCTACACAAGGAGTTGAATAAGTGATATGATTGAGCATAGAATACTTTCAAGACAAAGATGGAGGAATGTTTTCCAAATAGCAACATGAAGACCCAATCAAGGATGATGTAGTTCAAGTCGTGTCTTTGGACACTTAGAATAGTTTCAATTATGTATTTGTAATTTAGTTTTGACAAATTACATGTAAAATGAAAAAATGTAAATTGCATGTGATCATATCACTTGCAAAGCTGTAATTTGTAATTGCATGTAATAACATTTCAAGTCAAATTACAATAGGACTTGTAATGTTGAATAATTCAACTGCAGTTAGTTAGTGGTTGAGAGAATTTCTCAAGTTAGTTGGGATCCTCCCACCTTTTTCTCAAGGCTTCTCTCCTATAAATACTTGAGGGGGTCTATTGTAATTTTTTATCTTTTGGCAATGCAACAAAACTCTGCTAGTTTGTATGTGCACTTTAAGATTTTGAGCTTAAATGTAAATCAGATTACAGTCAATTAAAAGAGGCAAATTGCTTTCAAACTTTGTGTTGATTCAAGGTGTTATGTGGTGACATTTTCTACATATTGATTGTGAGTTTTGTGGTGTTATACAAGAGGGATTCAAGCTCAATTTTGCAGACTTTGAGTTGCTTATTGCGTTTGGAGTTTTAGATTGGTTTTTAGATTTGATACTGCAGACTTTGAGTTGTTTATCACGTTTGAAGCTATTGTAGAATGCTCAAGCAAAGGGGGTAATTTGCAGACTTTGTGCTGCTTTTATTTTCTATGTTTGTGCATTAAAAGTGCATCATGTAGTTAGATTTTGAGTTGCTACATACTGTACTTGGTTACCAGAAAATCATCTAAAAAGGTTGATAAGAGAGTAAGTTGTCAAAGACTTTGTGCTTTCAATTTGTTTTCCCGTCCTGGAGGAGCAACAGAGGACTTTGTGCCTTTATGGAAACTTTGCTTCTTTATTTGTTTACTTCATAAATCATTTATGCTTTCAGCTGTGATTCTTTTCTGAAATAAGAGAAAAGAATAAGTGTCTTTTCTAAAAAAAGAGAACAAGACAGAGTTTCACCTAGATTTAGAATAGATTTATAGTTAAAGTTTATTTCTGAATTGTTAAAACAGAAAGCAAAGGGGGAGCCTTCCCTTTGAAAATAGGGGAGTTTATCTCACACACTATGGCTGAAACCACAATTTTGCATATCCTCAAGGTATACAAAATTTTCAACCAACAAGTTATTAAATTTTTATTGGATGAGATTCCACACAATGGGTGCTATGGTCCTTTGTATGTAAAAGCTCATGCCGCTTCCAAAACAATCGATAGTGTTCTTATTGATCTTACTTGTCAGTGCAATATATGCACAAAAGAATTTTTATTTAATCATCATTTGCAGCAGCAAGAATATGCACATTCAAGTGTTTATCTTAAAACGACAAATGGATTACTAGTTCAGGCTATGGGTTGCATTATTACAAATTTGGCTGTTAATCCAAAAGAAATTCCTACTTTATGTCATATTATTCCTAATTCAGATCAATTTCATGTATTACTTGGTCATTATTGGATTGAGTGGTGCCAAGAAGTTCCTTTTGTGTTACATTAGTGCATAAAATATGCTCACAAGGGTAAAGTTATCACTATTCCAAGAAATCTACATGGCCACTATAACGATCAAGTAATTTTACTTTGGATGCATCCATTAAGACACCTAAGGAACCACCTTATGAGTGTAAGGATACATTATATGATTTGTACAAGAACTTCAAAGAAAAACAACAGAACAAAAATGAATTGAAAAGTTGGGTATTTTAAAGACCAAAGCAGCCTGCAGTTATACATTGTAAAGTGGTAAAAGCTAAATCATATTATGGTCAAGAATGAAAACCGGTATAGTCTACAAGTCCAGAAAAGCCTCATGTTATATAGCTTATAGTATTCAAGCATCAAGGTTTGGGCATCTTTTTGCCTCAAAAGGGTTCGCATGAACAATAAATCTCATATGTGCCAAGAAAGGAAGAAAAACAATATTGTAGATAATTGTCACAAATCTAATATGTACTCAAAGGGTATCAAATTACATGGGTTCCAAGAAGATACAAAAAGTGAGTTCATAATCCACACACCAATATTTCTTCAAGCTAAACAGTGGTTATGGGCTTCAAAATCAGAAATTGTATCTCTCTCCTGCATATTTGTCAAGGAAACTACTCTACACAGTGATAAAGAAGCTTTACTGCAATGGATTCCAAGGGTTGAGTATGAGGCCATTGAGATTAATGATTGGAATGAGAATGATCTCATGGAAGAAGATGATTCTTCAATGCTTTTTACTTTACTTTTCTACGGTTTCCATGTTCTTAGTTATTATGTGGGTAATACAAAGACACCTTTAGTGCTGCATGCTGACACAAGTGGCTTTGAATATGCCATGTCCCCGATTTAAGGCTGGGTCGGCCAGCCTAATATTTTAAATAAATAAAATTATTAATAAATAAATAATAATATTTAAAATTTAATTATTGATAAATAATATTTAAAATTTGTGGCCAACTCCTTTTTAGTTGGCGCCTAATAATAATATTTGAATCTTCATTTCAATGTGGCCGACCTCTTTGGTTGGTAAGTTTGTTTAGTGTTTATGCAAGTCTGCTGGTTGGACTGATTACCACGGAGTTAAGACACGGACAGTGTTCTTGTAGGGACGTAGCCCTCTACAGGACAACAGACCTGGTAAGACGTAGTCCTTACCAGCTCTCTATGCCTTCACTCATTCAAGTCACCATCCTTTCTAATTATTCCGATTGCATTCATAGGTGCGGGCTAGACTAAGCAACTAGTGGCAGCGATTATTTGCGATTAAGCATGGCCAAGCTCAAGCTCTGGCCACAATCCTTTTGAGCCTTCAGCACATATAAGAAGACGACTCACCTATAGGCCGCGATAATACCTGGCACAGTGGAGGCACGAATCTTTTGTTCCAGATCATTCAACTCTGCCCTAACACTCCCGACTGAGTCACCATTCAAGCGAACTCCTGCAGAAAGTTAGAGAAGTCATTGAGGACACCCTGGGAATCTAAGCGCATGAAACCATTAATGTTGGCTAACAGGGAATCACAAACTGATCTGAATCTATGCAAGCGTTGTCATCTTGGGAGGAGCATACATTATTCTGTGTAATATTTGGCAATCTGAAATAAATGCAAATGTTGACGTGGCGCTTCTGAGATATTAAAATACCTGTGTGTAATCATTTTCATGCAACTATGGTATCTATTTGCAATTTTTTGTACACAATGAATTCAATTTGGATGTTTTGCTTTCAAAATCTGTTTGGAGTCCTCTGTTTACTGTGGAGTTAGATCCGGTATCTTACAGTGGTATCAAAGCCACAATCCTGCCAACCTGCAGGTTTTGAAAATGTAGACCTACAATGGGCTTAGGAATGGAAGGAACCCATGGAGAAGGGACATGCGTTGGCTACCCACATTCTTACCGAAGAAAGAAGAAACAGACATGAAACAAAAAATCCTGGAGAAATATTGTAGCAGCCTTAAAGCTCTAGAGGTATTCAGCAAATCGCAACAAGATGATTCCATTCGAAGGGCATTAGAGGATCGGCTACAAAGGGATGAGTGCAAGCTTGCTACCTACTGTCATTATGTGCAAGAATCTGCTGCTTATAGATCCATTGTCGCCTATGAAGAGTACTTGAAGATATTCACAAAAAATAGAAAGAAGGAAAAGAATTGATGAAGAAAAAATTGAAGTTACAAGGAGACGTGGAGGTAGAAATCAGGAAACAAGAACCAACCATGGAGCAAGAGCAAGGAAAAGAGGTCCTACAAAATGAAGAGACTTTCCACCTTGAAATAGACGGTAAACAAGGGTCCGAAGGAAAGAAGGTTGAAGTGGTCCAAGTATTTCCCTCCTATGATCAGCTACATGGAGACTTAGATGTCAGTTATAAGGAGGATAATATAACTTATGGGACAGCCAATGAGGTCTCTATTGCACCTACTAATGAAGAACACGTAAGTCTTCAAGGCAACCACAAGGATGAAGGAAGGGTCATTCCAGAATGTGCCAAACCAGCGTTGACTGATCAATTATGTGGAGGTTGGAATGCTACTAATGATCCATTGTATGAGCCTAGCATTGCTTCACCAACCCTACATCCTATTGGTAAGGAACCAATTTGCGTTTTGGATAACTTGGATAGTGATGATGTTCATACATATGAAAGCAATATGGAAATTTTGTCAAGTAATGAGCAAAGTAACCTTGATAAAGTTGAATTGAGGAATCACCTTATGAGTGTGCATACACCCTCTAGTCCAACAATCGAAGAGGACCATGAATCAACGTGTGTCTTGACACCCTACTCTTATGATGATGATTCCTCTATTGTGCATGATGATGTTGTCCTTTGGGGAGAAGATGATTCTACTCACTACTATGATGATAATGCCTTGATGGAATTTGAGGTTGACCTAGTCTCAAAATACAAGCTGTTTGAACAAGATGTCATAGGGGTAGCTGATTCTGAGAAGCAGGGTTGTGGATATAAATCAGAAATGACTAATCAGATCTATGATGGTGATGTTGAAGACAAATCCGAAATGCTGCATGGAGGTTTTCTGTCCCATGAGTCACACTCCTTGGAAAGGCAATTGAGAATGAGTAACAGTAGGATTATGGCAGCCCTTACTCACTTCGATGACATTCATAAGATGATGACAGATTTGTGTTGGGAGGCCCTAAGGGGACATGAAGGGCCCAACAAAGGAATATCTTTGGATGATTTGCACAAACTCTAAAAGATGTTGGTGGTAGGGAAGTCAAGCTTCCTACATTTACTTGCAAATAGGGATCATCTCCTTGCACTTGATGAGATTTATGAGGATGCCTTGAGAAGGAAGGAGGATGAAGTGAACAAGCTCACTCTTGAGCTTAAAGGCAGCGAGAAGAAGGCAAAGAGTGCATACAGGGAGGAAGATATTGAAAGACTCTATGATGAAGACATTCTTTGCAGCCATGGGATTGAGGTTGTGACACATGATTGGCACTTAGAGGCATTCCATGGAACAGCATTAGTTGATAACCATTCCCTCATGAAAGGAGGAATGATTGAGAGTGAGGAAGACATCATGTTTGAGTATGAGGGAGAAACTCCTATCAGACCGACAATTTTTGAAGAGCATGAAATGATGAGGAAGGGGAAGCTTGAGGTGATTGAAGATATCAAGGGGAAGTATGAACACTGTTCTGAATTTCTGATCTGGAACAGCAGTCTTCGGGCCTCACTTAGCATTGAGTTGATGGTTCCTACCCATACGAATGATAGTAAGAAGTTTCCTACTATCGTTGGTGTACACTTGAGAGACAAACAAGGGGTCTTATAGGTATGTCCTGGGCACAAGAGGACCCAATTAGTACAGCAGTTCATGACAGAGAAGATTCAAGACATTTGGCATGTGGGGAATAAGCCTTGCATGGTGGCCAAGCAAGTGGAGCAATTAGATTTGAGGTGTGTTTCAGAATTCTAGGGTTGTCTATATAACTTGCTTTATGTGAAATTGGTGTCACCTCTTGTAGGAAGCCACAACAAACGTTTGAATGATATTGGGTCAGCCAATAGCATTATGCCTTCATGTGTGAAGGGAGATAGGGGTGAAGCAGATTTTGGTTGGTCATTGATCCTTTATGGAGCACTTGAGGAGTCTACACATGATAAGGTACAACCCCATCATCTTGAAGACTCTTGGGTGAAGCATGAGGCTGCCCTACTTCTGGGGCTTATGGCACATATCATGCATGGATTTGCTTTCGATTGGAGCACACGTGGAGGAATGAAGCATCAGCTGATCTATGAACTTGGGTATGGGGATAGTGCCATCATAATTGGCTTTGAGTTGCAAATGTTCGCGTTTCGGCTGAACTATGATGCATGGTCCCTACCTTATGCTTTGATGAGAGATGGTCGTCCTATAATGCTACACATGGCTTTCCGTGGAAGTACCTTGTGGACAGAGTCTGTTTGGGAAACTTGGGGAGACATAGATCACAATGTTATCATTGGAAGTTGGCATCATGTTGAGGCACTGTTATCACTAGTCATTAGCGGCACCTTTTGCGTCATCATCTTCAGATTTTGGGGTGTTGTTCTGACCTACATCAGCAACCTAGAATGGACCGGTATGCCCTTTCAAGTATCTCCTATGTTCCACGGCGTTTCGGGGACGGGGACGGGGACGGGGGGACAGCAGGGGACGCATTTCGGGGACGGTGGGGGGGCGGCGATATAGGAATTTTTCAATATATATAATATATATGTATGAATTTTTAAAAATATATTATATAGAGAGAGAGAAAGAGAGCAATTTGAAATATCAAATATGTGCAACAATATCAATATGACAATATGTAAATAGATAAAGAGTATAACAGCGATATTTTCTCCTGGTCATTTCTGCGTGCTTACCCTACCCATGTGTGCATTGCAAAGTAAAAAAAAAATTGTATAAAACTTAAAAGTTAAAAGTCTTCATTTCAATTTTAGGTTGAACAACTAAAGTAAATATAATAATATTTTATTATTTAGTCAATGGCATTTGAATGGGGATAAAACATTTTTATCAAATATAATGAAATATTTAAGATTTCATTATAAAATATTTAATATTTAATATTTCATTATAAAATATTTAATATTTAATATTTCATTATAAAATATTTAATATTTAATATTTCATTATTTAATATTTAATATTTGATGAAACATTTAATATTTATCAATTATCAAGCAATTTTTATTTAATTTGACAATAAAATTAAATAGTTTGTTTAAAAATTAAATGTTTTATCAAATATAATGAAATATTTAATATTTAATATTTATCAAACAATTTTTATTTAATGAAATATTTAATATTTATCAAGCAATTATTATTTGATTTGACAATAAAATTAAAGTTTGTTTAAAAATTAAATGTCATTATCAAATATAATGAAATATTTAATATTTATCAAGCAATTTTTATTTAATTTGTCAAAAATCAAAACATTTTTTACTTCGATGAAAAGGGGACGCCCAGGTTGGGGGACTCCTAGCCATCCCCTGGCCGTTTCAGCGTCCCCTTTTATTTTCTAGCCATCCCCTTTTTTGGGGACGCGTTTCCTGCCATTTCCCGGTTTTAGAAAATCAAGGGGGGCGCCTAGGGGACTTCCCCCGTCGCCAAAACGCCACAGGGGACGAGGACGTAGGGTTTGAGGGGGGGACGCGTCCCCGTGTAACATGGAGTATCTCTGATAGCGATTTCGCACACCCATGGGGGATCTCTCGGAGTTGGGGAGTTAGTTGGTGGTGATAACCCCCTAAGGTACATTCAACTCTTCATAGTTGTTGGATGTGATAGCATGAAGAACTGGGATCCGGGTATTGATATGCTTGGTGTACTCATTCAATATGAGTCACGTCACAGTTATGGACCTGATGATGTTAATATTAGAGTGGAGCAGCAAAAGGCTTGGCACAAGTGGACATGTTCCCAGGATCGTATCTTTGACCACCTGTTGATCGTCTCGGCACTCATGGTCACGAGCTTGCAATTGCCTAAGGGCAAGCAATTCCTAGGACGGGAGGATTGTCATGTCCCCAATTTAAGGCTGGGTCATTCAGCCTAATATTTTAAATAAATAAAATTATTAATAAATAAATAATAATATTTAAAATTTAATTATTGATAAATAATATTTAAAATTTGCGGCTGACTCCTTTCTAGTTGGCGCCTAATAATAATATTTGAATTTTCATTTCACTGTGGCCAACCTCTTTGGTTGGTAATTTTGTTTAGTATTTATGCAAGTCTGTTGGTTGGATTGATTACCATGGAGTTAAGACATAGACAGTGTTCTTGTAGGGATGTAGCCCTCTACAAGACAACTGACCTGGTAAGACGTAGTCCTTACCAGCTCTCTATGCCTTCACTCGTTCAAGTCGCCATCCTTTCTAATTATTTTGATTGCATTCATGGGTGCGGGCTAGACTAAGCAACCAGTGGCAGCGATTATTTGCGATTAAGCATGGCCGAGCTCAAGCTCTGGCCACGATCCTTATGAGCCTTCAGCACATACAAGAAGATGACTCACCTATAGGTCGCGATAATACCTGGCACAGTGGAGACGTGAATCTTCTATTCCAGATCATTCGACTCTACCCTAACACTCCCGGTTGAGTCACCATTCAAGCAAACTCGTGTAGAAAGTTAGTGAAGTCATTGAGGTCACCCTGGGAATCTGAGCGCACGAAACCATTGATGTTGACTAACAAGAAATCACAAACTGATTTGAATCTGTGCAAGTGTTGTCGTCCTGGGAGGCGCATACATTATTTTGTGTAATATTTGACAATCTAGAAATAAATGCAAATGTTGACGTGGGGCTTCTGAGATATTAAAATACCTATGTGTAGTCATTTTCATGCAACTGTGGTATCTATTTGCAATTTTCTATACACATTGAATTCAATTTGGATGTTTTGCTTTCAAAATCTGTTTGGAGTTCTCTGTTCACTGTGGAGTTAGATCCGATATCTTACAGAATATTTGTTTGTGGTTCACATCAATTCTTCTTTTGTTTTCTATGTGTTTTCTCTATGGATTGGGAATGATGCAAGTTATGGAATGCTTGGCAAACACCTTCATCATGTTGATCAAAAACATGGCTTGTTTGCTTTGTGATTTTATATCTTTAGCCTTTTTGATAAGCAATGCATGTTGTACTCCTCTTTCTTTGATCTTCTTATCTTTTGACATTGTTTGGCCTTTTACTTATGCCATGCTTCTTGTGCTTTTATCCTCATTTCACTTTCTATACTTACATCTTTTAAATCTTTGGCCTTTTGATTATGCCTTGCATATTGTGTCTTATCTACTTGTATGTTTTTCACATCTCATCTTCCATCTATGATACAAGGTTGAAAATTGCATACTTTGCAATCTTCACCTTACGTCTTTCCACTGATTTTGTGTCCATGCCCCTAGTCATGTTTTAGGTACCATTCTGTCAATTTTCAGGCCTATACCCATCTCTAGTGAATCATGCAAGCATAAACAGTCACTATTCCATATTTCCTACCCCTCCCTAAAGTATTGGCTACTTGTTCCTAAAGGACACTAACGTCCTAGGCGCTAGCATCCCATTCAAATTTCTCAAAGTTTTAGTTCCTCTCTTGTTCACTCTTCCTCCCTCTTGATGCAGAAAAGCTAAGTTTCCTGTATAAGGTGTTGATCTAAATTTTCATATCTCCATCATTTCCATACTCTCCTCCATGGTTGAAACATTCCTAAATTCCCCTTTCTTTCTCCTCATCCATAGCTTGCTTCAAATCATCTCCCACATTCACTAGAATTTCCTTTCCAAGATCTCCCATACCAATCCTCCATTGTTGCAGATCCAAAAACCTCTTCCACATCAGCCCTTTGGCTCACCAAAAGATCTCCATCTCCCTAATTCCTCCATTACTTGAGCAGACACCACCATGGCTAGACATCCTCCTAGGGTTGTTTGGTAGCTGTAAATCCTTGCATACACCACTCCAACACCAAACCTAGGTTACACACACAACTTTTTATGTGCTACCATGGAGACTGAAAAATGCCAAATAGAAGACTAGCTGAGGCAATTTCCCATATAGCACTAGCCATTTTTTCACTCACATTCAGACATCATTTTCTCAGCATACAGAGGTCACATCAGCATTCTGCAGGTACCACTGAGTTCAAAAAAGTTAGGCAAGCAACTCCAGAAAGTTGCAAGTCATTCCAACACAAAGACACAAGCACCTGAGTAGACACAAGCACCCAAGACTAGGAAGTAGTGCTCAAGAGCAGACACTAGTGTGGACACAAGTGTGCATCTCCAGTGCTTATGTCCAAAAACATCAGATTTGACTGAAAACTTCAAGGAAGTATCTGTCGTTTTTATGTACTTTCATTAGGATAAATAAATCTGGCATTTTATTGCAATAATACAACTAGAAAGTAAAATTAAAACCTTAAACATATCTAGAGTACAACTAAAAAAATTCTTTTAGATACTTGTCACTTTTCTCCCCCACATGGGGAGCATTATGTTCATGATACTTTCTTCTCCTGCTTGGAGATTTACATATTGCTTTACCATGATACTCTCATGACACTGTCTTTCTCTGGTACTCTTGCCCATTTGCTTTTTCATGAAAATGTCTATTTGGAAAATTAGTATGGTCTCTACAAGGTGTAATTATACTTATGATTTCATGCTTATCTCTTACAGGACATGTTGCATGATATTATCTTGTAGACTATCATGCTTATTTGAGTTATTTCATATTACATGCTTACATGACATAGACCTACGCTTACATGTTTACATCTAGCACATTGGCTTCTCTTACTTGTTCTTTGTCCTCACTTGGAAGCAACATTTGGGGCACATTGTTGCCTCTTGCTACATGTTCTTTCACAATCATACCTTGACACATTATCTCATAATTGTTACACGATTATATCTATTACACTATTACATGTATATTGAGCTTACATGATTATATCTTTTCACATATTACTTTTCTCCTTTTCTCCAATTGATTGCATCACTTTGTATGTAATCAATTCAAGGGGGCATATCATATCACTGATGCTTTTCATGTGTATGGTTACAATGACTCTTGGTAACAATAGCTCATCAGGGGTCTTACAATAAGCTTCTATGTTTACAGTGACTTGGTGGAAGTCCTACACCAAATTTTCACATTTGGAGCTTCGCTACAGTGGTCCATTCAGGTATCTTGTACTTTCTCCTTTGCCAGTTACACTGGTCCATTCAAGGATTGTAAACTTCTTTTACGTTTTACGCGTTAAATGTTGATATTGCTGAGCAGTTGTTGTTCATGATTATTTTAGTTTTCATATCAAATATCATTGATAGAATTTGGTGTATGCAGGTTTGCAGACAAAACTATCATCATATGGAGAGTGATGAAACATCATCCATATCCATATCCTTTATAAATATGCTTATCATTTACTTTCATGTTGGTTGTTTGTTTACTTTGGCCTGTATCATTCATGGTTGCAAGTCAAAGGACGAAACGTAGAGGTGAAAAATGCATCCCTAGCACTTTTCCCCACTTGTTTTGGACTCACTTTGACCTTTTGTCCCTAATGCAATAGTCTGGTGTTCAAATGGTGTATTTCTATGCAAGAGTTGGCATTCATCCTAAGCCTGAATTGAACCTGAGTCTCCATTCTCCAAAGGTCTATACCACTTACTTTTGTGTTGGTTGCTTGTCTACTTTGCATGCATGATTCATAGAAGTTCACATGCAAGTCAAAGTGGGGGCAAAATGTAGAGGTGAAAAGTGCATCCCTGGCACTTTCCCCACTCATCTTGGACTTGCTTTGACTTTTTATCCCTAAAGCAATAGTCTAGTGTTCAATTGGTGTATTTCTAATTCTATACAAGAGTTGGTGTTCATCCTAAACTTGAATTGAACCTAAGTCCCTATTCTCCAAAGATTTGCTACCCCCAATCCTTAATTCCCCTACTCCTAATCATGGATCAAGTCCACTCGAGTGGCCTTGATGTTGGACCAAGACCACTAGTGCAGCCTTGACCCACATTCTACAAATTCAAATTTAATCGTGACGCTAAGCCAACTTGACTGCAACTAGTTGTTACCTACTGACTCACACATGATGTATTCAAATTTTAATGCTAGAGTGTTGTATAAAAGGACAAATCCAATGTTAAACGAAGATGTGTCCCTTGGACTTTTCTGGCCATTCTCGTCCCCAAGACATTACAAGGACACAAGGATGGCCAAGAAACATTCCCAGGGCCATCCCTAGTTGGAAATAATTAGAGGACATCCCAAAAACACTCAAAAGATTTGCAAGGGATCCCCCATGGCTTAGTAGGGGAAAAAGGAGGTAAGGTGGGCCCACAAGGCCCTCCATACCCCTTTACACAACCCTAAACCCAAAATAAAGACACTTAAAAACATAAAATTCCCTCATTTTGTCATTTTATTGTTTTGTATTTTGTGAGAAGACAGAAAAAGAGGAGAAGAGAAGAGAACTGCAGTGAGAAGAAGGCAAGAGAGCATCACAACTACATCATTTGAGGTAAGTTTAGCATCCATTGTCCATTTTCACAAATCCTTTTTAATTTTTTTTATTTTCCTTCAAAAGTTTCAAACACTTAGGCGGTATTTATTGGTTTTTTTATGTTTGTAGCTGTTTCTTAAAAAAAAAAAGCAGTATAGTGATGATGAGGTTGAGATTCAATGAACACACCATAGAGGCACTAGGGATTCTTCTGGTTGTGGAATTATTGTAGGTGAAATAAGAAGTAACCCATTTGAATGCACTTCTTCAATCCTTAAAACTTATGTAAATGGCCCATTCAATCCCAAAAAATCCCTTTTGCAATTTGCAACTCCTATAGTCAAAAACAAGCAAAAAAATTCAAGGGTGAGTAGACATTGGTTATGTCATGTCCCCTCCTCCATCCAAATAAATTAACTTTAATTTTAATATTAAAAATAGTGTTTTCCAAAACTAACAAATAACAATATAATATTTCAATTATAATAACACTAATATTAATAATAAAATAAAAATAATAATTAAAAGAAAAAACTTCAAGCAAGTCGACACCAAAAGAAATTCAAGTCAAGTTAGGTCGACTTATTAGGAATTAATCCAAATTGGTAATAGAAGGAGCACTCTAGGTTTGAATTGGGATCATCCTTTTTGCATCCATTTCAATTTCTAGAATTCTTTGCTGGGAGACGAAAACCTTCTGCAGCAATATTTCCATGGTGAGGATGAAACCCCTTTCCCTGGTTTTTAGGGGCAAATCCACTCAGGATTGGCCATTCGTGCTAATAGAGTTATTTTCACAACTTTCAGGTTAGATCATTGAGAATTATCATTACTTGGAGTCTAGAATGAATTTCCTAAAATTGCAACACCTAAAGGACGAAACCCCTGGCTAATGTAAGGAGGGTTAGAGTAATCTGTGAGCAGCAACTTTGAAACCAAGCAACCAATTCTGGAAGCAGTACAGGCCAGTGAACACCAAATCAATTGAATTTGAGGGCATGCTGTGGTTAAGGGAATGAGTTAGAGTTCCCTACAAGGAGCAACCAGCCATCATAAGTGGAGCGCCATCCTACTAGGAGGGAGAAATAAATATTGTTGATCGAATTCAGCCCAGATCTGGAGTTTCCATTGCCAGACATACACTTTTAGGTCAGTCGTACAGTCCCGTCACAGCCATTGTACCTCCTTGGAAGTAAATAAAATCAGAAATTGTCATTTTTGAAGGTTTCCAGCAGCAATCACCTCCAGCATTTCAAATTTCAGTCATTTTGAGGCGGCCATACAGCAGCTAACAGTCTAGAGCAGTTTGTACAGCAGATTTATTACTGGCCATACACCTGTACTTGGCCATACAACCCAAATGTAAGGTCTATGATTTGTGTTTATGTCACCAAAAAAATCCAAATCAGACTATTTTATGCAACTTGTCCATTGATGTGCATTGTTCCAATCATTCTGTATGAAAGGAATTTGATTTAAATCTCAATCATACATCAGAAAATTACATTCACTGTATATTTTCATATTGTTGTGTATAATCCAGTGACTGTAACTTGGCACACTGTTGATTCATTTTAGGGTTGATGTTGCCTAGCAAATCTGATTATGATGTAAGTGCAAACCCTAACTCAGTGATTTTGAAGTGGGTTAAGTCAGTATACAAACCCTAGGGATATCACAGTAGTATCAAAGCACAGTTGACTTGCCAACCTAAGGGTGTGTTAGCTTATGCAGCTGATCCAAGGGGATCAGCACGCTTTGGAGAGACAAAGAAAGAAATTAGAAGCAGAGTCATAGCAATTGGGGTCTAGAATTGGAAGAAGAGGTGAAAATGTCCAATCGGGATGAGGAATGGAGAGCCTTCATGCAAATACAATAGCAAATGGCAAAAAGGAAAGAACAAATGGAAAAACAACAAGAACAAACAACACAAATACTCCTCCAAATGTTGTACAACATAAATAATTCCAACAATTCCACCAGATCTGCACAAAATAATAGAGCAAAATGCAGTAACTCAAATTAGAATGGATCTGAAAATCATACACATAACAGCAAGACTCCAATTGGATCAACACCCAAACCCACACAGCCTACATTCTTGCCTAGAGTTGAGTTGACACAAGAAGAGGAAGAGCTGAATCCAACAACAAATGATTCTAATGCCTACATAGATGCATACTCAAGACTTGATCCGGGTGTCAGACGTCAAATCCCATTCACACAATTCCATAATGCTAGGAATGGATCAAGAGAAAGACAAACTATGTAGCAATTTAACAGACTTACAGCAGAGAGTGAGTAGGTTGACCCTCCCAACTTTTGATGGTTAAGGAAAGGTCAATGCACAAGCTTGCGTTCAAAAATTAGACACATACCTTTCACTCAGCCCTATGACAGAAGATGAATCTATCAAATTTGTTATTCTTCATTTGAAGGGTCCTGGGAGAACATAGACTATGTACAACCTTCATAGATAAATAAGATTCTAAAGTGAGGCTTTTTATGGAGGACATGAGGGAAGCTTGGCTAAGGACAAGCTGCTAAGCTATCATAAAGGGGTGGACTGATATTATACATCAACCACTCATCAATATTATAGTTACAATTGTGGATGGCTCTTGTTTTCTTATAACTATTTATTGTTCAAGAAAGTGCCAAGGATGCAGGCTTCTAATTTCAGATTTTAAGAGATGCCCTAGTGAAGGTTGGGGCCTTAAATGTTGTACAAGTTATCATTGACTCAACACGTGTTTATAGACTAGTTGACATGATGGCAGAGAGTACTTACAAACACATTTTTTGGACACCCTGTTTTGTTCACACGTTGAACAAAGCATTGAAAGACATTGAGAAGATAAATTGGGTGAAAGCAATAGCAGTAGAAGCTGGAGACAAACAAATGTTCATTTGCAACCATCACACCTCCCTTACTCTATTCAAGACTTTTCGAAGAAGCAATTCCTCAAACTTGTGGAGAATAGATATGCCATTTACTTCATCTTGTTAGAGTGAATGCTTGAGCTCAAGGCGCCTCTACAATTAATGATGGTTAAAGTTGAGTAGGATAGGTGGGCAAAGGCCAATGTAGCTAAAAGGAATAATGTAAAGTTGAAGATCCTTGATAACGACTGGTGGTCCACTTTGAGGTAATTTACTCAATCAGAATTTTTCCCCTTTTTGTATTTTTTATTTTGAAAATTTATATATCTTAATTTTAAATTGAAATTGGGTCTTATTCTGTTTTGAACATTTTGTTTGCAAACACATTTGCTCTTTCACCTCACTTCTTGTGTAGGTGATTAGGTCACCCATTGTGCACATGATTAGGTACATTGATACAGACTCTTTTAGTCCTGGCAAAAATTATGAGACATTTGGCAACATGCTTGGCTTAATAAAGCAAGCAATTCATAGCAAGGACCCTAATTCCAGACTATATGATGTCATGTCCCTGCCATTTACAGACTGCAGGACTAGAGAATGGCATTAGAAATCAGATAAACAAGTTAAATACATAATAATAAAAAATAGCTTTGCAAGAGGGGCCGACTCAAAATAATTGCCAGTAGGAGGCCGACTCAGATTAATTGTCAGTAGGAGGCTGACTCAGATTATTCAATTTAAATAATAATTAAAGCTTGCCCAAAGCTAACTACCTTCAGATGGTGATCGCCCAAATTAATGTAGAAGTTCATTATAAATAGAAAGACTAAATAAGTAAGCAGCAGGGTAGCGATCAGGTCTTAAGAGCAGCAAATTCTTATGCAGCAATTTATTGAAGATATCAATTAAGTCTTAGGAAGCAAATATAATTTGTTTAAGAGAGGCAATTATTAAAGAAGGCAACGGTTAATGCTAAAACCTAAGTTGCTGGTTTGGGTACGGGTTCAGATACGGGTTCGGGTTCGGGTTCACCGGTTCGGCAATTTTTTTTTTTCCTAGGATACGGGTTCGGGTACGGCCGTACTATATATATATATATATATATTATATAAATTTATAAACATAATGATAATGCCATAGACTCATAAGCATGCTCAAAATTACTAAGTTACCGGTTCGGGTTCGGGGACGGGTGCGGGTACGAGAACCCGGTACGTGGGTACGTGAAAAAATTTTTAGGGGTTTGGGTACGTATGGTGTGTGTATATATATTATATATACAAAAAAAAAGAGAAATATACAGAATTGTAAAACTAAATCATTTCATAGTATGATACTTGATCATTGATCAATGCCAAATGCCAAAGATAAATATTCACGATCATTGATCATTGATCGAGCAAGATTCATCATACATTTACCCTGGCAAACACATTCCCAGGTCTGAGATATTTATAAACTCATTGTATTACTTGTAACTGCTGTTCATTCTATTATCTGGTGTTATAAATCAATGTATTTGCTGCTACAAATAGACTGTGAGAAGTTGTAAAAGATTATAACCTTGTCTCAGATTGAGTACAGACTTTCTTCTATCTGCTGTTAATTTTCTGAGGATTAACTTCATACATCAGCTCTAAACATAACACAGGAAGTTCTTGCAATAAGTCTGAATATGTATTTCTGAATATGCTTGGTAAACTCAGTCCAATATTGAGTAGTATGTTTCAGATTTGGGTTATCAAATTTACTGTTAGTATCTATGGAGTGGATAGTAATGTTGTAATGCTGATTATCTGTTGTACTATTATCTACTGCAAATTTTTGAGGTTGCTGTCAATTCTAGTCGTTGTATGTAATGTATCTGCTGCAAATATAAGCTCAGTTTGTATTGCTGTGGTCTGGCATAGTTTTGGAATACTGTGATCTGCTCTTTGTTGGTTATTCTAAGTATGTACAGGTTTAATATTAATTTTTGAGTAGGTATCTATTGTGTATCAATCATATTTGAAAGTTGGAATGGCTTAGTATTGATTCCCAGATTTGCCTCTGCATTACACATTGAATTATCACAATGGAAATCATCACTATGAAATGAAATGATCAATGATCAAGTATCATACTATGAAATGATCAATGCTGTTTTAGGGTTAGGAGGAAAAAAAATTAAAAAAAAAATGTTTTTTAATCAAATTTGGGCCCTTTTTTTTAACTTGGCCCATGGGTTCGCCCGGGTTCGTGCTAGTACGCACAAGGTGCGCGCCCAGCACTGTGGGTTGGCCAGGGTTCGCGCAAAAAAAATTAAAAAATGTTTTTAATCAAGTTTGGGCCTTTTAACTTGGCCCATGGGTTAGGGGTTGGTGAACCGGATTCGGCCACGCGGTAAGGCTAATTAACCGCCACGCCACATAGCAAAATTATAATCATATGATCATAATGCCATAATGCCATAGAATATTGAAACAATGAAATACGCCATACGGTAATACCTCATATAATCTGTAATCATATTCATAATTTGCAAAAAAGTAAATAGTAAATACTCAAGTCTTAAAATGTCATTACACATTGAAAATTCAAATTACAATCAAGACAATATTTAATTCAGTATTACTATTCCTCTCTTGTTTCTATCAGTTGAACTCCTTCGTAGCTCTTACAATCTCACCTTCGAAAAAAAAGAGAAAACCTGCAAAAATCAACTATTTTAGCTTGGAGGCAAAAAAATGGTGTTTTTGCTCTTTTGAGTTTGCAAAATGAGCCTCATTTGGTCGGCCAAGTCAATATAAGGCAATCTGGGCACTTTTTAGGGTTTTGTTTTTTGTTTTAAGTTGATTTTTTGCCTTTTTTAAGGCTGGACAGCGTGGGTCCTCTCGGGTCCTTCTGGGTTCTGCCCGGGTTCGGCCAGGGTTCTCCGTTTTCCACCCGGGTTCTCTGTGGGTCCTTTTGAAGGACCCACAGAGAACCCGGGTGGAAAATGGAGAACCTAGGCGAACCCAGAGCCGAACCCGAACCCGAACCTGAACCCACACGTATTTTGGCAGGTTCGGGGGGCTAAACTGAAGGACCCGGTAACAGAGGCTAAAACAGATTTGTTAAGTAAAGATACACCCATTCAAATAGTGCCTCCTTTCTAAGAGATGCATTGTGATGCTCTCAATCTTATAAAGCAATAATAAATAAATGAATCTCTGCCACCCAAGGAGGGATGACCCTGCATTAAGGGATTAATAAACCAAATTTAAAAGAGATCGCCTAGTCAAAAGGCAGCGACCAGTTTAAGAGGTGAATGGACGTGTCCATCCCTTGGAGACACCATTTCATGGATAGGCACAACACTTGGAGAAACCCATCCCTGTCCTTCGTCCCTTTTGAGGACCTCTTTAAGGCAACCTTGGGATGAAGGAAAGGAATCAAATGAAAGGAAATAGAAATCTGTACCTTCTAAATTAGAAATAATTAATTGTTTGGCATATGTGCAGCAGTCTGGTTTTCTGAGTTTTGTGGTATGAAATCTGATTTATAATTATGCAGTTGCAGTATAATTTAGTATAAATAATTGTGATTGTTTATTAGATATTTGAAATACTAATGATACATTGCTGTTATGACTGTTTATGTATATCAGTGTATATTAAGTATGACTGAATTAATTGTTTTTCCACAGTTTATTCGTTATATGTCCTGAATGTTTTCAGCCATGGTTGAGGAGATGAGGGATTGCAAGAGGGGTTTGGTGATGGGGCACTCTCCTAGGTACGCCACCTCAAGGTGGGGACCCAGATGAGCCCCATGATGCCAAGGGGGTACAGAGGGTACTACCCTTGGGCTTAGGAGAGATGGGCTTCTAGGGCACCCTGTTGTAACCTCACCCCTCCACCATGGTGAATCAACACAAGAAGGCCAATCATAGGGAGAGGGAAATGGATGGCAAGATAGGGATAACGGGATGTGGACACCTCATTGGGTACACCACCTCATAATGGATGGCACAGGCCACATGAGGCCAAGAGGCATGGTATATCCGCTCTTGGGCCTAGGGCAGAGGATCCAGAGACACCCTATTAAGGTCACCTTATCCTATGCTCTCCTATGGTTGAGCTTCTCAAACAAATTTAAATTACCTTATGATCCATTTTATATTTCTGATGAGAATTTGATGATGCTTAATTAAGATAGTCAATTTATCGAATTTTTGGTTGTAAATGGTTTCTAACCTGTCTGTAGGGCTTCAATCAGATAAAGGTAATCCTAACCCAGCCTATTCATTTGAAAACTGAGATTTAGGGCTAAATTAGGGCACTTACAAATTGGGGACATTACATATGAGGAGCATATTAGGTCCATTCTGACATGCAATGTAACACTATGAACAACCTACTTCACATGGCAGCCTATGAATCTAAAATAGTATGCACCAAAGATTAGAAGAGTGCCTCCTTTTGAAGATGAAGAGGTGAAAGAAGTTTTTATGAAGGCCCTTCAAAAGATGTACAACACTAAGGAGGCATCCAAACTTCAAGAGCACTAGATTGCTTTTGTCAATCATTATGGTCCAACATTTAGCAAACTAGAAGACACTGTAATGTCCCCTTTTTGGGATAACCCTAGATTTGCCCTAATCTATTGATTTCAAGTGATCACCTTGGAGTTTGGGAATGTTTGTAGTGTGAGTAGACCCCTGCAAAACAGAGTTAGAGAATGTTTACAAGATCATATAAATTAGGATGCATATATAAGAAAATCAAGAGAACATGGTTAGGGATACAACTACTTTTTAGACCTGCAAATATGTTAGTAGACATTTATGAAATAGAGACAATATCATAATAAAATACATTTTAGATGTTCTAGTTCATCCTTCCTTGGACATAATGGCCTGATAGGGTGCCCAAGAAACCCTCTAACCTAGGCCTAAGAGCAGTACACCCCTCTTGGCCCATGTGGCCCTTGCCATCCATATGGGTGGGGTACCTAGTGAGGCATCCTATCACCGTTCCCCTTATCAGAACCATTATTGCTTAATTATGTAGGGGATTTGAGGGTGCAACTACAGTAGGGTGTCCTGAGCAATCATTCCCTCTAAGCCCAAGAGCAGTACACCCCTCTTGGCCCATGTGGCCCTTGCCATCCATATGGGTGGGATACTTAGAGGGTGACCCACACGTTGTTTCCCCTCCTCATAGGTCCTCAACTCCCTTATCATTACAATCAGATTATCAAAGTGTAGTCCATATTTTAATCTTACATATTGAACCAGTCCATATAGAGATCAATAATACATACACCATTTCACATTTAGCAATATAGGATAAATTGAATTTATGCAGGTGTTACTTATACTTACCTGGGTGTGATCTGCTGGAACTCTTCCTGATTCTCACAGCCACCGATCTGTATAACTCCCTTTGTCCTTTGTCCAGTCCCAATGCCTTTCTTTCTTATTCTATGTTTCAATAGAATAATATATCGTAATTTCTCAAGTATTACCGGAATATGCAGACTGTAATTAGTCTTTCCTTTCCCCCTTGTAATCCCTCTTATCCATCACGGTGGAAGCATAGATTGAAATAATACAAACAACTGACTAATTAACTTAATACTTAAAGAATATATCCTTAAAACATGAAGAGTATATTATCACAAAATATACTAGTGTATGAACCATTTAAGTCTACTTGAATAGCCTACTATAATTCTTCATAAAAGACTTTATCCCAACATAAATCAATTCATAAATCTGAACTGTTATATTATCTACTATATTCTAAATCATAATTATAATAATTACAATTTAGAAACACAATGGTGCTGACTATAATCATGACTATATTAAACACAAACTATATATATATATATATATATATATATAATATTGTTATATTTAACTTACAGCCAACATATACTTTATTCTCTTCACTGCTGCATGCTTTTCCGATATGTTTGATCTGCAGGAGATTCTTTCCTTATTCCCAGTCGTGATACATATACCTCAGACTTCTGCCTCACATATACTTTTCAGTATATACCTCTAATGGAATCTAATTTTCAGAGGTTATCCCATCTAAATTGCTGCAGAGACTTCTTCCTCTGAAACGTATTATTTCCCTTATCCTTCCTTTTTTTATTTCCACACATCTGCTGATCTGCCTATTGTATTTTCTACTGCCGTCCCTTTTCTGTAACACCCCACCCTTATATGGCCTCATATCTTAATGAAAAGAAACGTCCCTTTCAAATGGACATATCCTTTTGCTTATTGATGCCTGACTTCTTAACTATTATCTGCATAATGTAATCGCTGCCCTCCTATTAATGATAATATTAATCGCTGCTGCTTTGTATCTCTTCGTATCCTAGGATTCCCTTGGAGTATATTACTTTTAGCTTTAAGACTTATTTCTAATCGGTGACCTTTCATAATCACTATGGTTTATATTCACATATTAAATGTTTATTTTTATATTAGTTTTATATATATTTTATTATATCATAATAATTATTATAATAATATCAATTTGTTAATATCTATTTTGTATTGTTGATATTTATATTAATAATAACAAGTAATATATTTTATTGATCAATAATATCATTAGTATTTATCAATAATAAGTTGTAATATATTTATATATTATTAAACGATATTTAGGTTGTCAGTATTTACAAGTAGTATTTAGGATTTTAATATTTAAACGGTGATTATTTGTATTTATAATTATAATATTATCCTGATAATTAAAATGGCAATTACTTATATTTACATTTTGATATTTATTCGGTTCGATTATTTGTATTTCAATATCTCAGATTTAGCTTTACAATTTCTGGGACATGACAGACACATGAGGAGGAGACACATGAGGGGTTGGTTGGTGTACCATTGGATGAAGTTGTCCCTCATATTGACAATGATTCAAAATCAAACTCCTATTTTGATGTAGTTCTAGTAGATGAAGATTAGACACAGCGGCAATTTTTCTATATTTCTGTCAGTTTGTAGTTGTCACCAGTAGCCTTTGGGCATTTTGTGGTAATTGTTATATGATATATATGCACATTGACAATGAAAGCAATGAAATTTTGTTAATTTGTAAGTCGACTCTCGTGTGAATTCTCAATTCAGCTCTAATGTTATGTAATATGGTTCTATAACGTATATGATGAATGCTTATATATAAATTATTAAAACTTCCTATATTTTTTAATTTTCCCTATTTTTTAATTGTCATCTCTAGTCGTCCCCTATAAAAGGCCTCCCATCCCCTACTGTCCTGAAAATGTGTCCCATCATCTCGTCATCCCCATCCTAAAAACAGCATGGAACATAAGACAAATCCTTAGATTATTTAGACATCTGATACATCCATCCAAGAGCACTCACAAAAGCATAGCATTCGCATCTAAAGCAATCATTGCATTAACATTTGCATTCTTCATGGTGTATCTTCACTCTTGTAGAAACATAATTGAATCACTACATTGGGTCTGACTACAATCAGGACAAGTTGCAAAATCCTCCACTTTATCACAAGTGCTACCAATGCTTTTATGCACCACCTAGTCCACATACACAAGTGATAATGTTTCTGAAGTGCACGAACACACAATTCAGGGCCCCAAATTGCAAGATTAGGGCTGCACAAAAGATCAAGGCCACAAATCCCTGGATCAAGACTGCCCATACAGTTTTGACCCTGACAAAGCACAATTCATGTTCCAATCTGTCAAGGCTCCACTGATGCAGATCTGATAGCAGATTCCTAAGTTGGATCAAAAAGTGTGAATTACAATAAACTATTCCTCATTGCACACAGTGCTAAGAGCATCTTTCCCTCTTTGTCAATTTTAACATTTATTTCAGTGCTTGTCAGATGCCTAGACTTGACTCTTTTATCTAAATTAATCTTTGAATTGATTGAAGTAATTAATTTATTAACCTAGATATTTATTTGAGTGTTTTTTATCTCTACAAATATATATGGCAAATGAGAAAATGTACCTTAATTCCATTTTGAAGTTTTTTCCTACTTTGGTTAAATGTCAGAGACATCATGAGATTCAAATCAAGAATTCCTCAATTTTTTTTATGAATATTCCTACTTTACTTTATATTAATATAAAATTAGTACAATATTCACAAAAAAAGGATAGGGTGGTAAAAAGGCATACCCACAAAGTCTAATGAGACAGTCCAAAACAAAGACGAAGATTAAAACATTAGGCAGCTAACGTTGCACCAGCAGATGGCGGATCTTTATCATTAGAATTAAATCCCCAAACATCAATGGGGGCGGTGTCATCAAGAGGCTCCCAACCAATAATAGCACCTGCCTCCTCAGGATTGTCTTCAACTGGTTGTTGCTAGCGAACTAGAGAGATGGCAAGTTGCAAACAAGGAAACTTGTCAAAGCTCAACTAGCCAGCCTTCCCATGCCTCTAAGAAGAGGAAGAAGGCTACCAGGAAGGTAGCCTGAGAGGCTAGGACCAACCAGAAGCAGCAAAGGCATGCGAATTGTCCCGAGATTGAGAGCAACAGCCTCTCCCAACAGATTGACTGCAGCCACACCTACAATCACTAAGAGGAGAGGAAGAGTTCAGAGGCACCCTGGCAACAGTATAACGGGCGTCCCTCCAATGGTCCAGGAGCTCCTAGAGTTGAGCAACCTCAAGTGCAACTTTGCGAGCTTGCACTTGAATCTGCATGAAAACATTGGAGCAAATCATAGCCTTGGTGTAAAGAGAGAAACAAATATCTACACTGCAATTGGAAAACAAAGTAAAATTCCTATCCTCCCAAATGCCGAAAAGAATATCCACCCTAAAAACATGCCAGAGCTAAGTGTATTTAACCAAAAGACAAGGTAAGTCTCCCAGCAAAAGCATATACCAGGAGAATAGAGAAGGAAAAAATGGTTTAAAGAGATCATGAATCCAATTCCAAGCTTCTTGAGCCCAAGGGCAAAACCAAAAAAGGTGCTTGAGATTCTCCAAATGTCCACAAAAGGACAACGGGGACAATAGATGCCCATCTAAATTAACCGCTTTCCCATCGGGCGACCTTGATAGAGAATGCACCATGCAAAGTGAGCCAACTTAGGTTCAAGCACGGCAAACCAAATGCATTGAAATCGACAATGCCAAATTCTAGGAGAAGACTACAACTGCCAACAATGGTTGAGTTGTTCAACCATGAGCAAATGCAGAGAGAGCCATGAGAAGCCTTTACAAGGTCCATAGTTCCAAAGAGAGGTTTTTGGGTACCACTTCTAATCCTTCCACCAAGGCTTGAGGGAATGAAACCCAACCTTATGAAGCATCTGAGGGGGGATAGAAGCAATAATAGTTTGGAAACTTTCATGTTACTGATTGGTGATCTTGAACTAAAACTTTTAATTCAAGCCACGAAAGAAAGCTCTTTGTGGTCCCATGAATAAGGTCTAGAATAGACTGTACTCCACACTTGAAAAGGCGAAGAGAGTGGATCCAAGGCAACTTGGCCAGAGGTCGACTTTGAGACTTGAGAACAAGAGACAACCAAATGGATTGTCGGTTGATGGATAACCCATTGCAAAAGTCATTACCTTACTCATTTGAGCCAGGGTTTAATGGCTTCCCAGCCTTTCCAAATGCTTTTGATGACAAAGGTGCCTTGAATAGTAACTAGCTCCTACATAGTGAGGAGGGTTCCCAAGTCTAGGCCTTTCCAAGCAAGGCGCCCAAATGGGAAACCAAAGCTAATGCAGTGACGAGCAAGAATTTTCCAAGTTTCATTGCCCTCAAGTGCACAAATGATCCATTTGGCACATAAGGCAATACCCTACCGACGAATAGAAATGATACCAAGTCCCCCAGAACACGGGGAAGACAACAGGAATCCCAAGCAACATGATGAAATTCGTGATTCCTATCACTGGAAGCCCAGAGGAAATCGTGGAGGAGTTTCTCAATTTTTACGTAGGATTAAAAGGACCGAGCATGAGGAGTAGTAGACATATGTGGCTACAAGAATTTTCATGCAAATCAAAAATTTGTTGGCCACCGAGAGAGACTTGATAATCCAATGCTGCAGCTTTTTTCAATTCGATTGATAACTGCTTGCCAAAGCTCAATAGTTGAAGCTTAAAACGCAAAGGAAATCCCCAAAAATTGAAAGACTTCCCCATGATCAATCCATTTCCACCCAAAAGAATTAAGCCAAGTTGGTCTGGGAAGAAAGGATTGGCGGTAGCATTGGGTCTTTTGCCACTACATGTTGGATCCTGAAGCTTGACAAAAGGTATCTCGGCAATGTAGAGCCTGATTGACATTGTCCTCCTCGAGGAGAGTGAGGAAAGAGTCATCAAAAAAGTGCCCATTCACTAGTTGTTGAGAAGAGTGGGGAAGAGAAATCCCTCTGACACGGGATCGGGAAATTGCCTAAGCTAGTAAGTACCCAAACCCCTCGACTAGCAAAACATAAGGAGTCGGGGCAAGAGGACATCCTTGGCGGATGGACCTATGAAGCCCCAAAGTGTTGAAGCATTAATCAGCAATGGTGATGCAAGCAAAAGCATCAACAAACAACATTCTGGCAGCCTGGATGAAGCACGGATTGAATCCAAGGCTCTACAACACAGCCAAAATGAAAGGCCATTCAATCCGATTGTAAGCTTTGGTGAAATCAATTTTCATGAAAAGGGCAGGCTATCGTGAGTGGCGAGCACATTCCATATTGTAAAATCCCCTACCAGGATATTCTTAACATACTTGCAATTTTTTTATTTTTAGCTTATTGGCATTTCATCAAACACTTTGCAGGTAACCACTTATGAAGCTTTTTTGAGTGCAAATGTTATAAGTTGCTGCTACTAGAATTTACAGACATGAATCCATCATAAAACTCCACTAGACATTTCATCAAACAGATGGCATGCTAGCTGCTCTAAGATTGTTTTCAATTGTTTTGAGAGATTTTACAAATTATCATAACATCAATTTGCTAACTTCACCATATTGTCAACAACTTCATTTATACAAATTTATTGCATAATATTTATAAACTCGGAGCATAGCTGTTACAAATTTACATTCACAGAATTTTCCAACAGCAAAAACATTACCAACAGAAATTCAATATTAAATTGTTAAAGGCTGACATGTACCTTTGATAAGTCCAAACACCAACCAAACTTCACTTTGGCCCCTCCTCAAGGTAGTACAGCACCTATTTCTCATGTATGGCAGCTCATAAATGCTGTACGGCAGCTTCAAATGAATATGTTTACTCTTTAAAAGACTTTCATTCCCATTGGAAAGTCAGTGGCTGAGGAAGACTTGGATTTTTCAAGGCTGCTTGGATATTATATGGCAGTAAATTTCCCCTTCAACATGTATGGCTTCCTTGGAAGCTGGAAATTGTACAGCTAAGTAAGATGCTCATGAAATAAATAAAATAATATATTTTATATTTAAATCTTTCTATAATATTCCCCCTTAATTTATTTTCGAATTTTATCAACACCAAACACCACTGTTAGCATTAGCTTCAAATAATAACCAGCTTGGAAAGTAACCCTTCACTTTTTGATCACCAAGATCCCAATGTGTGCAAGGTGAGAACATACGTTGTCGGGGATCATTAGCAACTGGAAAATGAATTACAAGCTGCTAGGCGGCTAGCCGACCGTGAAATGAAAGTAAATACAAGAATACGCAGATAACCGACCATAAGCTTGACCACTTAGTCAGCGGGAGCAAACTAATTACAAATAATAAGGCGTCAAGCCGACCATGAATCTACTCTACCACTACTTATTCAATGGGGGGAATTATTAAACATAAATGTGCTAAAATATAAATGCTCCAACCACTTATCCAATGGGAGCTAAATACAAAACTTAATTGCAGCAAATAAATAAATGACTGTTAGTACTACTATCCAGCCTTACAATAAATGAATTTTCAGCTGCAAAACATGTCAGAATGAAGGCCAAATACAACCAATGATTAAAGACTTTATCCTTAACTCTTTTACAATGCTTACAATCAGATTTTAGCCTCAAGATATCAGAAAATCATAATTAATTAAAGTCTGATTAGAAACAGTAAACACAAAATATCAGACCAGCAAGAAGAGAATTCACCAATTTGCTCATATCTTCGCCAAACAGAGCCCGATTGACATGAAACTGAATGCTGATGAATCCTTGAAGCTAAGCATCCAAAACACAGCAGAAAGACACCATCAAAATCCGCACCTGTCAGTGGCACGAATCCCAATGCTGCCAAGATGAATGGTATGGCCTCCTGGTGAGGTCGACCTCGCCTTAAAACTTAGAAACTCAGTAATAAAATCTGAATTTTGGAGAATAGGGGCACCTTCCACAGTTGCACAGTTGGCACCAATACCCAAAACCAAATGAATTATGTTGTTGAAGCTACGAACAGAAACATGTTTCAGCTAGCACTTTCAGCAGTAATATAAACAGATTATAAACCAACAATTTGCCTATAAAGATTATCAATAACAGATTATACAACAGCAATCTGCTATCACGATCAAAATTAAGCTCTATCTACACCTCTATGTGAAGTACAGTCTTTAGTCACCATCTAGGAAGCCATAGTTTTAGGCCCGAAGAATGGCATAGAAAGCTAGAGGTACGCAATCCTCGTAGCAAAGTCTAAACTCAGTTCAGCAACATAACATTATCAAATCTTCAAAAGATGAGAGTGAAGGTGCAAGGCACAAATAAATAGACTTCTTCTTGGCATTTGAATCACCTCTGTAACCTCCAAGAAAAGAATGCGAAACACTTCAACTTCTCCAAAAGGGACGCCCAACTTAATTTGCCAATAATAATATTAAATTACCTTTTTCATTCAACTCTCTAGGCATCCAACATAAGAGGCATTTAATTTAACTTTTAAAGTATTAAACTTCATCACTTAAGGCGTCCAAACAAGTCCCCCTTTTAAAAACAACTTGAAGTTGATCACCTAGGCAGAGGGTCCAAAAAGAAACACTGAAATATGACTAAGTTATTAAAACTTAGCTCCAAGAGGAATGAAGAAACCAATGCCCAAACTGAACTGCCTCACTGCCAAAAATAGAATGATGACTGGAGATGACTGAGCTGCTGCTAGGATGACACTGCCATAAATAGAACTGTAAGAGAGGGGAACCAACCACGTCAAGGCTCCAGGTCACGGGGAGCCAAGAGCAGAGGGCTACCCTAGCTTACCTCACTCTAAAGGAAGGGGATCGAGAATGAAGAGCGCTATGTAGTATTTTTGTCACTTTTCAGACTCGAGTTTTAGGTTTAGGCTAGGCGAGCTAGTTTTCGAAGTCAATACTGCACCTCAAACAGCTCTCTATCCGAGGACGGAAGTGCAGTTCTAGGACGACAGCGTGGCGCGCTAGCGTCTCTCTGGTGGGCTAACGTCTGTACGGCCAGAAAACAGGGAGTACAATAAAAACTGCCTAAAAACGTACTAACAGCCTAGCTAGTTGGTTTAGGTGGAAAAAATAGAACAAGGAAATGCAGAAAGTAAAGACGAATGTGATAAAGCAAATAAATGAGAGCTAGGGTGACGAAGATAATCTCACACAAGCGCCAGTTCGCCAACTAGCTCCACCCGTACATTCACCTACACACGAGAAAGAGGGAAAATTGTTGGGGGCTGTATAGGGGCCTGCCTCAATCAAACCCCCGTTTTGGTGTTTCCACCTCCACAGACAGCCAAAAAGCAACAAAGTAGACTATGCGATAAAGGAAAGAAGAAATAGAAAAGAACACTACAAACAATATTATGCTACTCAATCAAATCACAAAGGAGAGGAGTGAAGCGTTACCACCTCCACCCAAAAGCTCACTAGCCAATGGAGGAGAAAGCAAGCTACAAACTTCGAAAAGTCACCACCGCCACAACTGTGGTGAAGGGAGGTCTCGCAAGACTCCAAGCTCGCAACGTCTGTAATGGCCTCACACTTGCAATGTGGAGTTGATGGAGTGCTGCTGCTGCTGCAATGCTCAAGAGTAGAGCGCTAGAATGTTGCTTGAGAGTGAAAGAGTGAAGAGAAATTGCTAGAATGCCAAGAAGATTGCTCGAGGGTCAAATGAATTGAGAATTGATGAATTTGAAGGAAGAATGAGGAAGAATCTGCCATTTTTGGGTCGGTTGGTCGAAGAGGGACGTTACAATTCGACCCCAATCGGGTGTGTAAAGCCTCTGCCAACTTCAAACGCAAGAATCTGTCAGGGACGGCAGCGCGCCGCACGGACATCCGCACGCCACGCGTGCATCCCCGACAAATATTCTCTCACTGATGCACAGGACAGATGCCAAGTGGATGGAAGGCAAGAGGGTGATGTGGAATTTCGCCTTCGGATTTGATTTTTTAAGGTGAGGGTGTATGAAAGGAGAATTTGCTTAAGGGGTGCAAATTCACACCTATATGAGAACTTACTAAAAATAGCAAACTACTATAAATAATAAGTGTTCCCAAATGCCTTTTGAGCACAAACCGGGTAGTCGTCATGACTTACTAAAAATAGTAAGTGCCTGGAAAGGTTGTCAGATGGAAATGCATGTTATACCATTCTGAAGCTCTCTAAAAACCTAGAAAAACCAGAAACCTTTCCCGCATGCAAAGTACTAGAGAGAAATGCATGTCATTTTCTTATCATGCATGTTACCTCATCCTGAAGCTCTCCAAAAACCCAGAAAACTCCACCAAAACTCACTTCCAAACTCCTGCATGCAAGCCTTCAAAAATGCATCTGAAACCTCCTATAAAATAGGAAACCCTAAATTACATTTCTGATTAGCCTACGGGTTTCCAGAAATAAGCTAATTCCCAGTGAAGAGTGTAGAGCTAAAATGGGGACATTATAGTCCGCCCTTCCCAAAATTGTTTGTCCTCAAGCAATATCACTACACTCCAAACAATAATACAGATCCACACCAAACCAAGTTGGATCTCAGGGTCCCATATCCATCTCTGTAAAGACCCACCACACTGATCACACAAACATAACCAATATCCCAATACTGCACTATCCTCCTTTGTAACCCCAAAAGGTTTCCAAACATGTGATTTAAGTTGAAAGACCAAGAGGAACTGAAATCAAAACATTGCAGCATCTCACACCCCAAAGTCTCTAAGGAGTTAATATCATCAATGCCAATGATTAACATCATTCTGGGCACAAGGAAAAATGATCTAAGTAACTCAAAAATATTCTCATCAGCAAAACTCCTCAAAGCATCAAATAGAGTCACAACTGCAAAAGTAACTCCATCAAGGCTATTTGCAAAGAAGGAAGCAACTCTTTGCATAAACACAACAGCCTCATCCTCAAAACTCTTCAAGAATGTACAATTCCTTCTCTGAAAAATACAGACATAGTCTAGAGGACACTTGAAATCTTTCACAACTCTCTCTCCAACAGTCTCAGAATGACGAACCAAATCAACCCAAGGTTGCCTCGAACATAAGCACAAGAGAATGTGTGCGGATAAACATTGTAAAGAGCTCGAATTCTATCCAAAAACTGATTTTGATCTGTCTAAACCACCTTTTCTCCCATTTGAGGCCAAAAATCATCTCTGGAAAGAGATTGTGAAGTGAAAAAAATGAGTGTACCAACTGCCCACCAAGTCTAGAATGAATGACTCAACATCAGATTTAAGAGAAATCAACATGCTAGGAAAAGAACAGTTGCTGCAATACTGAAAATCCTCATTCATTTTGACCAACCTGCTCATATTCAAAGCTTGAAACACCCACTCTAATAGCTCCATCACAGCAAAGAACCATTCTTTGCTCCAATTTCCTTTCCAAACCATCAATTGATGATCAAAACTAATCATCAAATGGCTGATAAAGAAGGTAACAACACCCATAGAACTTTCCACACATAATGATCTTCATCGAAACATGTTGAAAATCCCATACTTGGATAATCAACCATAGAAATTTTCCAATACACCAGAACAAATTCTCTTCATGATTCCAAATGTTACATAGAGCCAAAAACAATCTCTAGAATCCGGTGTCCTCTTTAGTGAACCATGGAAGCCACATCATGAAGGCTTCAACAACAAGAGTACAAGGAACAAATAATGTCTTCAAATCCCATCCTGAATTGGAGTGAACTGAATTAACACTCAACTCAAAAGATGGATTATTGGACATATAAACTCCTTGACCAGGTTCTTCTTTTTCCCATGCTCTTAGAAGTATTGAATGCCAATTGATACCAGGATCCCAAATCATAAGCAAGAAAGAACCATTCCGCAGACGGAAAACTACTCTGATTTGAATCCTCTGATCTATACACTTTATTTGAATCATTACTTCTTGAAACTCTAAGAAGTATTCAACAAATCTGCATTCTCTGAAGAGACTAAATCCAATACCAGGAGGCATGAATTCCTGAAAAAATTCAAAGATATCATCTTTGAACTCTACGATATGTGCGATCCCTCTCTCAGGAGGTCTCCATAGATATGCTGCTAAACACTTTACTCTGCTTTGTGATTAGGGACTGAACATCTGGATGATAGTGTCTCTTGTCTTCCCCAAGATTGGATGGTAAAATCAAACACTTTGCTGCTCATTCAACTTGATCAAGGCATATCAGCCTCTCCATCTTTTTGAAAGACACTATACGACTGCCTCCATTAGACATCCCTCTCAACACTATCTTCTTCCCATCTGCTTGAAACTTCAGCTCCATTGTTTGTAAATTCAAAGTGATCTCTCCAAGAGATTGCAGCCACTGAATTCCAAGCACAACATCATTATCTCCAATGCCAACAATATAAAAATCATCTTTGATGTCAAAATTGCCCAATTGCATAGATAAATTGGAGATTTTACAGTTGCAAGATATAGTGAAGCCATCAGCCACCATGACTTTGAATCCCTCAAACTTTTCCGTCTTGAGGCCTCTCTTTTCAACCAGTCCTTCATCAATGAAGTTATGTGTTGCTCCTATATCAATTAGAGCAACAATTTTCTGCCCACCGAGCACACCATGAAATCTGAAGGATTCATTCTTTTGAAAACTGGATAATTGAGCCAAAACATTCCCACTTCCTTGCCCTCTTTTAGATTCAATTGGGCCTCTTTCATCATCACTATACTCATAATCATACTGCTGTTCTGAAAAATCAGATTCCGATTCGTAATCAGAATAAGCTCTCATGTGATGAGAAAGACCCTTACCATAGCATCTATGCCCTTTATACCATGGTTCTTGGCATGTGTACCAAACCCCTTCTTTTCTTAGCTTCTCATGCAACTCTTCATCCATCTTGGTAGGAAACTTCTTGGAAGGAAGAGGTAAAGGCTTCTTTTCTTCCTTATGTGCAAGGGGTTTTGATGGAAACTTAGGCCTTGGAGCAACCAATTCCATGCTTCTAGCTTTCCTTATTGCTTCTTCAAGACTTGGTGGATCAAATGCTTTAACCCACCCTTTCAATGGCTCCATAAGACCTTCTAAAAACAGCACAACAAGCCTTCTTTCAGTGATGTTGGGCACCATCACGGAAAGTCTTTGAAAATCTGCAATATAAGAATCCAGTGAGCATGTTGTTTCAACTGAGCAAGCTCACGAAACTTGATTTCTGGATCCTTGGTATCTAACCTATTGATCAGCTTGTTGGTAAATTCTTCATAAGTATGAATGAGGTTATGGCCAAGAGTGACCAAACCATGGTACCACCACTCGTGTGCAGCTCCATCCAAATGCAAAGTTGCAAATTTGATGGCGTCTTCTTTTGGCATAGGCTTGAGTGATAGGTAATTGTCCAGCTTCTACACCCATGATCGAGTTGTGCACTTGTTACTTCCATCAAAGTGAGCCAAGGTGACTTTGCCAAGAGCTTGTTGATAGTCCATTTTGGGATCCATGGGAGCTCAAATATCCTTCTTTCCTCCTCTTCCCTTCTTCTGATTCATATACTGATCAAAAGTTAATATTTCCCTAATTTAAAATGGAAGAGAAATATACTCCATATAACTTTGTCTTACTTCATCTGCCATAGGGACTTCAGGCTCGGCAGACGCTTCCTCCCTAGGAGTAAAAGTAGGAAGGAGAGGTCTTGGGGCTGATTCCCTTGAATTGGCAACATGTTGCCCTACTGTTCTCCCTCTTGGTTCCGAATTGGAACCACTAGAATCTGACTCTTGCTTTGGATGGGCTGGGGTCACTTGCTGGTCTATCTTTGCAAGTAACCTTGACATCATATCCATCATAGCATCAAACTTTTTTTTTGCTCTAGAGTCACTGTCATTTTCTTCATGGGATGGTCCCTTTCCCCTGTCAGCCATGTTTTCAACTAGTGTTTCTTGGTTTCTCAAAACCTCTGAAAAGGTATCAATCTCAAGAAGCTAAAACTGAACTCTGTTTCCTCTAGTGTAGCAACGAAATTCTTTGTCACTCATCTGACACTAAAGCACGGAACTCACAGGTTGCCAAGAAAATAAGCTCCAATACCACTGTAATATTCCCCTTTAATTCTTTTCGAATTTTATCAACACCAAACACCACTGTTAGCGTTAGCTTCAAATAATAACCAGCTTGGAAAGTAACCCTTCACCTTTTGATCACCAAGATCCCAATGTGGCGAGGTGAGAGCATACGGTGTCGGGGATCGTTAGCAACTGGAAAATGAATTACAAGTTGCTAGGCGACTAGCCGACCATGAAATGAAAGTAAATACAAGAATAGGCAAATAAACAACCATAAGCTCGACCACTTATTCAGCGGGAGCAAACTAATTACAAATAATAAGGCGGCAAGCCGACCATGAATCCACTCTACCACTTATTCAGTGGGGGGAATTATTAAACTTAAATGTGCTGAAATATTAATGCTCCAACCACTTATCCAGTGGGAGCTAAATACAAAACTTAATTGCAGCAAATAAATAAATGACTGTTAGTACTACTAACCAGCCTTACAATAAATGAAATTTTCAGCTACAAAACATGTCAGAATAAAGGCCAAATACAACCAAAGATTAAGGACTTTATCCTTAACTCATTTACAATGATTACAATCAGATTTTAGCCTCAAAATATCAGAAAATCAAAATTAATTCAAGTCTGATTAGAAACAGTAAACACAGAAAATCAGACCAGCAAGAAGAGAATTCACCAATTTGCTCATATCTTCGCCAAACGGAGCCCGATTGATGTGAAACTGAATGTTGATGAATCCTTGAAGCTAGGTGTCCAAAACACAGCAGAAAAACACCTTTGAAATCTGCACCTATCAGTGGCACGAATCCCAATGCTGCCAAGATGAATGGTATGGCCTCCTAGTGAGGTTGACCTCACCTTAAAAATCAGAAGCTCAGTAATAAAATCTGAATTCTGGAGAATAGAGGCGCCTTCCACAGTTGCACAGCTGGCACCAATACCCAGAACCAAATGAATTATGTTGTTGAAGCTACAAACAAAAACATGCTTCAACTAGCACTTTCAGCAATTATATAAACAGATTATAAACCAGCAATCTGCCTATAAAGATTATCAATAACAGATTGTACAACAGCAATCTGCTATCACGATCAAGATTAAGCTCTATCTGCACCTCTATGTGAAGTACAGCTTCAGTCACCATCTAGGAAGCCATAGTTTTAGGCCCGAAGAATGGCATAAAAAGCTAGAGGTACGCAATCCTCATAGCAGAGTTTGAACTCAATTCAATAGCATAACATTATCAAATTTTTAAAAGATGAGAATGAAGGAGCAAGGCACAAATAAATAGACTTCTTCTTGGCATTCGAATCACCTCTGTAACCTCCAAGAAAAGAATGTGAAACACTTCAACTTCTCCAAAAGGGACGTCCAACTTAATTTGCCAATAATAATATTAAATTACCTTTTTCATTCAACTCTCTAGGCGTCCAACATAAGAGGCATTTAATTTAACTTTTAAAATATTAAACTTCATCACTTAAGGCGTCCAAACAAGTCCCCCTTTTAAAAACAACTTGAAGTTGATCGCCTAGGCACGGGGTCCAAAAAGCAACACTGAAAAATGACTAAGTTATTAAACTTAACTCCAAGAGGAATCAAGAAACCAATGCCCAAACTGATTTGCCTCACTGCCAAAAATAGAATGATAACTGGACATGACTGAGCTGCTGCTAGGATGACATTGCCATAAATAGAACTTATTAAAAATAGCAAACTGTTATAAATAGTAAGTGTTTCCAAATGCCTTTTGAGCACAAACCAGGCAACCATCATTACTTACTAAAAATAGTAAGTGCCTAGAAAGGTTGTCAAATGGAGATGCATGTTATACCTCTGAAAACCAAAAAAAAACCAAAAAACCTTTCCTGCATGCAAGGTACCAGAGAGAAATGCATGTCATTTTCTTATCATGCATGTTACCTCATCCTGAAGCTCTCCAAAAACCCAGAAAACTCCACCAAAACTCACTTCCAAGCTCCTACATGCAAGCCTTCAAAAATGCATCTAAAACCTCCTATAAAATAGGAAACCCTAATTTCCATTTCTAATTAGCCTACGGCTACGGGTTTCCAGAAATAGGCTAATTCCCAATGAAGAGTGTAGAGCTAAAATGGGGACATTACATTTTCCCTCTACAACTTCACAAATATAGCACTTCAAAATTGTCTTAAACCACAAACACTAATAATTCCTTACTTCAAATTGGAGAACAATAATTTATTGTTTGCCTACAAACCTCCAATAAATTATTTAATCTTCAACTGTTTAGCACCCAGGCAACTTCTGTGTGAAATTGCTCCAACAGAATCTAAGGGTTTTCATCCCCAATCCCAAATCTTCAACACACCGTCAATCCCTAACTAGAATAGCACTGCCTTCCGAGTTTACGTCCATCAGAAAACCTTCAGGGTTTTCATCCATCCAATGAAAAATCTAGCCATAGGCACAAATCTCCAAAGAGAAATTAACAATCTTCTAAATGAATGCAAATGAGCTCACAAAACTCCTTTTATAACATTTCCGGAAGCTTTTGAAAAAATATAATATAAAATCACTTTATAAATTAAATAAGCCTTATTACTCCAAAAAGTGATTTATATTATTATTTAAACATTTCCAACACCAAAAATCACTTTATCAACATCCAACATTTAAAATTTTCAATTCTCATTCCAACAAGCTATTATACTAAGGAGCCCGTTAAATTATTTTAATAAAATTAGCAACCTTAGTAAAAATAATTAAATTATAGCTCATTAATACATCTGATTTGCAAAACCTATTGAAAAGCATTAGAATCGAAATCTGACTGCATTGGAGTGATACCGATGATGAATAATGAGAATCAGACCCGATCGGGTGACTATAAATAGATGCTCTCTCCAAGAATCTTGGAGAACGCACCAAAATCCGGATATAACTTCGGAAAGTGTCATTTGAGTCCTCTAGATCATCTAAGCTCACTGGTAACATCAAACAACCCCTCTGATAAGGATGACACACATCAAGGAGGTCGAAGCCAACTACAATGCAAGAGAACCCAAAAATGGGGACATTACACATACCTTCCCACACAACAATGATGTTGTCCAAGATGAACTTGGATCTAATGAATCCTATTTGTTTAGGGCGAACAATCACGAGGAGCATAGATTGGAGCTTGAAAGCCAAGGCTTTAGCAATGATTTTTGCAAGAAACATTAAGCAACATGCTAAGCCTCAAAATTGCATATTTCTTCAAGATCCTCAGACATCAGTATGAATTTGATATTGCCTTTTATTGATAATGTTGCCCAATGTACCAATTTGCATGGCTTCAATATAGACATGATGCAGGTCATCGCCCACTGTGTCCCAGAAGGCTTTATAAAATTTGCAGGGAAAGTTGTCTAGGCTAGGGGTTGTTATTGGCCATTGAAAAAATAGCCTCCTTGAGGTCATCTTGAGTGAGAAGTTAATTGCACAAGGTGCATTGAGCACAGGACACCCGACAAGGGACAATAGCAAGACATTGTTGCAAAGCAAATTCCCTAGTTTCAGAGATAATTCTTGCTTGAGAAGACCTTTCATAATGGTGAGCAAAGGCTTGCAAAATGTCCAGTAACTCATGCAAGAGTTGTCTCTCACGAATCTGTTGGATGGATTGGGAGGTATGGTGGACCCATAAGACCTAAAAAAATTCTTGTCACTTTGGCGCCAAAAAAACTCATTTTCAATTGGCAACCAAATTCCTCAATTTTGAATCCAAAACCAAAATGGTTTACAATTTTGTGTTAACAATTTAAAGATTATGGTTTAGTTTAGGGAATTGCTGAAAGAGGGGTATGTTGTACCCAATGAAAAACACATAACAAACAACTAAAAAAAAAAATATATCAAACACAAAGCAAAGCTTCATGCTACATTATAATGTAAACGAAAATTTAGTTTCACATGTCAATTTAAGTAGGCCTCCATGACATGTAAAATTGCAGGATGAAATAGAGACAAATGAATGGATTAGGTTTCAAAGGTTGAAAATTAGGGTTTAAAATTTGAAAATCCTAGTTCAGGATTCCAGAACTAGGAATGTCAATGACGTGGGAATGCTATTAAGAGCTAAGAAAAAAAATTAACTATCTAATCCAAAGCAATATGAAGTGCTTATGCACCCAATATATAAAAATAATAATTTTCCTATATTTAAACTTAAAACTGCCTTGGTAGTTGGTACCATGAAGAATTGTTGGCTTTAGAAATTGAAAAATTAGGGTTAAAATTTTCAAATTTAGGACATAAGATTTCAAAATTAGGGTTTATGGAAAAACAAGACAATTATGTATATAAAATTAAAATTGCCTCCATACCATCTAAGATTTTTTGGCTTTGAAAATTGAAAGTTAGGGTTAAATGATCAAATTAGGGTTCAAAAAGAAAAAAAAAAGACAACCATTCATCTAAACTTAGAAGTGCCTTGGTGCCATGTAAGATTCATTGGCGTTATAAATTGAAGTTTAGGGTTGAAAATTTCGGAATTAGGGTTTAAGTTTTCAGAATTGGGGTTAAGGAAAAATAAATAAATCATATATCTGAACTTAAAAGTGCCATGGTTCCATGTAAGATTTGCTATTTTTAAAATTGTAATTTAAGGTTAAAAATTCAGAAAAGGGGTTTAAGGTTTCAAATTTGGGGTTAAGGGAAGAGAAAGACAATCATTGGCTAAATTTAAAATTCCTTGGTGCTATGTAAGATTTGCTGGCTTTATATATTCAAATTCAGGATTAAATCTTTCAGAATTAGTTTACAGTTTTAAAATTAGGATTAAGGGAAGAAGAAGACAATCATTATCTAAATTTAAATGATTTGGTACTATATAAATTTGTTGGCTTTAGAAATTGAAATTTAAGGTTAAAAATTGGATAATTAGGTTGTAAGGAAAAAAAAAAAAGAAGCAAGACAGGCGAAAATACCTGCAGAGCCAAGTCACATTGGTCTTGCCTTTGAAGCTCGCTTAGCACGGATAGAAGGTCTTTCTTAAGCAATCGAGCAATTTTGGTTTGAAAGGCCTTTTCGAGCTTGTGTGTGTCTTTCTTTGCCCTCCTAAGAGCCTGTACCGCTTGAATTGCTTCATTGCTCAGAAGCCTTCCTCTCCATAGAGGCCCCCGGTTTTGACCCTTGTCCCTCATAATTATCACATTACTTCGCTTTTGAATTGACCATTTTAGCCCGCAATTTTCCTTGCCTTGAATAACACTTTGGGTAATGAGAAAATATGGTGAATTCGTCTTGATGTTGGAGTTGTGACTAAATTTTTTTGAGGGAGAAATGGGGGTTATTGTCTGAAGTGAGTGGAATTGATAAATAATTGTAACGGACATGTTTTTGAGCGCTGCCTTCGATCGGGATTATCATGCAATCTTTGGTGATGTTTATGGTCCCATTTCTTACGCGAGAGGCGTTATAGAATGGCGGGAGGGTAATGGATGACCTGTACATAAAAACCAAATACAGCTGACATATATTTTTTAAAATTAAAATTGTAAAATTAAAAATATAACCGATCTAATTAAATGCCGAAATAAAACATATAAATATAAAATAAAATAAAATTGAATTTTTAATTTACATTTTCAACCATCAAAATAAATATTATAAATTAATTCATTCATATTTAATATTGTTAGTAAAATTATAAAATTGTTGATAAAAAAAAAAGATTTTGGATTGATGGAAGGTGTATGAGCTCTGCTAGGGTTTTGTGTTTTCTGCGGTCACCCTTGGCCCCTCGTGCGTCATACTGCACATCCATTTACTACAGTTTTTTTGTTTTAATATGCCTTCAATCGGCTCTAACCCAACAGTTCTTGCTAGTGTTAGCGGTTCGACAGCATTGCTCAATGGCTCCTCCTCCGAACAAACGTCCCTAGAAATTTGTTCTGAAAGTCTTTCATGAGGTAAGTGCTCTGATTCACCAGCTGATGTGGTTTTTCTTTTACCAGATTTTGATATTGCCTGTCAATGGCTTGAGCAATTCACCCTTGTTGGGTATTTTGTTGGGAGAACTCTCCCAAAAAGTGTGCTTAAAGAATGGGTTAACAAAGCTTGGGTCCCTCATGGGGTCTAATTTGATATGGTCCAAAATTTAACCAAGGGTTTCTTTTTGCTCCGCTTTGCAGAGGTCAATCATGTGCAGGCTATCTTAGCCCATGGGCCCTGGTATGTCTAGTCTTCTTTTTTAGTTTTCCAAGCGTGGACCCGTGATTTTGCTGTCTCGAATGACACCAAGTTACGGGTCCTGGTTTGGATTGAATTTTCTGGTTTATCCTTGCCTTGTGTGCCTTTTTTTTAATAATATAGCTTCCTCACTAGGGAGGGTTATTTGTATTGAGCTAAATAGGTTCTTTCAGGCCCGACCCCAGAAGAGGGTTTGTGTGGAAGTGGACCTTTCCAAAGATTTGAAAGACTTCATTGATATCCAAATTGGAGCTCTTTGTCACACCCAAAAGGTCACATATTTTAATCTGCCTAACACGTGTTATAGGTGTCAATCAGCAGACCACAAGATTAAGGACTACCCTTTAGCAGTGCCTCGTACACCTTCTCTGCCACGAGATGTTGAAAAGCCTCATTCGGCGGCTACATCTATTGCCAAAGCTAATGAAAAATGGACTACGGTTACGAACCGAAAGAATAAGTCTACTGGTTCTGGGTCGGCTCCCATGACCTTTGAACTAGTGAAAGATGTTTCAAACTCTTCTTTGAAGGGGAAAGAAGCTCTGGTTGGAGTTGATTATGTTCCACCGCAGCCTAGGCCAAAGGCTACACTTCGGTCAACTGCAGTCATGTTAACACAACCGAATGTTTCTTCTCCTTTGACGAGAGCTCAAACGCGGTCTCGCAGCCCTTCCCCTCCTAGGGAAGAAGGGGAATATGTTCATAAAAAGCAGAGGCTTTCCTCTCCGTCCATCCAGATTGGCTCAGTTCCACTAGAATTTTTGTAGAATCGTTTCTCTTCTCTGAATGAAGAGGAATTGGGTTTCGAAAACATGGAGGAGTTTCACTTGAATGAAGTTCCTCTCATGGAATGTTTGAGGTCTGACAGACCTCTCCAGGAAGTATTTTTTCAGGAATACCTTGTGTAAGTACTCTAGTATTGAAGTGCTTTGTCTCCAAGAAGTTAAAATTTCTAGTTTTTTGCTTGCTATAGCTTGTCACCCTATTTGGCCAGCCAGTAAAATGTTTTGTACTATTCATGATGTTGGGCGTGGCGGAGTTGTCACCCTTTTGGCCCCACGGTGGCACTCTTGTGTGGTCGACCATGGGTCTGATCCCACTCATCAACTCGTTTGAATCCTTCTCAACATTGATAATCATTCATTTGGGATTATTAATGTCTATGCTTTTAATGATGTTGTGGAACGCTCTTTGCTCTGGCGTTAGATTGTTGATTCTTTACCAGTTGCTACCTGGGTACTATGTGGGGATTTCAATATGGTGGAGATGGCATCTGACAAAGATGGCACTTTGCCATTCAAATGGACAACTAGGAAAAAGGAGGCGTTTTACATGCGCAATAAATTGGGTTTTTTTATCCCAATATTGGTTGTCGCCATTCTCATTCTCTCTGACACACTTGGTGTAATTACAGAGCCGGTTCTGACAAAATATTTAAGCGCCTTGATTGTTCCATGATCTCGGCACAATCTTTTTTCTCTCTTGACAGCTCCTCTCTCCCGGTTAAGCCGTTAGTGGATGTGACCTTGTCAGACCACTTCCCCATTTCTTTTTGCATTGAATGGGAGACTTGATAGCCTCGCACGTGTAAAACTCTCTTTTTTTAAACACATCTTTACTCTGCCACAAGCCTACCCTGGCCCACATTCGCAAAGTCTGAAATTTGGAGTGTAGACCAGCTCATCATACAGGCTGGATTAATTGGTGGAATGAGGTTATCATCCGCACGACTAGATTTCTGCGCATTTATGGGTGTCAGCTAGCTATTTTTCATTGGCGGTCTTATGAGGCTACCACCGCTAACCTTTGTGCTACTACTGAGGCTTTGGCGACCAACCCTTTTTCTCCATCATTGCAAGTCAGGGTGACGGAATTAAGGCACAAGAAACAAATTGCTGGTAGCTATGCTGCTAGAGGTGCGCAAATCAAAACCCAGTTACATTGGCTAACAGTTGGTGATCGTACCTCCAAAGAGTTTTTTTTGGCTCTACGTGTCAGGCACTCATCCCCGGGCATTAAAAAAATCAAAGATGGTGTTCAGGTGTTTTCTGAGCTGCCTGATATTCTCCAGACCTTTGTGTGTCATTATGAGCAAGTATTCACTGCGCAGGTGTTCACGCCTGTGCAACAACAAGCCCTTCAAGATTGTCTTGTTGTTGTGCCAAATAAGCTTTCTTCAGCTCAGAATTTTTTTTGTGACCAACTGTTATCAGTTGATGATCTCAAAGAGGCTGTCTATTCCATGGCTGATGACAAAGCCCCGGGAATTGATGGGTTCCCTTGTGAATTCTACAAGGCCATGTGGGACTATATTGGGCACGATCTGCATCAAGTTTACTTAGAAGTTTTTCATTCTAATTCTCTAGGTAACTTAATTAATAAAGGTAACATAAAATTCATACCTAAGCCTGGTGACCCGGAAGACATTTGCAATTAGAGACCTATCACGCTTCTTAATGTCTCTTACAAGATTATCGCCAAGGCTTTAGCTCTTAAAAACTGCCATCTTCTACCTCAGATAGTGCGCCCAGAACAAATTGGGTTTATCAAATCTAGATTTATTTTGGATAATATTATTGTTGTTTGGGAAGGCATGGAATGGGCCAGACGTTCAAACCAGAAAGCTATGTTCATTAAAATTGACTTTGTCAAGGCCTATGACCATATCGAATGGTCGTTTATTCTTGCTCTATTGCAAGCTTTGGGTTTTGGACCCAACTTCATTCAATATGTTTGAATGCTCTTTGCGGATGCCTCAGCCTGTATCACCATCAATGGTCGCCAATCCTCTGCCTTTGGACTCTTTCGTTCCATTCAACAAGGGTGCCCGCTAGCCCCCTCTTTGTATGTGCTTGCAGTTGAGGGCTTTGGCTACCTCTTGGCCAACGCAGTTTCCCAGCAGCGGGTCAAGGGCATTTCTCTACCCAACTCTCAGGCTCAGCTTGTTAATGGCCATTTTGTTGATGACTCGTTCTTCACCCTTCTGGAGGAAGAAGATTCCATTGCGGTGGCTCTTAAGTGTCTTAATACCTTTTGTCTTGCTTCTAGTTCTGCCATCCAGTGGCATAAAACTTTGTGTTACCGACAGTCTATCTTGCCTTCTCTGCTTTGGTTGCAACAGTATGGATGGAAATGGATTGGGCCAAGAGAAATTTTTTGGTTTCTAGGCATTCCCTTTGCTTTTCAGGCATCCCCGACTGAGCTTTGGCAAGTCGTGCTCTCCAGGGTTGAGCAAAAGCTTGCTCATTGGATTACCAAGCCCCTCTATTTGGCAGGGAAATTTTAGGTGTGCTCCAAAGTTCTGGCGGCCACCCATATTTATTATTCTTCTTATTGGGCCCCTTCCAAAGCTGCCTATGGCAAGCTTGAGAAATTGCTTAGAGACTTTCTTTGGGCCTCCTCTGAATCTCACAGAGGGTTTCACCGTGTGGCTTGGGAATTTTGCTGCCTTCCCAGAGACTCGGGAGGTCTCAGGTTGTTGTCTACTCAACGGCAAGGGACTGCTATGTGTGTTAAATGGATTATTTCTGCCCTTATTGGGGACGAGGCCTGGAAAATCCTTCACAGGTGGAAAGACTGGAAGTGGTATCCAGACACCCCTTTCAGAAATTACAAGCCTCGGCTCGGTTACAGGTGGCTCTCACCACATTCTCCTATGATTCAGAGTTTGAACCAGAGGTGGCTTCTTCAATCTCCCGCTCATGTCTAGCGTAAAATATTTGTTGCCACTTGGTCTGCAAGTGTTGAGCCGAAACTTGCCCACTTTGCTTGGTGTATTCTTTTTCAAGGCTTGCATGTGGGTTCTTGGCTTGTTCACCTAGGGTCTAGGACCCCGTTGCCCTTTTTGTGGGCAAGCTGAGAGTTTTAAGCATCTTTTCTGGTTTTGTCCCAGAGCCCGATAGCTTTGGACTTGGATTCATGACTTTTTTCAGCCCTTTAGGCCAGAGCCTTTTTCCTAGCATATGGTGTTGCTAGGAGATTCTCCCATATTTCCTGCAAAATTCACCTAGCTTTGGCACACTTTCAAGGTGGAAATTCTCTTCAATATTTGGAAAGACAAATGCCTACATTTTTTCACATACTCAAATGGATATTTATGTATCTTTATATGCTAAAGCTATGATTTGCTCTAATGTGCTTTTACAGGTTCAGGTGCAAGCTAACAAAGTTGCACTTGAGGTTACTCACCTTCAGGTTCTCCTGGATCACTAGGGTAATGCCCCTTGTACTATTGCTCGGGTCCCCACTTCACCCACCTCTTCCCGTGGTCGGTCACCCTCCAGGGGCAGTCAACGGAGTGGCTCTGTGCATCTCCGCTCCCAGACTCTGCCTTGGCGAGATTCTTGCACTCCTCAGCGAAACCGCTCTCCTCCGCCATGGGCTAGCCAGGGGTGGCCTTCTGGCGGTGCTTCGGGGAGTGGCAGTGGCGGTTTCGAGTGGCCCTCTGATGACCCTCCTGCTTATGGCTCTAGTTGGCCAGCCACTGGTAAAATTTTTCCGCATCTTGCGCTTGCAATCTCGCCCCACGGACGAGGAAGAAGATAAAGAGAAAAAAGATGTTGATGACGGTTGGGGTCCTCCTCCTGACGTCACTCCAGACCCTGCTGATGTATGGGGGAAAATTTTGGATGATAGAGACCCTCCTGGCTCTGCTAGCACTACTCTAGCCGCTTAATGGCCTTTTTATTTACTTTGTAATTTTGGACTTCTGGGCTTCACCCATGTGATCTGTTGGTTTTTCTAGGCACTACCCATTTGACTCTCAGGGTGTGCCTTTTTACCACCCATCCTTTTTTTGTGAATATGTATCTTTATATTTGAATTAATATAGATAGCTACCTATTCATCAAAAAGAAAAATTATAAAATCATTTTTATGTAGAGAAAAACATTCTCAACTAAATAAAATAGTTTTAAAGTAAAACAAAATATCTCTTTCATGACAACAAGGATAAAGATAGGACATCACAGCTATCCATGAAACCACATGAATCTCCAACATGCTCTGGTGCACTAACAAGATACTTGCAACAACATCCAAGATGTCCACCATATTAAGCAAAATCCCTCATCATCCTCCAACATGCCACCCGTGGAAGAAAATGAGCAAGCCAAGGTGTAAATTCACCAATCCAAAGAACACAAGCATCAAATTCAAGTGATAACAAAGGTTGCAGGCTACTGCCACAACTCCACTGTGTGCACAGGCTATATAGAAGCACCAAAGTATCCAACTTCAAACCCGCTGCTAGAACACAACTCTAAAGTCCAAACTTCCTCCAAAAACAACATTGAACACAAATGTTCTATAATAGTTAGAATAACAATCACAAGTGATTGTTTACATCCAACTAAAAAACCCACATTACTGAAAAATCAACCACAAAAACTGCTAATATATCCAATCATCCATACCTCAAAGGTATCCTAACATCGATATAACTTATGCAAACAACATATCCAACCCATAAACTACAATCACAAGCTTCATGTGTCAAACACACACATTCAAGAACTCCCACTTCATGGGTAATGTGAAATCTGAAAATAGATCTTGGCATTACCAATTCTACCAATCAACACTTATACCAAGGTGTGACAAATAAGTCAACCAAGTAGTAACAAAGAACAATCAAAATGATCTACACATGCAACATAAACCATTGCATAGTCTCTGATCACATCACCGTAATTCTCCCAAGTCCACCACACTATATCATGTGAACATGAACCTCCAAGAAGTAGCCATAAAATACAGAGAAAACTTGTAAATCATATCCCAATCATGTCCTTTTGACAACACCTCAAAGTGTCAAGTTGTTCCAAGTAAGATCTCCTTCACAATCCCAAAGGAAAAGCTTCAACAACACCCAAACATTCAATCTCATTAGATCAAACATAACACATATATCTCATGTCAGTGAAATTGATGTAAGCCTCTCTAAACAAGGAAGATCAAACTCATAACATTCCCATATCAGGAAAACAACCCAATAACATCTTCAAAGCTTTCCATGAACCAAAAAAAATACCCAAGGAGATAAACATGCCAAACATTCCTCAAATGAACCATCCAAAACTAGAAAGCATGGTTCAAGATCCATCTCCACGAGAAGGCCAAGCATAAACATAATGTGTCTAAAAATAATATGGGCTACATCTTTCAAATGATTATCTATCAAGTAGACCAAGAGTGGGGAATGAGATTGCTCCTTCGAGATATAGCAAGACTCATAGACTTTATCTAAGAACAACCTCCTCACAGGTCCATCATGAACTAATGTCCATATGTAGGTGAAAGGATCCTTAGACTTTCAGCTGAAACACAACAACTACCTCACCCAAGTCTCCAAATATTCATGAGCATTTACAATAGATCAATCCATGCTAGAACTCCAAATGCAACATTGCACTTTCATGAAGCTTTCAAGCACATGACCAATATACCTAATACCAAGAGAACTAACCAAGCCACTATCAAAGCTCCAACCATGGAATCAAGAACCCAAACATGACATCATGATTTGACCATCTCCTCTTAGGAGATCACATGTAACAATGCATGCATCTTGATCTCAAGAGAACATGTATTGTGTCAAAACCCTTAGCATCAAGATTAAACCATGACACAATACCAACCACACTCTAAACCAAGAATCAAACCATCTCCAATCACACGGAGATAACTTTCTCCTACCAGTGAACATGTAAATGTGAAAGAACTCTTCTATAGCTACAGTGTCTAAGAGCTCCTCCAAGACACCCACAAACACTAAGAAGATCATCCATCATCAAGTTATGTGTTCACGTCACTACCAAAGCTCCCACTGAATCATTGTATCGAGCTGCACATGACAACTATCTCCTAGATGAAGATCACCCATGGTCCACACACACTCAACTGCAAACACAATAGCTCCAAAAAACATGTAGAACCAAGATCTCTAAGACAAGAAGATACAATTGCATGCTACAAGTCCCGTAATTGACTATCTAGACACTCAACATCCATCATCTCATCCTAATACAACACATACCAATATACAAGTGACCACAAACAAGGTCAACTAATGAACTTTGCATCAACTCTAAATCAATCTCATGGATATAGATAGTCCACATACGAGTCCTCCCACTGCAGCCAAATGGGTGATCATCCCATACAACTACATAACCTATAGATATCGAACATTGAAACATGCAAACCCATCATCACATTAGTAACATGCAAGAGCGAGATATCAAAGAAGATATCATGTAGCTTTTCACAACTCAAACACCATATCACCAATAGATCTGATTTTCCAAATAAATCCACAACCAAGTACCATAGCCAGGAACTACTCAAGCATTCCTATGAATCTACAATTTTTTTCATCCAGGAACTCAAAGAGTCTGAACATAATATTTCCACAGATCTACAAACCCATAGATTTTGTCTAACAAAGAAAAAATGTAAAACCTCTAGAGGAAATAGGTTGTCCAAAAGCTTATAACAACTTCACAACCGCCAACAAATAACAAATGGTAAATCGACATTTCCTCAATGAGAAATTTGCAAACCTCCTCACACCATGCATGAAACATACATGCAAACATGTAACTATCTTACATCCAAATAACCCGAGAACTTAATCTAAAAGACAGTTCACCCGTAGATCTACAAAATCACAAGTTTTATTTGACCGTGTAAAAACTACAAAACCATTGTGCTTTCCAACACACATGCGTATCCACATCCACTTATCATCTGGAAGACCCATAAGTTTGAACACAACCATAATAGTTAATCCAAAACAATGGACTATCATGAATATGTATCACCATAGATTTTTGATGAAAAAATCATAAAACCCTCATATCCAACCAACATGAACCTAAGCCATGTGAGTACAACCAACCAAAGGAAGAGGAGGTCCAAGAACTCTAGGCCCATTTGTAGGCCAACTCCACAACCACCACCATGTACAAGAATATAGAGGAGTTAGGCTATTCCAAAAGCTTTCAAATCATCCAATGATCAACTCCATAGCCTACATGCATTCAGGGTTATTGAAACTTGATGCTTTCTAATGTCAGGGGCTAAAACCAAGCACCCAACATAGGCACATCAACCCATAGTCATAACAACACAAGTTTCTCCATATGACCAAGGAGCCTAATATAAACATCTAATGAATGCTCTACTGCACATGACCACATAATGAAATCCAACCACCATGCATGAGGGTTAACACATTGTCAAACAGGGCCTCCAGATCAATTTCATATCAAATTAAATCTCATGATAAACTCCAAAACACTCCATCTTCTCCATCCTTCATAATGCATGTTGTCTCCTAAAACCAAATCAATTGCAAAGATTTCACTCTGAAAAGGATTAATCATCAACCAATTCCTTCAAGACAGATTCCCTCAAGCTTGCTAGGCTAAGGAATCACAACAAGAGAAATACCCAAAACCTTAAATGTCATGAATCTTCACATGCATTAACATGCAAGTAACATGCAAGCTCATGCAAGTACTTGTAAATCACATGCAAGTACATGCAACTCACATACATGCGCATGCAAGCACATCCAAACCATGGAATTGATCTTTGATACCAAATGAAGGGAAAATGAAGATCTCAAAAAGTCCTCCAACAACCAATATGCACCTCAAGTATCTTTTTATTTTCTCATGATACAAGCACATACAACTATGTCTTAAAGCGAAAATGAACACAGTTTAATTTCCATCTCATCAACCCTTAGGGGAAATATTATGTAGTTATTAGATCTAGTAGAATTTTAGTAGTATAACGACATGTAAATTAGCATTTAAAGAACAAAAGAATAAACATTAGAGAAATAACATAGATATACGCGGGGAAAACCCTTTTGGGTAAAAAACCCCACACTCCATAGCATCGAACCATTGTATTATCGGCAACTAAAAGGTTACAATACAATTACAAGCTCACAGTCTTAACATGGAGATTACATCTCCAATTACATTGAAGATTACATATTGCTCTTCTAGAGAAAATTTGGCGCCATAACCCCTGCAGTATAAAGCTTCTCTCTCTCAAAGACATAAATTTTTTTATTTTTATAAACCTCTATCATGGGCTTCCAGGAATGCCATGTGTCATCTCCACGGTCTTTGCATGTATGCAAACTGAAACAAAGAACATGCACACGTCCATGCTTACCAAAAAATTACCCTACCAAACATGCAACCACATGCAAGGCATCCAACTCAATATTTTATGCAAACATTAAGTTGCCTTAACATGCTAGGCATCCCACTAGAGAAAATCAAGCCACCTGCCAATTTCTAACTCCCCTTTGACTCTCAATCACTCCGAGTGATAACTCTATCTTTGTTTAACAACATTCATTTTCGAGCATGAGTCAACTCTTCAAACCAATGCCATATGGCATCATAGCACACCTCCTTGAAGAAAATGCAATGCTCAATGCTAGATTGAGCACTTAGGTGACAAGTGTCACTCTGTATTACTTCCCATTCTCCAAGGAAGGAATATGCTCACAAGCAGGCCTTGCCAAGTGCTAACTTCCAAAGTAGAATGACACATGTCAACATGTTGCACATTTTAGAGGTATAAACATTTGCCTCTTTCAAAAGGAGTACCCATGTGACAAGTGTCACATTCTCACACTTTGCACCTTGCATGTAGGAAGCCAACTCACCATCAAGTCCCACAAAGTATCTTAGCAACTTGGAAACTTATATTTTTTGCATTTAATAAATTAAACCAACAACTTAGGGTAAAATAAATAAATTATTTTAATATGGTACTCTCTAAGGTTGAGACACCTTAATCCCAACAAAGGGGGCTAGGGGCACCCTTCCTTTTTTCTTTCAAAGATATCGTTTGTGCTTAAGATCCCACAACCCTTGGTCATTAAAATGCCATCAACTTTCTAATTTAGGCTATGCATGATGTTAGATCTAATTAAAATATTGTGAATTAGCCTTGATTTGATCTAATAGTTGCTTACAAAAAAATGAGGCTCAACCCATTCTATTCATCAATATAAACTTAGTTGTAAATGATGTGTTGTATTTGTTTGAGCGTGTCTTGATCTGCAAGTTCATGGGTATCAAAGTCACACTACCCTTTTTGGAGAATTGGGTGTGTTGTACCTAACAACCCAAGAGTATAAGGAGGCCATTCTAGCAACACATTTTTTTTTTTGTGATATTTTCCAAATTGGTTGATTTCAATATAGATTTTGAACAAGGCCCTTACTTTTGTAATTAGGTGGGTCTTTTCATAGAAGCTTGGCATGTGGGATTTGATTCAATGGGAGTGCTCCCCTCTAAAATTTTGGTTTGGATTTGTCTATTTCGGCTTCTAATGGAGTTATGGTGATCTAATGTTCTCCAATCCATTGTTGTAGTGCGTAGGAAACCTACGGGTTCCTCACATCACGGTCCTAGAAAGAAAGCTAACTACTTATGCTCGTGTTTTTTGTTGAAATTAATCTTAACAAGCCTCTTCTTGATTCCTTAAAAATCATATTGGGAAACATGCAATGGACTCAACAAGTAAACTATAAAGCCCTTCCCTTTTGATGTCAAATTTTTCATGCTTATGGACATTTACAAAGGGACCGATTGCATAGAGTTTTAGTTCCATTTCATCCACCTCTAGATAATGTTATAGCAAAAGTTAAAGGTAAAGGGAAAGCACCAACACATGCATATGGTTTGGAGCCAAATAGATTCATGCCTATGAAAATCCATAACAAAGGAAAACAATAAAATTGATGGAAAGGAAATCTATCAAGAGGGAAGATCAATAATAGATTTGAGGTTTTAAATAATTTTGAGGAACTCGATATTTCTATGGTTGAGCAACTCCTAGTTACCCAAGATCCTATTCTTGGAGTTCCTCTTCTTCCTTCTCACCTTGTACAAATACACGTGTTAGATTCATAAGCTGATTTGAATGCAAGTATTCCTATGTCTTATTCCCACATGGAGGTCCCTACTAGGCATCAAGAAGTTAATAATGAGGATATAGTTATGACCATTGTCTCTCCTTTCATTACTAAAGATATCATTGAAGACGCCTTTGATTTTGGTATGCTAGAGGGATTGTTGACCCATGGCTCAAAAGATTAATCCAAGAAGAAAGTTGCTCCTCTCCTATACCTTTGTCAAAAGAGTCCCAAAAAGAATTATTTAAAAAAGATGTCCAAAGGTGGAAGGAAACGATATCAAAAAAAGGAGAAAAGGGTTAGAGAATCTTTGGTGGAATATAGTTTCACTTGTATGCTAGATACTTACTTATCCATTCCCCATAAATTATTTTTATTTATTGGAATACTAGGGGTTTGGTTAGCTCCCCCGTAAAAAGGTTTTATATGATTGTATTCAAGTGCATCATATAGATATCATTTTCCTTTGAGAAACTAAGTTCTTGATAGAGGAAATAAAACCTTTATTCTTTAGGTTTTGGAAAAGTGATAAGTGCCAATGTATTGGGGATCATGGATCTTCTAGCTGTAGACATCTAAATTTAATCACTCCCATATGATTAAATTTACTCCGTTTTCGTCTAAATATTAATTTATTAAATTAATATTACACCTTTTGTCTCATATCTGTAACATATTTAATTTAATAATTAAATGCTTTATCTTTTACCTTCTTCCTCTTTAAATTAAATAAATACACCAATTTATTTAATTTAATCATTTGATTTAAAAATCAATTTAAAATTCTTCATTCTCTCTCTCCTTGTCACATCTTCCATGATCTTGCTCTAATCTGAATTAATTTAATTAATTCATAATTATGATGTGCATCCTCTTAATCAAAGATTAAGGTCACATCCTCCTACATTTGCCACTTGCCTCTAATCTTCCATTAATTATTCTAATCCAACATTTGCACAACCTTCATGAGCCATATTTAACACCACCTTTTTAGTCAACCTTTGCATTTATCTCTTTTTAGCATTGACCCTCTTTCCCATGTGAATTTTTAATTCACATTTATTTATCCTAGATTCCCCTCTTTTATATGTGAATTTTTAATTCACATTATATCTTCCCAAGGCTTCTAGAACCTTGGACTTGTCACAATCTCCACATGTGACCAAGTCCCATCTTTTTGGAGCCCACCTTTTATCTTTTAGACTCTCTTAAGAATGTGAATTTTTAATTCACACTTATTTCTCCAACCACCTCTCCTTTTCCCATGGAGATTTTTGAGGAATTCCAAAATTCCTCAAATGTCCCTTTCATTCTCACTTGGGGACAAGAAATTCATTTTTGAAGAAATCTTCTCACTCCCCAAGGTACTTGGAAGGTACTTGTCTTTCCTCCACCTCATGTACCTTTTGGCCACCTCACTTACATCTCATCTCTTCTTAGCCACTTAACCATCCACATGTCAAGATGCGAGGGCTTGTGGGTTCTCAACCCACCATAGCCCTTCATCTTGACCTTGTTGGATGAATCTCAACTGTTGAATTCCCTAGAGAATTCAAATTCTTCTATAAATACCCCCTCCACAAGGGCATTTTCAACACTTTCACTTTGAGCAACCTTATGTTGCCAATTTGCATTTGCTATCATTTAATCATCCACTTTAATCAATTTTCATAAGTTGATCTTGCATTTAGTCACTCAAGAAGCCATCTAAGGAGCACACAAAGTCATCTAAATCAAGGGCCAACCAAGGAGTCTTCAACAGCAAGGAAGGTATAATCATTTGCATCTCGTCTCATCTATTTTCCTTCTTGTTTTATCACTCTTTAGGCTAATCATTGAGGTGTTCTTAGTATTTTTCCACTTGCATTTTTAGTTGTTTTGCACATTAGAATGGGGTAAAATTCCAAGGTACACATTTCTGGCACGCCCGGTGGGACCCACAAACGGGTTCTTGCATTTAACCTTCGTTTTTGCTAAGAATTTTGCAGGAAAAGGTCGCAGAAAGGCGGAAGCGCCCTTTGCTTTACTGCAGAAAGGTGGAAGCGCCCTCTTGTCCGCTACAGAAAGGCAAAAGCGCCCTATATCTGACAATTTCATTTTCTTCTAACAGTTTGCTGCAGTTAGGTTTATACTTAGAAGATTTTTTCTAACACTTTCTTGTAGTGAGGCGTACAACTTTCCTTTTTAAAAATATGATAAAGTTTCCTGTAGAGGGGCGGATACGCCCTTTCATTTTGAAAGGCTCTTTTCCTCTAACCTTTTGCTACAGAAAGGTGGAAGCGCCCTCTGATCTTGCTGCAGAAAGGTAGAAGCGCCCTATGATCTTGCTGCAGAAAGGCGGAAGCGCCCCTGTTTTTGCTGCAAAAAGGCAGAAGCGCCCCTGTTTTTGCTGCAGAAAGGGGGAAGCGCCCCTGTTTTTGCTGCAGAAAGGCGGAAGTGCCCTTGTTTAGCTGCAAAAAGGCGGAAGCGCCCCTGTTTTGCTGCAAAAAGGCGGAAGCGCCCCAAAACAACACAGTTTAGAAGGTAAAACATTCATTTTAGCTTCATTTTTGCTCTTGTTTGTTGCCATTTTCGAGTAGTAACCCTCTAACATTGTTTTGGAAAGGATATTGGTGTTTTTTGCTAACCTTTTGTAGCATATTATGGCGCAATTGGCCAAGAACGAAGAATAAGACAACTAACATTTGTTTGCAGGGCCATCTATTTGATCATATTTTTGAAGATTATCCTTGTTGTTTTGGAACATAGTCTAATTAGGGGGAGTAAACTTCATTGCTTGCTATGATTGTTTATTCTTGTGTTACCCAAGGGGGCATTAATTTGTTTTAACTTTCCCCTTGCACTTCGTGTGAGCCTGGGGAGTAGTTGGAAATGGTTAGTGTCTTCTTTTTAGTGGGACCTGCTTGGGGATTTCATCACCCCAAGGGACGATTCCAACCACGTGTACCGGCGGGGTATATAAAGGGGGGAGAATGAAAGTTGTACCCCAATCTAGTCACGTCGTAATTGGCGGAGCGTCGAAGCTAGGGTGATACCTAGATAGACGTGAAGAGTTGGTCTGAGCCTTTCGGTATCTCGCTGGGGTTCCCGACTCACGCTTGTGACGGGCTGGTGTTCACGGTTGTGCCTCACGTACCAAGAGTATATCGAGGACTCCCTAGAAGCCTTGTGCATCCTAGATTAAGACCTTTCCTAGCCATACCCTTAACGTTAATCATAGGATTATGCTTGCTTGAAAGTCTTTTCTTGTGAAAAACCCATGAAATCTTTGATACATTGGCCTTACTTTATCATTTTGGGTCCTTGCCATAGCCATTACCATCAAAACCAAGCTCTGTCTTACTGCAGAAAGGCGGAAGCGCCCTCTATTTTGCTGCAGAAAGGCGGAAGCGCCCTCTGTTTTGCTGCAAAAAGGCGGAAGCGCCCTCTGTTTTGCTGCAGAAATGCGGAAGTGCCCCTATTTTGCTGAAGAAAGACGGAAGCACCCCTGGTTTTGCTGCAGAAAGGCGGAAGCGCCCCTGATTTACTACAGAAAACTGTCAACGCCCCTGATTTTTGCTGCAGAGGGGCGGATTTGCCCTCCTGAACACCCGAAATTGCCCCATTTGGATCTGTTTAGCCTCTAAACCATCATTTAATCATTCCCAACCATTATCTCATCATCCCAAGCCTCCGTTACGTCACTTTACGTCTCCCAAAACCTCCATTTGATCCGTTTAAGCTTCCATCTCATCATTCCAAACTTCCGTTTAACCATTCTAAATTCCCATTCACTCTCCACGAATCATCCTTAATCCATCTGCTCACTTTAAATTTCCCCATAATCCATTCAAAAGTCCATACCATCACCTAACGAACATCATAATTTTACCATTCACATCACCAAACACCACCCATAACCAAACCGCCTTAACCTTGTGTTACAAAGTGATTACCCAAATTGACCATAGCACTTGAATTTGATTATTAGTCATTAACTTCGACCCAAATCAATTTACTTCCATCTTGAGGTGAATTCGGTGTCATAAGTTATCTTTATCATTGGACCAATCAATCCACTTTCAATCTCAAGGTGGATTCGGTGCCGTGATCATCCTCTTAATCAAAGCTCTAGGTCACTAAAGGTAACTTCCTTTGATCAAACTCAAGGTCTCTCTTACATCTCTCATCATCCAATCGTACCCATCCAATAATCCAAATCTATCAAAACCAATCATTCGACCAAATTGTCTAGTCAATCAAATCACATCCGTTCAACCAATGCCATCCTATTGATCTTAATAATCCAATCCAATTCAATCAAAATCCAATCTTGCCAAATCCAAATCCGATCCCATCAAAATTTGATCCAATCCAATATATCCAAACAAAACTTGATCAAAATCCAAATCCCATCAAAATCACATCTCATCCAACTACAATCAAGTCATTCGTCAAAAACATCTTTGTAATCCACCCGTAGCACATTTGCATGCCCGTTCAAACTAGGTCACAAGTCAAGAGACAAATGGAACAACAACAAGGTCAAAATTCCCAAGCAAACATGTCTCAAGACCCTAATGACAATACAAATCCCACCAATGGTGCAAAAATTGCTCAAGATCCTAACAATGTCCCCCAAGATCCTCATAATGGCACTTCATCACACTCCAACACCGAAAATCAAAACAACTCACCACACGGTGAAGAGAGTATGGCTAATCAACCTGAACTCACGTTTGAGGAACATTTTAGTAATCCTGCCAATGTGCAAATGACTGACCGTCTGCTTGAGAAACATGGGGAAGAAATCTTGGCCCACCTAATTGAGAAGGGTGTCAAACCCCCCTCGGGTGTTGACTTGTCCAAATATAGGGGTGCCCCATCTAACGTACTCCAAGGTTCACAAAATGCACCAGAAGGTTCATACTTCCCCAATGTTCCTCCAGTTGAGGGTTGGCATCAACCTAAATTTGGCAATGTCTTTCTCTATCAGGTTAACTATCCCCCACACGCTTCGACCTCAATTATGGGAGGTCCTCAAGTGCCTGATCCCAATAATCCTTTTGCCTATGGTATGCCACAAAATGTTCCACAACCTCCGCCATTAACATTAATAGCACCCCCTCCTCCGAATCAACCTACAGTCAGCATTGGGGGCACCTCCTTTACCACATTGCTTCCACCTCCTAGGACCACAAATCTACCATCTTAACAGGTTCACTAATCCAACATTCTGCCTCAATTACCTCCACAAGGCACACCTCAGCTGAACGTTTCGGGTGGTACTCAACAACCCCCTTTACAAAACACTTCTACGCTACCTCAACCATCTCATCAGCAACAACCTATACATAATACTTTGGCCTCTTCATAACAACCATCCTACCAACCACAAGGCAATCCATCTCGACCTATTGCTCAAACCATATCCCCCTTTCTCGCATCCATTCTGCGTCCGCAGGCTCAACCACAACACAACATCCCATCTCAGCCCATACAACATTTGACGTCACAACAACAACCCCCCCAACACTACTACTATCACAATCAGCAGTAATTTTACCAACAACCACTTTATGCGACCTCCCAACAATCACAACAATATCTTCAACGCCAACAAACCAATACGCAACATCCCATCCAAGCTCCTCAACAACCTACCCCACATTTTTATCAAACAAATCCATGCTATATCCCACAACAACAGCCCCCGTACCAACAAAATCCCCCGTCTTACCAACAAGGCATATCATCATCCAACCATCTGAATCCATATTTCAACAATCTGACGCCCTCTCAGCAGGATCCTTTATCGTCCTATCATCAATATCCCCCCAACCCACCACCGGCCAACTCAGATCTATTGGAAATCAAAGCCGCTCTGAAAGACCTTCAAGCCGAGACTGGCAAACAATCATTCAAGTTTGAAGATATATGCCCATATCCGTTTGATCCGTCCATCTCATTGATTCTCGTCCCCAAACATTTTGAGATGCCAAAGTTTGACAAATATAAGGGGAACAAAGATCCTAAGGCCCACTTGCAGGAGTTTTACTCCTAGTGTCAAGAAGTTATCCATAATGACAACTATCTCTTGCGCCTGTTCCCCCGGAGTCTGGCAAGCAACGCCCTAGGGTGGTTCACGACCCTCGAAAAGGGATCCATAAAATCTTTTGCAGACCTGTCAGAAAAGTTTGTCTCCTACTTCTTCAATTTGGAGAAAGACACCGATACCTTGGATCTCCTCAAAGAGAAACAATGTGAAGGGGAAACTTTTACTAACTACCTCCAAAGGTGGCGTGCCCTAGCAAGCTGAATGAAAACCCCTTTGAAAGAAAAGGACATGGTCACCCTCTTCATGGAGAACTCTCATCCCGACATGGCTCATAACTTTAGATTACATTGTGTCACCACTTTCGCGGAGGTAGTGGAGAAGGGACCCATCCTTGAGTGTGCCCTTGTTGCCAAGGGGCACATCAAAATATATAATCAAGATAAGGAAAGGTCATTCAACGACAAGCCATGTTTTTGGAACAAGAACAAGAATGCAATAAATGATGGTGTTACTGATACTAAACATGTCCACGTGGCTAACACATCCTAGAGACAACAACAATCCATACCTAAAGCCATATCTATACCGCAGGGGACACCCCGTCCTCCCCAACAATCCAATCAAAATAACCAAGGGAACACTAAACGCCAGTATGCTCAATTAGGAGAACCTCTTAGCGTCATCTTCAATAGGCTGTTACAAATCAATTACCCCATCACATACTTTGTCACCAAGCCATTTGATGAGTCCAAACCCAAGCCCACGTGGTTTAAGGAAAATGAGTATTGTGAGTTCCATAAAATCAAAGGACACTCTTTAAACAAGTGTCAAGGTTTGAAAAACTATGTCCAGGATCTCATTGATCGAGGTGATATCAAGGTTAACCCCAGTCAACCTTCGTCGTCCAATGCTCAATTACAGATATATCAAAACGCCTTTCCAAATCATAATGAAGGCCCAAGCACATCTAACAATAATCCCCAAGGAAACAACACAAATAATGTGAGCTACAAGAATGTGCCCTTCAATTACGAGGGTGTTATTCATTACATTGAGCAGGTGGAACCCCGTGTATCCATGATACATGTTAAAGCCAAGGACCCTCAATGTGCTGTCACTACATGACGAGCCCGTATCACTGTCCCTGCAGCCTCTACACCCACCCAATCGACTCCTGTAAGCTCTCAGTACAACATCCTTGATCACTTAAGAAAGACCCTTGCTCATATATCTATTTTAGATTTGCTTAAGTCTTCCCCGGTACATCAAGAAATCCTCAATAGAGCCCTACAAGAAACCCATGTGCCAAATGACATCGACCCCACGCAATTCCAAGCTTTGGTGGGACACTTGGCTTTATCTCATCAACTGCACTTCAGCCAAAACGATATGCCAAACATCGATGTCAATCATAATCGCCCCTTACATATCGAAGTTGTGGTTGCTCGCCATAAAATAAAAAGGGTCTTGGTAGATAATGGCTCTGCCCTCAATTTGTGTACTCTGAAATTCATAAAATAGGTGGGTTATACTCAAGCGGATTTAAGTAATCAGATCATCACAATCAAAGCCTATGATAATGCAGAAAGGAATTCAGAAGGGATTATCAATCTTCCTATCAAAGTGGGACCTATGGTTTAGTACATTACCTGTCATGTCCTTGATCTAGACTTGCCCTATAATCTCCTCCTTGGCCGTCCATGGCTCCATGCTATGCAAGCTGTCCCCTCCACGTACCATCAGTGCCTAAAATTCCTAGTCAAAGGACAAGAAGTCACCATCTATGTTGACCCCCAACCATTTGAATATTGCCGTGCTTTAGAAGCGTCATTCCCCCATTTACATTATTGTCCCGGGTTTGAAATGGGGGCATCCCAGTCACCATCCGCTAATCCACCCTCCATCGCAATAACCACTCCATCTTCCACCACTAATCCTACGGTCACCAAAGTCCAGATCGTTGACAAAGGGTGTGGTGAATACGAAATGCACACGACTCTCAATGTAGCAACCATGCCACCGTCACCACACGAGTATGGTCAACCTTCGCATGCTACACAAAAAGAAGACAAGACTATCACCTTCAGTGGTAAAGACATCCCTACCACCACTTTCAGATCCCCAAGTGTCAAGATAGATGCACCAGAAGAGGACATAAGCCAATGGGTCTACCGAGAAGAACCCCAGCCGGACCCTCCTCTAAAGGAATATTTTCAGGAAGCATATCCATGGTCAGCTAAGTTTGCAGAAAAATATAACTACCAAGGCAGGGGCCTAGGTAAAGAAGAACAAGGGCGGTTGCAACCTATTGATACACCAAAGCTACCAAAAAACATAGGCATTGGGTATGATAGAAAACAAAAAATCCCTACAACATCACCTAATACGTCCAATAGTATCGCTATGGACGATGGCTCATTGGAAGACATACCCGAGGAGGAATCCATCATACATGCGTATGATGACGTTGATCACACCGACTTATCATCCATGTTCGAATGCCTATCCGTCTACACCATTAGCTTATCCCTTTGTCACCCTGAGCTTATTGACTGGGACCTACGTAATACCACACTTGTTAATATGTTTGCAGATACGTATGTTAACCTTATGGGATTGGGGGAGGATGAACACTCCAGTCGCAAAAATAAGAATAAGAAAAGTAAAAAGCGGTCATCCAGTGAAAACCTCCCTGAGGCACTTCTTGACTTTGAAAAAGTAAAAATAAAGGACGCATTTGATGGCAAAAACCTCGAAGAGGCGCTAGAAGATGGAGATGTTCATCTTCCCCTTGTAGGAACTCAGTTATCTGTCCGATCATCCATTCTAATTGAAGAGACTCAAGAAGTTAATCTGGGTACTACTGAAAATCCTAAAGTCACCTATGTAGCTAAGTCACTCTCAGAGCAAGAGTATCTGGTCATCGTGTAGCTACTCCAAGAGGGAATCATTAACTTTGCTTGGTCATACTCAGACATGCCAGGCTTAGACCCCGCCTTAGTAGTTCATCATTTAGACGTTCGCCCGGATGCTAAGCCTATCAAACAGAAGCTTTGCAAGATGCATCCGCAGGTCGCATTACTAGTCAAGAAAGAATTGGAGAAGTTACTAGAGGCGGGTTTTATCAGACCGATTGACTACTCTGAGTGGATCTCCAATATAGTACCAGTTGCCAAACCAAATGGAGACTTTCGAGTCTGTACAGACTTCATGGATCTCAACAAAGCCTGCCCAAAAGACGACTTCCCTCTGCCTAACATTGACATGTTGGTCGACCTCACAGCAGGACATGAGATGCTATCCCTTATGGATGGCTTCTTCGGTTATAATTAGATTCGAATCGCACTAGAGGACCAACACAAGACCGCTTTTACAATACCTTGGGGCACTTTCTGTTACAATGTTATGCCCTTTGGCCTCAAAAATGCAGGAGCAACTTATAAGAGGGCAATGACTGTCATCTTCCATGACCTCATACATATCATCATGGAAGATTATGTCGATGACCTATTAGGGAAATCCATAACACGAGCAGAACATCCTGCCATCCTGAAAAAAATATTTGAGCGGTTAGAGCATTACAAGTTGCGGCTAAATCCAAAAAAGTGTGTCTCTGGGGTCACGTCAAGAAAGTTGTTGGGCTTCATAGTCTCTCGTAGGGGCATTGAGGTTGATCCCGCCAAGGTAAAAGCTATTCTGGACATGCCACCTCCACGCAACCTGAAGCAGTTAAGAAGCCTCTAAGGGAAGATGCAGTCCATCCGTCGATTCATAGCCCAACTAGCAGATAAGTGTCAACCATTCACTCATCTTCTGAAGAAAGATTCTACCTTCTGATGGAACTAGCAGTGTCAGATGGGTTTTGATAAAATTAAGGAATATTTAGCTAATCCACCGATCTTAATGCCACCTATTCCAGGAAAACCCCTCCTACTTTACATCTCTGCTACTTCAGTCGCACTGGGGGCATTATTGGCACAACATGATGAATCATTCAAAGAGAGGGCAGTCTACTACATCAGTCGAACATTGGTCGGCTATGAGTTAAATTACTCCCCCATGGAAAAGGCCTACCTTGCACTAGTCTTTAGCACACAGAAACTTCGTCATTACATGCTCAGCCATCCAGTCAAATTAATCGCTAAAATTGATCCCTTGAAGTATTTGTTATCTAGAACCACTTTGACTGGCCGCATGGCCAAATGGGTCATGCTCCTAAGTGAATTTGACATAGAGTATGTAGAGCGAAAAGCCATAAAAGGACAGGTCATAGTTGATCAATTGGCTGAGGCACCATTAATAGATGCCTACCAGCTTGACACTGAATTTCCAGACGAAGAAGTCTACACGGTCACAGAAGCACCAATTTGGACACTGTATTTTGATGGCTCATACACGCATAATGGATCAGATGCAGGAATTTTATTAGTTACCCCTCAAGGTGACTACATTTCGAAATCATTCAGGATAGCATTCCCGTGTACCAACAATATGGCAGAGTACGAACCTCTCCTCACTGGCCTCAGAATTGCAAAACAGTGGCACATAACTCATTTGAAAGTCTTTGGTGATTCTTTGCTAGTCATTAGACAGGTTAATGATGAGTTCCTAACCAAAGATGATAAGCTATTACCCTACAAGCGCATGGTGGATGATTTCAAGAAATATTTCACCTCTATACAATTTGAACAAATTCCTAGGGTACGAAATAAAGCAGCTGATGCCATGGCTACTATTGGTTCTCTGATTGACATGCCTAAAGACCGAACAGAATGTGAGTTTCTTGTTGAACAACTTTTAATCCCTGCATATGATGTTCCTGAGATTGATATGGTGTGTGATATTGTAGGTCCCGCCTCCCCTTGGTATCAAGACATATACACTTATCTCTGTGATAATGTCATACCCCCAGAACTTACACGCAACCAACGCAAATCCTTTATCCATCGCTCTTCCCGATACATCATTGTTGGTGATACGCTTTATCGTCGCGGGTATGATGGAATCCTCCTTAGATGTCTAAATGAGACTGAGGCCCGTGCGACACTAATGGAAGTACATGGTGGTATTTGTGGAGCTCACTCAAATGGTATGGCTCTGGCCAAAAGGATCCTACGAGCTGGATATTATTGGCCTACATTGGAACATGATGCTTGCGAATTTGTGAAAAAGTTCCTTCCATGCCAACAACATGCAGATTTGATTCACGCCCTAGCACAAGATCTCCAGCCCCTCCTGGCACCGTGGCCCTTTTCTCAATGGGGTTTCGACTTGATTGGCAAGATTTATCCACCATCATCCGACGACCATACATTCATAATTACCGCCACTGAATACTTCACTAAGTGGGTGGAAGCAATGCCACTCTCATAAATCACCGGTGTCCAAATCTCAAAATTTATCCTTTACCATATTCTCTGCAGATATGGTATCCCATCCACCATCCTCTCTGATAACGGAAAACCTTTCAAAAACCAAGCCATGAAGCACCTTTGCGACACCTTTTATATCCAACGCCGTTGGTCAACGCCTTATTACCCCCAGGGCAATGGTCAGGCAAAAGCAACCAACAAGACCCTTATCCGCATCCTCAAAAAAGTTGTCAATAACACTGGACGAGATTGGCACCTCCATATTCATCCTACCCTCTGGGCATATCGCACATCCATCTGCACCCCGACAGGCGCCACCCCCTACTCTTTAGTATATGGTGCTGAAGCCGTCTTGCCAATCGAAGTTGAGCTCCCATCACTGAGGATTTCTCTGAAGAACCTTATCAGCGAAGAAGCTGCTTGTGTTGCACGGCTTGCACAGCTAGAATTACTAGATGAACGAAGAATAAAAGCCTATGATCATCTGCAAGCATACCAAAACTGCCTCAAACATAATTACAATAAAAAGGTCCGTCCTCGACAATTCCAGGTTGGTGAGCTTGTTCTTAAGGAAAACCAACATACTCAACAGGATCGTGATAAAAAGAGAAAATTTGAGGCAAACTGGTTAGGACCTTATATCATAGCCGCCAAATATGGATCTGGGGCCTACAGGTTGACTACTCTTGAAGGAGATCCCTTTGACGAACCCATCAATATCATGCATCTGAAGAAGTTCTACACCTAAATCCACTCGGTAACCCCACCTAATAAAAAAAATAAAAATAAAATAAAAAAATCCAAAAAAATAGTAAAGAGAAATAAATTGATCCTATGGTGAAAACCACCTCTTGGAGGCGCCTTGGATAAGTATGGATGGTGAAAACCTGGTAACAGGCGTCATCCATAGAGGGCTTAATTATTATCTACCTGACATCCTAGTTATTTTATGCTTTCACCCACGCTATCATCCTCATCCATCTCATCCTAGGTCGCTTGGTATATATTGATTGAACATTGGACGACCCATCTAGCCTATCTCCCATCCTGAGCTTTTTGGTATCCCACTTTGAGCTTGTGTCATTCATTCCCCTTGTCGGTCGGTCTGTGTCATCATATAGGATCATCCATCGTGTCAGTCTCCATCTAGATCTCATCCTTTCGCATCATTTGTCGAACTACGTTGCCCCTGCGCTTTCACGTAGGCAAGGCTGATCATTTCATCCTCCCCCGGGGCATTTTGGATCAACTTGTTTTGATCCTCCATCACTTGGCCTTCAACGGTCCTCTTTCCGCTTTATCCATGGTCTTTTCGTCGAACTACGTTGCCCTTGCGCTTTCATGTAGGCAAGGCTGATCATTTGATCCTCCCCCGGGGCATTTTGGATCAACTTGTTTTGATCCTCCATCACTTGGCCTTCACCGGTCCTCTTTCCGCTTTATCCATGGTCTTTTCGTCGAACTACGTTGCCCCTGCGCTTTCACGTAGGCAAGGTTGGTCATTTGATCCTCCCCCGGGGCATTTGTCTATCGTGTTTTGTGTCCATCATTGGTCACCATTGTCTTCTTTCCACTTTCTCCATGGTCTTTTTCCATGAACTACGAGGGCTCTGCGCTTTCACGTAGGCAAGGCTAATCTCTGATCGGCCCCCGAGCCCCTAGGTCTTTAGGTTGTGTCTTGTCTTCCTTGTGTCGTGTCATCAAGCTATGCCCTTATCTAGCTGGTTTTTAACAAACAAGATCCACTTGTATCAACAAATCCAATCAGTTTTGAATATCTTACATCATATCGATCTTTTCGCTTAGTATTCATCATAGGTCTCAACAGGATGCATCCTTCCTAACAGACCTCATCAATCCCATCTATCTTGATCCTATGGCAAAGGACATTTGAAATTGATTGCGATCTTTTGATGCTTTTGGCTTTTGTTTATCATTTGAAGCTCCCTATCATCACTTGTCAAGGCAGCCATAATCCATCATATTATGACGTGTTTTGATTGGTCCACATAGGGGCATATCTTGATCTTTTGTTTGATTGTCTTCTTGGTTGTCCCACATAGTACCCACCAAGATCCCTGAGGGCTTGTGTTATGTTGGGGCATCCTTTTGTGCTTGTGGTTATCTTAATACCTGGCCCGACCAAGGTCTTTCTTTGTGACTTTGGGGTGTTGGGATAGCCTTCTTGTTTGATATGTTTGTTTCATGCATTAGATACTAATACGCCTTGGTTCCACATACCCTGGCGCTGGATGTCTTATGCTATAGCAAAAATCAGTGCTCCGAAGATGGAAAATCGTACTAGGATTGCATTTCATAATCATGACCGTTGTATTACATTCATCCTATGATTTTGGTTGTGCAAATATTTCCCCTCCATCCCCTATTCTTCTCAGGATACTAAAAGGTTTTGACAGGTGCACACCCACACCATGACCGCATGCATCTTCCACTATCACCTACGACCCTATTGACACTCATCATGAAATAATTACATTTTAGACCCATACATTTACACACTATCTTAGGGCCATCCATAATATCGCCACCTGCAATATCAAGTGTTAGGTCCACCATCAATACCGTCATAATACATCCATTACATCCTGCATCACAATATTAGTCACACATGCACATAACCATCATAAGCATATAAAATATAAACATTTATCCACATCTCTCTCAAACATATGCATCATACAACATAGGCATTCATCATCCATGAAAACAAAAATCACCATACATTACATCCTGCATCACTCACATTAGTTAGCATGCATAAAGCTCCTCAAAAATCATCATACATAAAAACATCCATACATATAACATCCACAAAAGTCATCATAGATAACTACCATCAAATGACCATCCACATATGCATCAACACAATCATCTATAGATCTCAAATCTGTCACACACATAAAACATGAGGTCCATAAGAGCTATCATATATATAAATATACCACAAGTCCACAGTACATCTCATAGTCAAGACTAACATATAATAATGTCGTCGATGTCATCACAATGTATACAAAAATCATCCAATCAAAACACCAGTACAAGGTCCTGCAAATATCCACTGCACCTCTGCACTATCCATCTACCCTGCACTTGTCAAAAACATAGTATCATGTCATCTACCAAATGAACTCCCCACATCTGATCTCTATGGAGAATCAGGTACTGCTCCCCTGCCTGGTGAAACCCCTGGTGAATCACTGTAACCTCGGGTCCGTGTCCCCAATGACTGGGACAGCGCTGGCCTCTGAAGTGTCTACCGGGTATAACAGAATGTCCGCTGTGCCGGATCAGGAACCACATGATAATATGCACCCATCCAAAATCCTGCCTCTCTCATGTTCTCCTCTCGCTCCGCAACCTGGACTCGAGCGGAATTCCGCTCCTGACGATACCTGTCTCGGTCCCTGGTAATGACTCTCCTCTCCTGCTCCCATGCCTCCTGAGCCAACCGGCTTTGTGCTAGCTCTACCTGTAATCGGCCCCTCATCTCCTCTACAACCGCT
>VDFB02281492.1:764034880-764089367 GCA_007258455.2 Sequoia sempervirens | reverse complement strand
TAGGACACCCGGCAAGGGACAACAACAAGACATTGTTGCAAAGCAAATTCCCTAGTTTCGGAGATAATTCTTGCTTGAGAAGACCTTTCATAATGGTGAGCAAAGGCTTGCAAAATGTCTAGTAACTCATGCAAGAGTTGTCTCTCACGAATCCGTTGGATGGATTGGGAGGTATGGTGGACCCGTAAGACGTAAAAAAATTCTTTTGTCACTTTGGCGCCAATCTTGAGCCAATGTAGCCAAGCTTTAATTTGAGCTCCTCAAGCTATATTGGCACTAGCAATTTGCTTATGTTGTCGGAGTTCAACCACCTAAAGTTGGGCAGTGAAATCAAACGGTTGGCCTTCCAAAGCGATGATGGCCAAGTGGAACTCATGGGTGATGAACTCATATGAGCAGTGGCCGAAATGAGCAAGTTGTTGCCCATAAATGTGAAGGAACCATAATGTGCGAATGATGGCGTCATTCCACCATGTTATACAGCTACCTCTCTTCATGGAGCAAGGCTCTAAGTTCCAAACACGTTGGATGTGTGTTGAACTAACCTTGTGGTGGAGAAGAGACATGTTAAGAAAGAACTAAGTCCTCCTATCTTTGGGCTTAGAAAGAGTCCAATCAATGCGAAATTGTATTGGGAAATGATCAGAAAGGATAAGATCTACCAACTATTCCACAAGTAGAGAGTAATAGTTGGCAAATGAAAAGAATGATTGAGCTGAAATCATGGCACAATCAAGCCTCTTTGAGATTATGTTAGGGCTCGCTCTTAAATTGCTCCAAGTGTACCACAATGAATGATCTTGGTTGCGACCAACATTGGGTTCAAAAAAGCCCAATTTATTACACATAATAAACCAAGCCTCTCTCTTTCCAACTATCCACTGCATAGGCAAGGCACCGCATTTATCATATGCGTGTTCAACCATATTAAAATATCTGCACAAAACCCAAGTGGTAGTCGACAATGAATGAGAAATCCACCTCCAAAGAGAAGATCTCTCCACATCATCATTGGGAGCATAAACGTTAATAACACCAAAGTGTTGATTTTTTGCAGCTACGTGACTCATCTTCCAGCCACGACTTGCAATGAAGAATAAATTAAATGTATAGCCTAACAGCTATTTAATTTATTGAGGAAATCAAGTGAAGAGGCGCTTCACTCAAGGCAACTATAAATCCAAATTGGGCCAACCTTCCTTGTATATTGATTTATTTTATTTGTAATTATATTGAGGCCAACCTTGCACATGAAGAGGTGCGACCTCTCCATCATCATGTATATATACAAGCTCACTTCCTTTCATTCGATCATCAAGCAAGTTCATTCCTTCCTTCATTCAAAGTGCGAATTCATCCAAGAGCATTATATTCAAGTGCAGATTGCAAATTTATTTAAGAAGCAGAATTCGATATCAAGGGAGGTCAGATTGTTATCTAATATTGCATCTAGAGTTGATGCTGTAGAATGTCCTTGAGATTGGCCTCTTTGTAAAAGGGATTGTTGCCATTATTTATATATATAAGAAAGAGATTTATAGCTGGGTTTTTCTCCCTCAGGAGGAGGGTTTTCCCAGGGTATCTGCTGTGTTATTGTGTCTGATTTTAAATTAATTTTCTGTGCATTACATCTGATCATAAAATTAACATGGTATCAGAGTGGGTGTGAAGTAAGATCTTGATCAGATTGTGCATTTCAGCGATACTCTCTTTTCTCTCTCTCATTGTTGAGTAATTCTATCTCTTCATCAAGATGGTAAACGGGTTGAAGATTGAGGATAGGCTTGAGGGAGCATCAAACTTCACTTCATGGAGGTTCAGAATCATGCTCACCTTGGAAGAGAATGATTTGGCTGAGTTTGTGGAGACCACAGTTCCCGAACCAGAGGAGGAAGAAGAGAAGTTGCAATGGAGGAAGAAAGATATCAAGGCAAAGAAGATGCTGGTTGATTCCGTAAAGGATCATATTGTTCCTATCATCTCTAAGATGAAGACGGCAAGGGAGATGTTCAAGTCTTTGGAGAAGATGTACAAAATCAACAACACGAGTCGGGCTCTTGCACTGAAGCAACAACTCCATCATGTGAAGATGGCGAAAGGAGAATCAGTTATTGCTTACTTCATGAAGATTTCAGAGTTGAGAGATCAGCTCTCTACAATTGGCCATATGGTAGATGACAAGGACTTGACCATGCTTGCCCTCAATGGTCTTCCTTCATCATGGGAGTCTTACATTCAAGGGATCAATGCAAGATCGAAACTTCCTAAGTTTGATCGATTGAGAGCGAATTGCATTCAAGAGGAGTCTATATTAGCTGCAAGAGGAATTGGTCAAAGCTCCACTAATGAGGAGATTCATGTTCTTGCCACCCATTCATCGAAGAAGAAAGGGAAAGGTGGAAAGAAAGGATACTTCAAGAGAAATAGAGATAAGGAATCCAATGGTGCCCCTGCATTCAAAAAGAAGAGAGACCTTTCTAAGATTCAATGCTTTAGATGTGACAAGTATGGTCATTTTGCTAAAGAGTGTCCCTCTAGGCCTAAGCAGCAGGCTACCATAGCAGATGTTGGTGAAGTTTCTCCACAGAAGGATTCTTGTGAGTACTTATTCTATTCGGCTTTGTCAAGCAGCGTACCTACCAACACCAACACTTGGTTAATTGATAGTGGTGCCTCTCGCCACATCACTGGATTCTGGGCTCATCTATCTAACTTGGTGGAGAGAGATTTTAGTGAACAAGTTATCATTGGAGATAATGCAAGTTACATAGTGAAAGAAGTCGGGACCTCTACTCTTCACCTAGACTCTGCCATTACCCTACAGCTGAATGATGTACTATTCGTTCCAGGCATCAAGAGAAAACTTGTTTCCATTTCAGCCTTGGAAGACAAGGGATAAGTTGCATTTTCAAAGGGTAAAGTTCTTGCATGGACAAAGAACTCAAGTATCAAGACTGCTCGTGTGATTGGGGTTCGTCATGAGTGCCTCTACAGGCTATGCACTCGGCCACTTCAGGCGTTGGTGCATGATTCTTCAACCTTATGTGATCTTTGGCATCGAAGATTGGCTCACCTTCACTTTCGAGCCCTACCCTTCATGGAGAAGTTGCTCACAGGCCTTCCAAAGTTCGACCAGGAGCACGAAGGTACTTGCAAAGGCTGCGCCTTGGGTAAGAATACTAAAGGTCCATTTCTTAGTAGAGAAAGTAGATCCAAAAGTATTCTAGATCTCATTCATTCTGATTTATGCGGTCCAATGTCTGTTGCTTCTTCGAGTGGTTTCTTGTATTATATTCTTTTTATTGATGACTACTCTAGAAAGACTTGGATTTACTTCTTGAAATCTAAGGAATCTGAGGAAGTATTAGAAAGGTTCAAGGAGTTCAAAGCTCAGGTGGAAAATCTTTCCGGGAAGAAAATCAAAATTCTGAGATCCGACAATGGAGGAGAGTACACTTCCGGTAGCTTTTGGAATTACTGCATTGAAGCTGGTATTAAGAGGGAGTTCAGTGTCCCTTACAATCCTCAACAGAATGGTGTTGCTGAATGGAAGAACAGGACTATTGTGGAAGCAACGAAAGCCATGATCCATGACCAAGATCTTCCAACATTCCTTTGGGTAGAAGCATCCAGGACAGCTGTCTATGTTCATAACAAAAGTCCCCACCGAATCCTGGAGAACATGACTCCTGAAGAAGCCTTTACTGGGAAGAAGCCAGAAGTGAGTCATTTGAGGATCTTTGGATGTCCAATTTATGTTCATGTACCGAAGGAAAAGAGAAAAAAGTTGGAAACTTCTGGCAAGAAGGGGATATTTGTTGGTTACAGTGAGACAGTTAAAGCTTACAGAATCTACATTCCAAGTCAAAAGCTAATTGAGATCAGTAGGGATGTTACATTTGAGGAAGATGTTGCATTTAGAAGATCCAAGGGAACTCAGATGGAGATTGATCATGAAGAGCCTTCACAGGATATGGAAGTTGACCACTCTCTTGAGATTCAGAAGGAGGCTCCTGAACCAAAAGAAGATAATGATCCTGTTGAGCCCTTGGAACCTACTGATGGGCCAAATGATATTGTGATTGGGAGAAAAAGACCTCTTTGGCCTAGGCAAACAATGCAGGAGGCAGAAAGGTTTGCAGCTCCAAGGGGAACCTTCAGAGAAAGCAAGAGACCTCACAAGTTCTCTAGTTATGTTGCTTTGATGAGTCAAATTATTGAGTCCGAGCCTTCCAGTGTTGAGGAAGCTTCTAGTCAACAAGTTTGGAAGATGCTATGACAGAGGAGTATCAGTCAATTCTCAAGAATGATGTTTGGGACATCATTCCTAGACCCGAAGGAAAATTTGTGGTATCTTCAAAATGGCTCTTCAAGATCAAGCATGCGGCTAATGGGAGCATTGAGAAGTACAAGGCAAGATTCGTGGCCAAGGGGTTCTCACAAAAAGAGGGAGTTGACTATGAAGAAACATTTGCTCCAGTTGCTCACTATACTTCTGTCAGAACCATTATTGCCATTGCTACATCTAGAGGATGGAAGATTCATCAAATGGATGTGAAGACAGCTTTTTTGAATGGTGTGATTGAGGAAGAAGTCTATATTGAGCAACCTGATGGATTCGAGGTACATGGGAAGGAGTCTCATGTTTGCAAGCTGAAGAAGGCCTTGTATGGTCTTAAGCAGGCGCCTCGTGCATGGTACAAAAGGATTGATCGTTATATGTCAAGCTTGGACTTCCTCAAGAACGATGCTGACTCGAACCTATACTTTAAGGTAATTGATGGAGAAGCATTGATTTTGGTCCTGTATGTTGATAATTTGATCCTTACTGGTGAAGAGCACCATCAAATGTAAGAAGGAGTTGGCTTCTGAGTTTGAAATGAAGGATCTTGGGCTCATGCATTACTTCCTTGGCTTAGAAGTTTGGCAAAAAACTAGATGAGATGATTCTAAGTCAAGGGAAGTACACTATTGATATTTTGAAGAGGTTCGGCATGTTGGATTGCAAATCTATGTCTACGCCTATGGAGACCAACTTGCACAAGTTGAAAGAGGCTGCAACTAGTTCAGATCTAGTGGATCCCACATTGTACAGGCAGTTGATTGGGTCCTTGATGTATCTAGTTAACACTAGACCAAATATCTGTTATGCTATGAGTGCACTTAGTCAGTTCATGTGTGTACCGAGACAGATACATCTTGTTGCAGCTAAACATGTCCTGAGATACTTGTGTGGCACAGTTGGATATGGGCTGAGATATACTTCAGATGCAGATTTGAAGTTGCATGGTTATACTGATTCTAATTGGGCAAGATGTGTCATTGATCGGAAGAGTACCTCTGGGTGTTGCTTCAGTTTGGGATCTACAATGATATCCTGGTGCAGCAGGAAGTAGTCATCTGTAGTATTGAGTACAGCAGAGGCAAAGTATATTGCAGCTTGTGTGGCAGCTCAAGAAGCAGTGTGGCTTCGGAAGCTCCTTGCAAGATTGTTTGGGAAATCAATGGAGCCTACTATCATTCATTGTGATAACCAGAGCTGTGTGAAGCTTTCTATCAATCCTGTGTTTCATGACAGAACCAAGCATGTGGAGATCAAATACCATTATATTAGAGATATGGTATTCAGGAAAGCTATATAGTTGAGGTATATCAGCATTGATGAGCAAACGGCAGACATTCTCACCAAGCCTCTCTCCAGGATAAAGTTTGAGTACTTTCGAGATAAGCTTGGTATGGTGGAGAATACAGCCCTAACTGAGAAGGAGTCTCAGTATCAGTGATCCTCATTAATGAGTTCTTCTCTATGAGAGAAGTTCGAGGTGAAATCCCTTGATTAATGAGTTCTTTGTGAGAGAAGTTCGAGGTGAAATCCCTTGATTAATGAGTTCTTCTCTGTGAGAGAAGTTCGAGGTGAAATCCCTTGATTAATGAGTTCTTCTATGTAAAGAGAAGTTTGAGGTGAAATCCCTTGTTGCCACCCTCTGGGAGAGCCATGGTGGATGTCGTGTGTGACTCCATGACAGCATCACGTGAGAGAGTCCGTGATGATTTTTTTTTCTTGTACTTGTGTTTCACCCTTTGGGGGAGCCATGGTGAACGTCACAATGAGGTGACAACATCACGTTGAGTGATGGGCACTTGTACATACCATCTATGGGAGTAGCCATGATGGTTGATATCACGATGAGGTGATATCTCATATCACGATGATGTGATATCTAATATCACATTGAGGTGATATGTCTTTTGCAGCTGGAAGTATTCCTCCCTAGCTGAGAGGGAGTGTTGATTTTTTGCAGCTACGTGACTCATCTTCCAGCCACGACTTGCAATGAAGAATAAATTAAATGTATAGCCTAACAGCTATTTAATTTATTGAGGAAATCAAGTTGAAGAGGCACTTCACTCAAGGCAACTATAAATCCAAATTGGGCCGACCTTCGTATATTGATTTATTTTATTTGTAATTATATTGAGGCCGACCTTGCACATGAAGAGGTGCGACCTCTCCATCATCATGCATATATACAAGCTCACTTCCTTTCATTCGATCATCAAGCAAGTCCGTTCCTTCCTTCATTCAAAGTGCGAATTCATCCAAGAGCATTATATTCAAGTGCAGATTGCGAATTTATTTAAGAAGCAGAATTCGATATCAAGGGAAGTCAGATTGTTATCTATTATTGCATCTAGAGTTGATGCTGTAGAATGGCCTTGAGATTGGCCTCTTTGTAAAAGGGATTGTTGCCATTATTTATATATATAAGAAAGAGATTTATAGCTGGGTTTTTCTCCCTCGGGAGGAGGGTTTTCCCAGGGTATCTGCTGTGTTATTGTGTCTGATTTTAAATTAATTTTCTGTGCATTACATCTGATCATAAAATTAACAAAAAGGAATGATTATTGGCATTGAAAAGGGCCCATAGAACACACTTGGTGGGATCACAACCATGATCAACCAATAACTAATGCTACGTTGGAGAGAGAAAGGTGACAATCCCTCCTTGGCCAAACTCGTGGCTACTAAAGAAAAAATGGTTGGAGGGCTAGATGACACGAACATGCCACTAAGAGCAAAACACCAAACACGTTGACCTCCTAAAGGCAATGGATGTCTAAATTTGGATATAAAAGGTGAACATCATGAATGGAATACTTCCATGGGAGGTTTGTTAGACCTCAAGCATTCCACAATATACAATTCATTGACAATTGTCATGGGTAATCTCCTCATTATCTAGCTCATCTAAAGCCAAATACCTGTTCTAAAATAACACATCATTTGTCATATATTTCCCAATTTGGAAGCCACCCTAAGCAATAGGTCGTTTCAGCAGCTTGAACTCTCCTTCCAAGCACCCTAGTGGGCTACATGACCTCTATCTTGCAGGAGGGGAAGAGCAGTAGGCCTTGACATGCTATTTATCAACTAGGTTGTTCCTCATTTCACGAGATGGCACCCTAGGAGGGGAGATGGGAGATTTCCCACCATCAGTGGGCTTTTGAAGCCACCTATGACGTTGAAGCTCTCAAACCAAAGGCTTTGGAAGCTAGCTTTGAAGCATTTGAGCTCCTATTTTGTCAATTAACCATAGTGGACCAACATTATTCTTCTTTTGCAGGAGGTGTCGATCCGAACAAGGGTTGAGCTGAAGGCTTTGGGCACGGAGATGCCAATGGGCAATCTAGAACCTTGTGCCCAAAGGATCAGCATTGATAGCATGTATTGGGTAGATTGATATACTACACCCGCTAGGAATAACAGATCTGACCAACCTAAATATCCACAACATCTTTGAGGTCCTTAGAGAGGTCTATCTCCACACAGATTGATCGATGAAGACAAGTTGAGTAAAATCGTTCAGGTTCAACACAAACCACTGTGCCTAGTGAGGACACTATTTGGGGTGGAAAATTCCAACAAGGCAAGGGGAGACCAGGAAACTCAACCCAAACAAGGATTTAAAGAGACTTGTCGTCTAAGATGACAAAGTCACGAGTCCAGGGTTTGAACACCAAATGGGAAGAATGGACAAGTCAAGGGCCCCGCCTGAGGATAGCCTCATCATGATTGACTTCAACAAAACAAAAGAGAAAAAACCCCTTGGTGAGGTTTTGCATGGCAATGAGTCGGATCCTGTGTGGGGTCCAAGATTTGTCGACCCAAACTCTAAGCATGCTTTCAAGGGGGACCCTACCCACAAAATAGCCAACTAGAGTGAAACTCTCTAACCATTTGCAAGCATTATCAATTTCAAGAATGGGAAGAATTACATCTAGTGGTGTTTCAAGGAGCGTAACTCATGGAACACCTTGGGCACAGACTTATGAGGACGTTTGAGCGAGGGAGCCATCGAATGTTGTCATCAAGCCTTCAACTCCAACAGCAATAGTTGCAAAGGAAAGAAAGGTCGAGGCCATATAAAGAGGGCAAAAAGAGCCTGCAAACTAAGCGGTGTAACCCATGCCACAATAAATGCAAGCAAGCAGAAAATCTTATAGAAGTGCAATATGACACAAGCACATAGCAAAGCAAAAAAAAACTCCTTTTCAATTGGCAACCAAATTCCTCAATTTTGAATCCAAAACCAAAATGGTTTACAATTTTGTGTTGACAATTTAAAGATTATTGTAAATGTAAACAAATCTGCAACAGGATGGGATCCTAATACTAAGAAATGACAGAAATTCTAAGTGATAACTTTTGAGACAAATATAAATTTTCTGATTACTTCTCTTACTGCCGAATGCACTGGATGCAGAACATTAATGGATTTCGATGATCTGCAAATTACGAATGGACTCAGTATATGTATAAGGGAGACCCGCCTCTAAGAGACACGTCTCTTGAGAGGACGTGTCTCCACACTTGGAGACACGTCCACTCAAGGGACGTGTTTCCTTGAGTGCGCGGGTGTCATACTCAAAGGGACACGCCTCTTGAGAGGACGTGTCTCCACACTTGGAGACACGTCCGCTCAAGGGACGTGTTTCCATTCAGCGCGCGGGTTCCAGAACACCATTCGAGTTTTTAACAAATACGTGCCTTCACAAAGTGGCGATTAAGAATACAGAGCTTTATTCAAAAACGTATTTTGATCATTAACTTATTTGAATTCGATTTACTGATTTCAGAAATATTAAGAGCGATAGATCTAATATAAACAGTGATGATGCTTACAGCAATCATTGTTTATATCAGACCTAAGCTATCATACATCAACACTCCCTCTTAGCTTAGGGAAGATATTTCAAATCAAGTAAGTGAAGATATCACCTTTACACGTGATATCGAAGATATGTTTTCTCAAGGTTGTCAAGACACATGACATTCTTCATAACACATCTTTATTATGGTATGTGCACTAACATCAAGTCACATGATGTCTACCATAATTCATGGCATATCCACGGATATAAATATCCACCATGTTTATCTCTTAAGGATCACAATGATATCAAGTCCCATGATATCAACCAAAGTGTCCAAGAGATACTATCATGACATATCCATAGATATCAAGTCACATGATATCTATTATGATAGTTTATCATTGTAGAGTCGTCACTTTACAATGTCAAATACAAGTGTTCATTATTAGAAAGATCGTCACCTTTCAATAATGTACACAGGGGGAGTAGGCCCATAAAGTCATGGAGTCACACACATGACAAAAGAGTTTACACATTAAACATCTTTATATATTAGTACAACAATTTGAATTTCAAACATAAATAACAAATTACATTTCAACCATACCAAGTTTCTTCCTGAAGTGCTCTACCTTGATTCGTGAGAGAGGCTTGGTGAGAATGTCTGCAGTTTGATCATTTGTACTAATATACTTCAACTGAATTACTTTTCTTTCCACCATATCCCTTACATAATGATAGGGGATCTCAATGTGCTTCAATCTATCATGAAAAACAGGATTTACAGAGAGTTTGATGCAACTCTGATTATCACAATGAATGATTGTAGGATTCAAGGGTTCACCGAAGAGTCCCACAAGCAATTTACGGAGCCAAACTGCTTCTCTTGCACCCATAGAGGCTGCAATGTATTCAGCTTCTGTTGAGCTCTGTGCAACTGAAGATTGTTTTCTGCAAATCCAAGAGATCATGGCAGATCCTAAACTGAAGCAACATCCTGATGTGCTTTTTCGATCGGTTATACTTCCAGCCCAATCTGAATCAGAGTACCCATGAAGATTTAGTTGATCATTCTTGTAAAGAAGACCATATCCAATAGTGCCTTGAAGGTATCTCAAAATATGTTTCACAGCCATTAAGTGAATTTCCTTTGGCTCACACATGAATTGGCTGAGAACATTCACTGCATAGCAAATATCAGGTCTGGTGTTAACCAGATACATCAAGGATCCAATCATCTGTCTGTAAAGTGTTGGATCTGCACACTTGGATTCTACTGCTGCTTCTTTCAATTTGTGAAGGTTGGTTTCCATAGGTGTAGACATCGGTCTACAATCCAACATTCCAAATCTTTTCAGAATGTCAATAGTATACTTCCCTTGGTTTAGAATAATGCCCTCTGATTTCTGCCATACTTCTAAACCTAGAAAGTAGTGTAGAATGCCCAAGTCTTTCATGTCAAATTCAGAAATTAGATCTTGCTTCCCTTGAGCAATAAGGTGATCTTCTCCTGTTATCAGCAGGTCATCAACATATAAAATAATTATTAGCATATCACCTTTGATTACCTTGAAGTAGAGATTGGAGTCGGCCTCATTTTTGGAAAATCCTAATCCCAAGAGATAGCTGTCAATTCTTTCATACCAGACCCTGGGAGCCTGTTTAAGTCCATAAAGAGCTTTCTTCAGTCTGCATACATGTGTGTCAGGTTTATGTATCACAAAACCTTCAGGCTGTTCCAGATAGACTTCCTCTTCAATGTTTCCATTCAGGAAGGCAGTCTTCACATCCATTTGATGGATCTTCCAGCCTTTAGCTGCTGCAATGGCTAACACTGCTCTTACTGATGTGTAACGGGCAACAGGTGCAAATGTTTCTTCGTAATCAATACCTTCCTTTTGAGAAAAACCTCTTGCCACAAAACGTGCTTTATGTTTTTCTATACTGCCATCAGCAACATGCTTGATTTTGAAGAGCCATTTGGAAGAGACAACAGATTTCCCTTTTGGTCTAGGCACAACATCCCATACATCATTCTTCAGAATAGACTGATATTCCTCCGTCATTGCATCTTTCCAAGCTTGATGTCTGAAGGCTTCTGAAACACTGACAGGTTCGGAGTTTAAGATATCATTCATGAGAGCAACATAGCTAGAGAAGCGTTTGGGTCTTTTGCTCTCCCTGAACGTTCCTTTGGGTGCTGCATGATTCTCTGCTTCTTTGATCATCTTCTTGGCCCAAAGTGGTCTCTTTCTGCCATTGATATCTGTATTCACATTTGAAGTGGAAGGAAGTTCAGGTGACATTTCTTCTGTATGCTCCCTCTGAATCTCAGGAGCAGGTTCCATTTCAGATACACTAGGGGAAAAAGATTCAGTCTCACTAGAACTTCTTGCCCTCTTAACTGCAATGTCTTCTTCAAAGATGACATCTCTGCTCAATTCAATTTGATCTTGACCGGGTATGAATATTCTGAAGGCTTTGGAGGTTTCACTATATCCCATAAATATCCCTTGCTTTCCGGAAGGTTCAAGTTTGAATCTCTTCTCCTTGGGCACATGAATATAGACAGGACAACCAAAAATCCTAAAGTGACTAATGTCAGGTTTTATGCCAGTGAAGGCTTCTTCAGGAGTTTTGTTGTCAAGATGAGAATGGGGACATCTATTTTGGATGTAGACAGCAGTCCTAGAGGCTTCAGCCCAAAAGGAGGTTTCCATGTTTTGATCAAGCAACATTGCTTTGGCAGCTTCTACAATGGTTCTATTTTTCCTTTCAGCAACCCCATTTTGTTGAGGGTTGTAAGCCACTGTGAACTCCCTCTTAATTCCAGCACTCATGCAGAATTCCTTAAAAGCTTCAGAGGTGTATTCTTTCCCATTGTCTGTCCTTAAGGTTTTTATTTTCTTCCCGGAGAAGTTTTCTGTAAGTGCTTTGAACTCCTTGAACCTTTTGAGGATTTCTAATGACTCTTTACACTTAAGGAAATAGATCCAGGTTTTCCTAGAGAAGTCATCTATGAATATGACATAGTAAAGAAATCCTGATTTAGAAGGTACAGACATAGGTCCACATAAGTCAGAATGAACCAGTTCTAACACATTAAGAGTTTTGCTCAAACTAGTGGGAAAGGATCCCTTTGAATTCTTTCCTAAGGCACAACCTTTACAATTTCCTTCATGAGATGATTTTAACTTAGGTAATCCTGTAACAAGTTTTTCCATAGAAGGTAGGGCACGGAAATGAAGGTGTCCTAATCTTCTATGCCAGATTTCATTTGAATCAAAGGTGTTAAGGGTAAGGGCTTGATTGACTTCAGTGCAAAGTTTGTAAAGGTACCCTTGTCTTACACCTATGATTTGGGCTTTCTTGATTGTTGAGTTTTTAGGCCATGCTAGAACTTTCCCATCCATGAAGGTAACTCTATAACCATTGTCTTCAAGTGCGGAGATGGATATGAGATTCCTCTTTATACCAGGTACAAATAAGACTCCAGAAAGTTGAAGGGAGAGACCAGATTTCAATGTAACAGGAGCAAGTTCCAACCCCTTTTACTTGATGTGTAGAGTCATCCCCAATTGTAACATCTTCATCAGACTCTTCAGACATAGTGTCAAGGTGTTCTCTGAACCCTGTGATGTGCCTCGAAGAACCACTATCAATTACCCAGTTGTTGAAATTGTTAGATACTTGACTAGATAATGCTGAATAGAACACAAAGTTCTCAGATTCATGATCTGAATTTGACTTTCCTACTTTAGCAAAGGATGCTTGTTGCTTTGTTCTGTCAGGGCATTTCATTGCATAGTGGCCATATTGATCACACCTAAAGCACTGGACTTGAGAAATGTCTTTCTTCTTAGAGGATCCCTTTCCATTGGGATTTCTCTTTCTTTTAAAAGATCCTTTCTTGTAGGTGTTTTTCTTATTCCTTTTATTAGACGTTGTGTTCAGTGCATGAATATCCTCATCTAAGTTTTTCTGTTTGTTTTCTTTTGAGGAGAGCCTTGTTTCTTCTTGAAGGCAGTCAGTTCTAAGCCTGTCAAACTTAGGGAGTTTGGATCTTGCACTTATTCCTTGAACAAAAGACTCCCATGAGTTTGGTAGGCCACCTAGTGCAATTAGGGTTAATTCTTTGCTATCAATCTGATATCCAATTGTGGATAGTTGATCTCTTAGTTCAGTAATCCTCATGAAATATGCATTAATGGACTCTCCTTTGTTTATATGAGCATTGTTGATTTGTCTTTTTAAAGCAAGGGTCCTGCATGTGTTGTTAATCTCATAAGTTTTCTCAAGAGACTTGAACATATGGTATGCAGTTTCATGTTTTGCTAGGATGGGCACTATATGATCTCTAACTGCATCTACAAGGATTTTCATGGCCTTTTCGTTGTTTTCTGCCCATTGAGTTTTCTCAGTTTCAGACTTAGGTTCCTCCAGATTTTCTCTCACAAGTGAGTCTAACTTATGTTCCTTAAGGATCATCATGATTCTAAATTTCCATGATGTGAAATTGTCTGCTCCTGCAAGGCGATCTTCAAATCTGATCACACTTGACATTATGAAGAATGTGAATAAATTCGATTTTAGAAAATACGAATTTTCTGGAGCAAACTGATATTAGATTTGTTTGGGATTTGCACAACGTGGCTCTGATACCATGTAAATGTAAACAAATCTGCAACAGGATGGGATCCTAATACTAAGAAATGACAGAAATTCTAAGTGATAACTTCTGAGACAAATATAAATTTTCTGATTACTTCTCTTACTGCCGAATGCACTGGATGCAGAACATTAATGGATTTCGATGATCTGCAAATTACGAATGGACTCAGTATATGTATAAGGGAGACCCGCCTCTAAGAGACACGTCTCTTGAGAGGACGTGTCTCCACACTTGGAGACACGTCCACTCAAGGGACGTGTTTCCTTGAGTGCGCGGGTGTCATACTCAAAGGGACACGCCTCTTGAGAGGACGTGTCTCCACACTTGGAGACACGTCCGCTCAAGGGACGTGTTTCCATTCAGCGCGCGGGTTCCAGAACACCATTCGAGTTTTTAACAAATACGTGCCTTCACAAAGTGGCGATTAAGAATACAGAGCTTTATTCAAAAACATATTTTGATCATTAACTTATTTGAATTCGATTTACTGATTTCAGAAATATTAAGAGCGATAGATCTAATATAAACAGTGATGATGCTTACAGCAATCATTGTTTATATCAGACCTAAGCTATCATACATCAACAATTATGGTTTAGTTTAGGGAATTGCTGAAAGAGGGGTATGTTGTACCCAATGAAAAGCACATAACAAACAACTAAAAAAATTAAAATATCAAACACAAAGCAAAGCTTCATGCTACATTATAATGTAAACGAAAATTTAGTTTCACAAGTCAATTTAAGTAGGCCTCCATGACATGTAAAATTGTAGGATGAAATAGAGACAAATGAATGGATTAGGTTTCAAGGTTGAAAATTAGGGTTTAAATTTTGAAAATCCTAGTTCAGGATTTCAGAACTAGGAATACCAATGACATGGGAATGCTATTAAGAGCTAAGAAAAAAAATTAACTACCTAATCCAAAGCAATATGAAGTGCTTATGCACCCAGTATATAAAAATAATAATTTTCATATATTTAAACTTAAAACTGCCTTGGTAGTTGGTACCATGAAGAATTGTTGGCTTTAGAAATTGAAAAATTAAGGTTAAAATTTTCAAATTTAGGACATAAGATTTCAAAATTAGGGTTTATGGAAAAACAAGACAATTATGTATATAAAATTAAAATTGCCTCCATACCATCTAAGATTTTTTGGCTTTGAAAATTGAAAGTTAGGGTTAAATGATCAAATTAGGGTTCAAAAAGAAAAAAAAAAGACAACCATTCATCTAAACTTAGAAGTGCCTTGGTGCCATGTAAGATTCATTGGCGTTATAAATTGAAGTTTAGGGTTGAAAATTTCGGAATTAGGGTTTAAGGTTTCAGAATTGGGGTTAAGGAAAAATAAATAAATCATATATCCAAACTTAAAAGTGCCATGGTTCCATGTAAGATTTGCTGGCTTTAAAATTGTAATTTAAGGTTAAAAATTCAGAAACAGGGTTTAAGGTTTCAAATTTGGGTTAAGGGAAGAGAAAGACAATCATTAGCTAAATTTAAAATTCCTTGGTGCTATGTAAGATTTGCTGGCTTTATAAATTAAAATTCAGGATTAAATATTTCAGAATTAGTTTAAGGTTTCAAAATTAGGATTAAGGGAAGACGAAGACAATCATTATTTAAATTTAAAATGATTTGGTACTATGTAAAATTTGTTGGCTTTAGGAATTGAAATTTAAGGTTAAAAATTGCATATTTAGGGTGTAAGGAAAAAAAAGACGCAAGACAGGCGAAAATACCTGCAAAGCCAAGTCGCATTGGTCTTGCCTTTGAAGCTCGCTTAGCACGGACAGGTGGTCTTTCTTAAGCAATCGAGCAATTTTGTTTTCAAAGGCCTTTTCGAGCTTGTGTGTGTCTTTCTTTGCCCTCCTGAGAGCCTGTACCGCTTGAATTGCTTCATTGCTCAGAAGCCTTCCTCTCCATAGAGGCCCCCGGTTTTGACCCTTGTCCCTCATAATTATTACATTCCTTCGCTTTTGAATCGACCATTTTAGCCCGCAATTTTTCTTGCCTTGAATAACACTCTGGGCAATGAGAAAATCTGGTGAATTCGTCTTGATGTTGGAGTTGTGATTAATTTTTTTTGAAGGAGAAATGGGGACTAATGTCTGAAGTGAGTGGAATTGATAAATAATTGTAACGGACATGTTTTTGAGCGCTGCCTTCGATCGGGATTATCATACAATCTTTGGTGGTGTTTATGGTCCCATTTCTTACGCGAGAGGCGTTATAGAATGGCGGGAGGGTAATGGATGACCTGTACATAAAAACCAAATACAGCTGACATATTTTTTTAAATTAAAATTGTAAAATTAAAAATATAACCGATCTATTTAAATGCCGAAATAAAACATATAAATATAAAATAAAATAAAATTGAAGTTTTAGTTCCTCCATGGCATCGCCACATCTAACTAGTGATTAATGTTTTAAATTTCAACCAATCAAAATTGTTTATTTTCTTTTATACATTATATTTGAATTTTTTCTAAATTTAAATGCATGTTTTTAAACTTTTCTAATTTTCAAAATTATTTTTCTTCAATCTAGGCAATAAGGGCGGATTTTACAGAATTGAACATAACACTTTTATTTTGCAAATTATTGGCTTTTAAAATTTGACAAAGTTAAAATTAGAAATTCATTCATCAGTGTACATAAAAACCTTGGATTAAATCTCAGACTAATAATAAATCATCATCTTGAGAATTGAACATAACACTTTTATTTTGCAATTTATTTGGCTTTTTTGAGGCATTTTTTTAGCCACTTAATTAATGTTTGCACATCAAGAACTGCAAAAAAATTGACAAAGTTAAAATTAGAAATTCAATTCATCTGTATACATAAAAACCTTGGATTAAATCTCTTACTAATAATAAACTAGCTTATCTATCTTATTAAATAATCTACATAAATTAAACTGAGATATATCTTTTTAAATCACCACCACCGGGCCCCAAGAGCTAAGGGGCATATCAGCTATGGAGGTGCACTATTGCTTTCGAACCCTTGAAGTGTTTCGGGCATTTTCAGGGCTTGGCGTCATCGCAAGATTATATAGCATAGATATACATGATTTCCATTTATTTGGGTACCTTCTTTGTAATTATTTTGCATCTCAATATAATGGTCTTTCAAAATGGTTTCAAGTAAACACCCTTCTATCTCGTGCATCGAATTTTAAGTTGAAGGACTAATTTCGTTTTAATTACTGTGTTCAGAATCTCTGTTTGAATTCTAAAACTCATTTTATTGATCAACTATTGTACTTTTGTTTCCTTACTTTTGCACCTTGATTGTTGGTCTGCTTATAATCCCTTTGGCTAACAGTGTATTCACTGTGATTTATAAGTTGAATCTTCACATTTTCCAGCAAAGTCTTCTTGACCTGCTATAATTTTTTTATAACTCTTCCATTATTATCACACAACTGTCCCATTATGTAGCAGGTAGCAGGATCATTGATGCGTTTTAGGAACGAACCTATATTCTTGCGGTTTTTCTTTCCTAAATAGGGAATAATACGTTTAAATCGATATTTTGTTTCCTTTCTTTCCAAAATAGAATTTGGGCATATTTCGTTACTAGTACCATGTATTATCTAATGTGAGGGCTCCATTATCAGAAATCCAGTGAAATTCTTCAAATAAATACAATGTTAATAAAATCATATTCAAAGGCTCTTTTACTATTTTTCATTGAAATATCATAAATGAATATTTAAATATTTTTTTTGTCCAATTTCTTCTGTCAAGAAATGGAGTTGGTGAGCAAATAAAATGATTTCCACACATTTATTTATAGTTAAGTAAGGTTCAGTAAAAAAATCTTGTGATGTGTACTACATACAAATTCTATTTTAAATGAGAAAAATTAATAAAGCATCCATAAACATTAATTTATAGAATATAATTTTTTTTCATATAGCATACAATCAAATTCTTTTATGCAAATGAGGTTTCAAAAGACATGAAATTAATTATTATAAAAATGAAAAAAAATCTTAATTAAATTTTAAATTATAATTATAATTATTTCTAGAGCATTTTTCTCTTTTTTCCTCATTTTTCATCTTTTCATATTAACTTACTCATATTTCTTTCTCTTATAAACATATATTTTTAAAGAAAACCACCACCATAATCAAGTATAACAACACTTCATTAATGCACAACTAAGTAAAATACAAGTTCATTATCATAATGTTTACAAATTTTAGATATAACAATATTGTAGATTCAATTCTATAATTCACATTATGCTCAATACTTACTTATATATCTACATGTAAAACTTTTGCAATAAAATTATATAGATCAAACAATAATATCATTTTATGATATAAATTGTGGTATTATAGTAGTAAAAATTGAGTGACATGCATGTATATATATCTATAATAGGCATAAACCTTTATGAGGCATATAGAAAATGGTGTTAAAAATACCTTAATATGTAACAATTCTGAAATATTTTTTCCCCCAAAAAAATTAAACAATCATAATATAATAATAATTTAATTTATCATTTAATTGGTTAACATTTTGGGTATTTAGAGAACTATTTTACAATCAAACAATAAGGAAACTAGATAGATATAGGTTTAGGAAATATAGTAAAGAAGCAATGCTATTCATTATATTTAATTGTGTTAGTGTGTGTACATGTAGAGGACTTACTCAACTTATTTCTCAGACTATTTACCCTCAGAAAGATGTCAAATTGAACCTTTTACTTCACTTATACCAATTCCAAAAATACAACTTACAGTTGCAAATCAAGTTATTATCCCATGGTTTAAATTTTTGATTTGTGTTGTTTCTTATGTAGCTGTCCTATACCTTTGAGGAAAAATTCTTGATAGAAAATGCATGGCATGGATCAAATATCCAAAAATATCAAGTGCATTGCACAGACTTTACGCTATTTCTCATTAGACTTTATGCTAGTTCTCATAACTAAGACAATTTTCAAATAAAAACATAACTATTCTGGCACATAAAACATAACTATTCTGGCACATTCAGGTAGGAACTTCGCTGCTCTGTAGCTCTTGTTAGTTTACTTTTTCAACAATCAAAATAAATATTATAAATTAATTAATTCATATTTAATATTGTTAGTAAAATTATAAAATCATTTTTATGTAGAGAAAAATATTCTCAACTAAATAAAATAGTTTTAAAGTAAAATAAAATATATTTTTCATGACAACAAGGATAAAAGATAGGACACCACAACTATCCATGAAACCACATGAATCTCCAACATGCTCTAGTGCACTAACAAGATACTTGCAACAACATCCAAGATGTCCACCATATTAAGCAAAAACTCTCATCATTCTCCAGCATGCCACCCATGGAAGAAAAGGAGCAAACCAAGGTGTAAATGCACCAATCCAAAGAACACAAGCATCAAATTCAAGTGATAACAAAGGTTGCAGGCTACTGCCACAACTCCATTGTGTGCATAGGCTATATAGAAGCACCAAAGTATCCAACTTCAAACCCATTGCTAGAACACAACTCTAAAGTTCAAACTTCCTCCAAAAACAAGATTGAACACAAATGTTCTAAAACAGTTAGAATAAAAATCATAAGTGATTGTTTACATCCAACTAAAAAACCCACATGACTGGAAAAATCAACCACAGCAACTGCTAGTGTATCCAATCATCCATACCTCAAAGGTATCCAAACATCAATAGAACTTATGCCAACAACATATACAGCCCATAAACTACAATCAAAAGCTTCATGTGTCAAACACACACATTCAGGAACTCCCACTGCATGGGTAATGTCAAATCTGGAAATAGATCTTGGCATTACCAAATATATCAATCAACACTTATACCAAGGTGTGACAAATAAGTCAACCAAGTAGTAACAAAGAACAATCAAAATGATCTATACATGCAACATAAATTGTTGCATAGTCTCTTATCACATCACCATAATTCTCCCAAGTCCACCACACTATATCATGTGAGCATGAACCTCCAGGAAGTAGCCATAGAATATAGAGAAAACTTGTAAATCATATCCCAATCATGTCCTTTTGACAACACCTCAAAGTGTCAAGCTGCTCCAAGTAAGATCTCCTTCACAATCCCAAAGGAAAAGCTTCAAAAATACCCAAACATTCAATCTCATTAGATCAAACATAACATATATATCTCATGTCAGTGAAATGGATGTAAGCCTCTCTAAACAAGGAAGATCAAATTCATAACATTCCCATATCAGGAAAACAACCCAATAACATCTTCAAAGCTTTCCATGAACCAAAACAAATACCTAAGGAGATAAACATGCCAAACATTCCTCAAATGAACCATCCAAAATTAGAAAACATGGTTCAAGATCCATCTCCATGAGAAGGCCAAGCATAAACATAATGCGTCTGAAAATAATATGGGCTACATCTTTCAAATGATTATCTATCAAGTAGACCAAGAGTGGGAAATGAGATTGTTCCTTCGGGATATAGGAAGACTCATAGACTTTATCTAAGAACAACCTCCTCATAGGTTCATCATGAACTAACATCCATATGTATGTGAAAGGATCCTCGGACTTTCAGTTGATACACAACAACTACCTCACCCAAGTCTCCAAATATCCATGAGAATTTTCAATTGATCAATACATGTTAGAACTCCAAATGCAACATTGCACTTTCATGAAGCTTTCAAGCACATGACCAAGATACCTAATACCAAGAGAACTAACCAAGCCACTATCAAAGCTCCAACCATGGAATCAAGAACCCAAACATGACATCATAATTTGACCATCTCCTCTTAGGAGATCACATGTAACAATGCATGCATCTTGATCTCAAGAGAACATGTATTGTGTCAAAACCCTTAGTGACAAGATTAAACCATAACACAATACCAACCACACTCTAAACCAAGAATCAAACCATCTCCAATCACATGGAGATAACTATCTCCTACCAGTGAACATGTAAATGTGAAAGAACTCTTCTATAGCAATAGTGTCTAAGAGGTCCTCCAAGACATCCACAAACACTAAGAAGAGCATCCATCATCAAGTGATGTGTTCACGTCACTACCAAAGCAACTGAATCATTGTATCGAGCTACACATGACAACATGACAACTATCTCCTAGATGAAGATCACCCATGGTCCACACACACTCAATTGCAAACCCACTAGCTCCAAAAAACACGTAGAACCAAGATCTCTAAGACAAGAAGATACAATTGAATGCTACAAATCCCATAATTGACTATCCAGACACTCAACATCCATCATCTCATCCTAATACAACACATACCAATAGACAAGTGACCACGGACAAGGTCAACTAATGAACTTTGCATCAACTCTGAATCAATCTTGTGGATATAGATAGTCCACATACGAGTCCTCCCACTGTAGCCAAATGGGTGATCATCCCATACAACTACATAACTTGTAGATGTCAAACATTCAAACATGCAAACCCATCATCACATTAGTAACATGCAAAAGTGAGATATCAAAGAACATATCATGTAGCTTTTCATGACTCAAACACCATATCACCAATAGATATGATTTTCCAAATAAATCCACAACTAAGTACCATAGCCAGGAACTACTCAAGCATTCCTATAAATCTACATTTTTTTTCATCTAGGAACTCAAAGAGTTTGAACACAATCTCTCCATTGATCTACAAACCTACAATTTTTTTCTAACAAAGAAAAAATGTAAAACCTCTAGAGGAAATAGGTTGTCCAAAAGCTTATAACATTTTCACAACCACCAACAAATAGCAAATGGTAAATTGACATTTCCTCAATGAGAAAGTTGCAAACCTCCTCACACCATGCATGAAACATACGTGCAAACATGTAACTATCTTACATCCAAATAACCCAAGGACTTAATCTGAAAGATAGTTCACCCGCAGATCTACAAAATCGTAAGTTTTATTTGACTGTGTAAAAACTACAAAACCATTGTGCTTTCCAACACACATGCAAATCCACATCCACTTATCATCTGGAAGACCCATAAGTCTGAACACAACCATAATAGTTAATCCAGACCAATGGACTATCATGAATACGTATCACCATAGATTTTTGATGAAAAATTCATAAAACCCTTAGATCCAACCAACATGAACCTAAGCCATGTGAGTACAACCAGCCAAAGGAAGAGGAGGTCTAGTAACTCTAGGCCCATTTGTAGGCCAACTCCATAACCACCATCATGTACAAGAATATAGAGGAGTTAGGCTATTCCAGAAGCTTTCAAATCATCCAATGATCAACTCCATAGCCTACATGCATTAAGGGTTATTGAAACTTGATGCTTTCTAATGTCAAGGGCTAAAACCAAGCACCCAACATAGGCACATCAACCCATAGTCATAACAACACAAGTTTCTCCATATGACCAAGGATCCTAATATAGACACTTAATGAATACTTTGTTGCACATGACCACAAAATGAACCACCATGCATGAGGGTTAACACATTGTCAAACAGGAGCTCCAGATCAATTTCATATCAAATGAAATCTCATGATAAACTCTAAAACACTCCATCTTCTCCATCCTTCACAATGCATGTTGTCTCCTGAAACCAAATCAACTGCAAAGATTTCGCTCTTAAAATGCTTAATCATCAACCAATTCCTTCAAGATAGATTCCCTCAAGCTTGCTAAGCTAAGGAATCACAACAAAAGAAACACCCAAAAAGATTAAATGTCATGAATCTACACATGCAAGTAACATGCAAGCTCATGCAAGTACTTGAAAATCACATTCAAGTACATGCAACTCACATACATGCGCATGCAAGCACATCCAAACCATAGAACTGAGCTTTGATACCAAATGAAGGGAAAATGAAGATCTCAAAAAGTCATTTGACAACCAATATGCACCTCAAGTATCTTTTTATTTTCTCGTGATACAAGCACATACAACTATGTCTTAAAGCATAAATGGACACAGTTTAATTTCCATCTCATTAACCCTTAGGGGAAATATTATGTAGGTTTTAGACCTAGTAGAATTTTAGTAGTATAACGACATGTAAATTAACATTTAAAGAACAAAAGAATAAACATTAGAGAAAGAACATAGATATACGTGGGGAAAACCCTTTTGGGTAAAAAACCCCACACTCCAAAGCATCAAACCATTGTATTATCAACAACTAAAAGGCTACAATACAATTACAAGCTCACAGTCTTAACATGGAGATTACATCTCCAATTACATTGAAGATTACATCTTGCTCTTCTAGAGAAAATTTGGCACCATAACCCCTGCAATAGCTTCTCTCGCTCAAAGACAAACATTTTCATTTTTATAAACCTCTATCATGGGCTTTCGGGAATTCCATGTGTCATCTCCACGGTCTTTGCATGTATGTAAACTGAAATAGAGAACATGCACAGGTCCAAGCTTACCAAAAAAGCACCCTACCAAACATGCAACCACATGCAAGGCATCCAACTCAATATTTTATACAATTATTAAGTTGCATTAACATGCTAGGAATCCCACTAGAGAAAATCAAGCCACCTGCCAATTTCTAACTCCCCTTTGACTCTCAATCACTCTGAGTGATAACTCTATCTTTTTTTAGCAACATTCCTTTCCGAGCATGAGTCAACTCTTCAAACCAATGCCATATGGCATCATATCACACCTCCTTGAAGAAAATACAATGCTCAATGCTAGATTGAGCACTTAGGTGACAAGTGTCACTCTCTATTACTTCCCATTCTCCAAGGAAGGAATATGCTCACAAGTGGGCCTTGCCAAGTGCTAACTTCCAAAGTATAATGACACATGTCAACATGGTGCACATTTTAGAGTTATAAACATTTTCCTCTTTCGAAAGGAGCACCCATGTGAAAAGTGTCACATTCTCACACTTTGCACCTTGCATGTAGGAAGCTAACTTGCCATCGGGTCCCACAAAGTATCTTAGCAACTTGGAAACTTATATTTTTTGCATTTAATAAATTAAACCAACAACTTAGGGTAAAATAAATAAATTATTTTAACATGGTTCTCTCTAAGGTTGAGACACCTTAATCCCAACAAAAGGGGCTAGGGGTACCCTTCCTTTTTCTTTCAAAGATGTCGTTTGTGCTTAAGATCCCTCAATCCTTGGTCATTAAAATGCCATCAACTTCCTGATGTAGGCTATGCATGATGTTAGATCTAATTAAAATATTGTGAATCAGCCTTGATTTGATCTAATGGTTGCTTACAAAAAAGTGAGGCTCAACCCATTCTATTCATCAATATAAACTTAGTTGTAGAAGATGTGATGTATTTGTTTGAGCATGTCTTGATCTACAAGTTAATGGGTATCAAAGTCACACTACCCTTTCTGGAGAATTGGGCATGTTGTACCTAACAACCCAAGAGGATAAGGAGGCCATTCTAGTAACAAACATTTTATTTTTGTAATCTTTTCCAAATTGGTTGATTACAATATAGATTTTGAACAAGGCCCTTACTTTTGTAATTAGGTGGGTCTTTTCATCAAATCTTGGCATGTGGGATTTGATTCAATGGGAGTCATCCCCTCTAAAATTTTGGTTTGGAGTTGTCTCTTTCGGCTTCTAATGGAGTTATAGTGATCTAACATTCTTTAATCCATTGTTGTAGTGCTTAGGAAACCCATGGTCTCCTCACATCATGGTCCTAGAAAGAAAGCTAACTACTTATGCTCATGTTTTTTTTTTAAATTAATCTTAACAAGCCTCTTCTTGATTCCTTAGAAATCATATTGGGAAACATGCAATGGATTCAACAAGTAAACTATAAAGCCCTTCCCTTTTGATGTCAAATTTTTTATGCTTATGGACATTTACAAAGGGACTGATTGCATAGAGTTTTAGTTCCATTTAATCCCCCTCTAGATAATGTTATAGAAAAAATTAAAGCTAGAGGGAAAGCACCAACACATGCAAATGGTTTGGAGCCAAATAGATTCATGCCTATGAAAATCCATAACAAAGGAAAACAATAAAATTGATGGAAAGGAAATCTATCAAGAGGGAAGATCAATAATAGATTTGAGGTTTTAAATAATTTTGAGGAACTTGATATTTCTATGGTTGAGCAACTCCTAGTTACCCAAGAGCCTATTCTTGGAGTTCCTCTTCTTCCTTCTCACCTTGTAAAAATACACATTGTGTTAGATTCATAAGTTGAGTTGAATGCAAGTATTCATATGTCTTATTCCCACATGGAGGTCCCTACTAGGCATCAAGAAGTTGATAATGAGGATATAGTTATGACCATTGACTCTCCTTTCATTACTAAAGATATCATTGAAGACGCCTTTGATTTTGGTATGCTAGAGGGATTGTTGGCCCATGGCTCAAAAGATTAATCTGAGAAGAAAACTACTCCTCTCTTATACCCTTGCCAAAAGAGTCTCAAAAATAACTCTTTAAAAAAGATGTCCAAAGGTGGAAGGAAATGATATCAAACAAAGGAGAAAAGGGTTAGAGAATCTTTGGTGGAATCTATTTTCACTTGCATGCTAGATACTTACTTATCCATTCCCCATAAATTATTTTTATTTACTGGAATACTAGGGGTTTAGTTAGCTCCCCCGTCAAAAGGTCGTATGTGATCGTATTCAAGTGCATCATCTAGATATCATTTTCCTTTGAGAAGCTAAGTTCTTGATAGAGGAAATAAAACCTTTATTCTCTAGGTTTTGGAAAAGTGATAAGTACAAATGATGTATTGGGGATCATGGATCTTCTAGCAATCTGAACTATTTATGGGATACTCACTGACTCAATCCTTCCATTTAGATTATCGATACACATTCTTTATCCTTGATTAGTTCTTTCTTTGAATATCGTATATCTATTATTCCCATTAATGTCAATGCTCCTATAGATTTTCAAGGTAATAATCTCTTTTCAACTCATATTATATTTTTTTAATTTTGTGTTCCCTACCATTTCATGGAGCATGCTTAGATATTTCAATGATATCCTCGATCTAGATGAAAATATTGAAGGTTTTAATCAATTAGATCCTTCCTCTTCCTTGCTAAGAAAAAATATATTCTCTTAATCGTATTGATGTTAAACCTAGATTTGATCTCTTTAATTCGAATTATAGATGATGGGGACTAGATTCTATCTCTTAGCACCTTGATATATTCTTGGTTTCTAATTGTTCTATTAGTGACTTTGATTTATTCATCAAATATCCTACATTGGAAAGGATCAAATCATTGGTCTATTAGGTTTTCTTCCTCTCTTTTTCCCTATTAAAAATTTATCCTTTGAGTTTCAACTAATGTGTTTTAGATATCAAACAACTCATGATTGTATTGTTGCTCGGTGGTTGGAGGGGAAGCCCCCTTTTGGTATAAATATTTTCTCATTTAAAAATCTTCAATTTGTAAAGTATAATCTCAAATTTTGGAATAGATTGCATTTTGGAATGTTTCTAAGAAAAAAAAATAGGTGCAAGAGGATCTTGACACCATCACCTTTAAAATCAAGGAAGATGACAAGATTAGGGATCATTTATTAAGGATTATTACCTCTCTAAATAGTTGAATGAATGGCTCCTAAGGGAGGAGAATTTCTAGAAATAGAAGTCAATATTTGAATGGTTGCATAAGGGGGATGGGAATACCTCTTTTTTTCATAATTTAGTCAAAGTTAGGAGAAGTGGGAACATCATTTCCAACCTCATTTCTACCCAAGGGAGCTAATTTCCATCCTTTTATGATATAATTCAAGAATTTGTTCAACATTTTCCTCTCTTTTGAAAGAAGGTGGCCCTTTGGCCATGGAGGATTAGTAGGGTCATGTTGGGTTGTATACCTTCTCTTGTCTTTGAAAATATAAATTAATCTCTTATGAGTCCCATCTTTCTAAAGAAGCTTGAGCAAGTGGTTTTTTAGATGAATGTAAGAATCATAGTCTAGATAGATTTCTTATTGAATTGTTTCAAGAATTTTGAGATTATTGTTGTCACCTAGAAATGCACCCTGATGCAAAGTTGTCAGACTGAGCTTTCTGGTGAAACATTGGATCACTCCAAGGCTGTGGGTCACCTGATATTGGAGTGAACCTCCAGAGAAGGTTGGCTTCCTTTGGTGTCACCTAAATTACTGATTCTTTAGAGGGAAAAGGGGAAGGAGAGTACATTTAAAAGTAAAAATTAACTCTAAGGTGATACACCGGATTGATGAGAAATCATAAAAAATGAAAACAGGATGAAATACACCGAGGAAAACTAGACTGCAACTGCTCTACTTACTCAAGATAACCCCATTTAGTCTTATGCATCACTCTTGGCAGGTTTGATCTACATACATATCTCAAGAAGGAAGGAACAAACTTCACAACTTTGTGGTATGAATGCAAATTTAGTAAACACTGTTAAAGAAATACATACATAAGCTAACTTACAGAAATGAGAGTGCTACAAGCATTAATACTTGTTTTCAAGATGAACTCTGTTTCGCATTCCAAATTTCAATTTGAGTTACTAAAACATACATTAATTGAGAAAGGATTGATGAAAAAATCACTAACTCCTTTGAATGCATAATTCCCACTGTTTTCAGAAAGGCCAAAAAAAGCCTTATATACAAGGAGATATCGGCCCCTTAGGGCTTACAAAAAAAATATCGGGGTCAGAAAGATCTATCCTTAGATCTTTTGATTGAATAAATGCAGCACCCCTGCGTGTCTATCCTGTGTGTGTCAGTGAAGAGTTACTGTCTGGAGAAGCCCTTTGATCTTTCTGCAACCACCGCATTCACTCCTCTATCCCCGTGTCCTCTCGAACCTCCTCGGTCGAACGCCTTGAATGCTACTGAGTTCACAGTCGATTCGCGTTGCATTTGTCTTGTGTTGGAATTCTATGCTCTGATCAAACTGCCACGGCTCGTCTCAACTCCTCCTGGTTGGTCGAGTGTATTCCACGCGGGCTCTGCAGGCGGTCAAAGCTCTTTTGAAAAGAATCGCATCTCAGCGAGACACTAAAAGTGTCTCACAGATGCGATTATGCCCTCTGAAGCTATCGGCGTAGCATGTGACAGTCGACGAGAGTTCCTATCGAGCCCACCGGTTATGTTGATATCCCTAAAACCATCGGAAAGACTCAATTTTGTCGCTGAGACATCATGACGAATTCTCTATTCCTTAGTGAAGACATTGGTTTCGGGAGGCTTTACTGGTCGGTGAGACCCTGTGGCGAAGGGATCCTTCTCCCCGAGCTTCGCATTCTCTATTGGGTCCCTATCGGGTAGGTAGGACATCCATGGGTCACTAAGACCTTTCACCGAATTCCCTTTGTCTGCCCAAGCTCACTTCGTTTCGCCAAGACATCCATTCTTGCTAAGACTTCTTAGCGAGCTCCTTTACTTACTCCAAAGTGCCCAGTTGGAGTAACCTTCATCTTTCGGCAAGACGCTTTGCCGAAGGCAATATCCTATGCCAAGCCCTCTCTATTTCTTTCGGAAAGAGGCCATTAGTGTCTCCCCGAATGCATTTTACCTTACCGAGCTCCGCTTTCCTTTTTCCAAGAGATGACTGAGTCGGGGAGACACCATAGCGAGGATCAAATGTTGCACTGATATCTGCTTTTGTCGCCGAGACACCCTCCATTTGCTGAGACCTCCTGTAGACTTCCTTTTCTTTCGACAAACCCCTCTCATTTTGGAGGCTCCACTGTTCGGTGAGACTCTTGTCGATAACACCTTGTATGTCGCTAGGACTTCTCGTTGTCAGAAGGACCTCCGGGCAACATCTTTAACTGTTGGCGAGCCCTTTCATGTTTTGGTGGGGCCTCCTTTCAATCGGAAAGACTGTCTCTGTTCGCCGAGACTCTATATCGAGCCCTTCGACTCTTGTCAAGCTCCATTTCATTTCGAGGGGACCTTGTGTAATCGCCGAGACATCTCAACAAGATCCCTTAGTCATACCGAGGGCCCTCTTTCCTTTGTGCCGGGGAGACTTTGTGTCGGCCAGACTTGTCCCGAAACATGCTTCCTTTTGATTATCGGGGAGACAATGTGGCTTCGGTGAGACCTCCTGACGAAGCTCACTTGCTTTGCCGAGACCTCCTAATTTCAACGAGACATCTTCGATCGGTGAGACTCTTTCTGAAACCCGCACACATACGCTGAAAGGATCTTGCGTTGTTTTGTCGGCGAGACCCGATGCATTCACTGAGACTCTATATTGAAGAAAAGAACCTCCGACGAACTGAAAACCTTTTTTCGTCGAGACTCTATTTGATGTCTTGCCGATAGGGACCATATGCAAACCCCACTCGCCGTGACACTCCTGGGGTCTTGGTGACTCTATCCTTAGAAGATTTTTATGTCGAACCTGAACAAGGCAGTCTTCCCAACTGAGCTCCCTATGACCTAGCATCAGATCCATGACCTTTGCCCTAGGCCGAATGCTCCATTTGGCCTTCTCGAACCTGTTAAACACAATTTGCTTTGTCGATTGAGCCAGAGGGTGAAAATTTAGGCAACAATTCTGGCGACCTTTGCAGGATGTTTGCTGCTAAACATGAGAACCAGTGACTGGGTTTATCCATTGGGCGTGGAGTCGTTAGAAGGCTCATAAAACAAACAAAATATCAGTCTTTCACATGGCCTCAACCTCATGAAATCCACGGGTCATAACAGGTTGCCAAAAAAATGAAACAAGGGAAAACGACAGAGAGAAATACCGCGTTAAAACAACATTCAGGGGATGGAGAAAAATAGAAAACAAACGAACCATAGTGCAAAGCACTTATTGAAAACATAAAACCTAACTAGATATGTACAAGAAAGGCACTTATCAGGCTTGAAAGCAGGGTTTAAGGTGTATCCCATTGACTGGGATAGGAAGCAAATCCCCTTCTGTCGTAGCCAGCTGATAAGCATTGTGCTCCTTATAGTCCCTGATTAGGAATGGACCTGCCCACATGTTATCGAACTTAGTGTGATGGCCTGGCTTACTTTTCAAAACATCCCATTTCAACACGAGATCTCCCACCCTGAAAACTTTTTCAGTAGCCTTCTTGTCAAATGTTCTTTTCGTTTGGAGCTGATGACACTCCAAAGCCTTCATTGCTTTGTCCCTTGATTCTTTGAGCTCCATGAGCTTTGCATACCTTACAAACATTGGGTCCTGTCCCTCAAGCATCTCCAACTGGTGAACAATGTCTAGAGCCAGAAGCTCCACAGATAGTGGTAATCTTGCCTCTTTGCCATAGACCAACATATATGGCGAGTTACCAATAGACTTCTTAGGGGTCACTCTGTCTGCCCAAAGTGCATTCTTTAAACTGACGTGCCAGGTCCTTTGATTATCCTCTATGGTTCTTTTAATAATTTTGATGAGGTTCTTATTTGTGCTCTCAGCTAGGCCATTACCTTGAGGGTAATAATTTGAAGATGTGCTCAAATGAATGCCATGCTTAACGGCCCAGTCAGTTACTCTTAGACCCGTGAATGCAAGGGCATTATCAGATATTATGGAGTCAGGCACTCCAAACCTAGTGACTATATCCTCATAGAAGCTCAAAACTAAAGACTCTTTTGCTTCTTTCAAAGCTATTGCTTCTGTCCACCTTGTGAAATAGTCTATAGCTGTCAGCACCCACTTATGACCAGCACTGGAAGGTGGATTTATTGGTCCAATGAAATCAATGCCCTATCTCATGAAGGGCTGTTCTACTTGAATTGGGTGCAAGGGCATAGCGGGTAGCTTTTCCTTTCCTGAAAACATAGCACATTTGACATATTTTCTTGCCCAAGAGTAAGCATCTTTGAACAAGTTGGGCCAGTAGTAACCAGCTCTCATGATTTTCCAGGTAGTAGTTCTGGGAGCAAAGTGACCTCTTGCAGCTCCATCGTGAAACTCATGAAGCACTTTTTCAATTTGATTGTTGTGGATGCATCTCAATAGGACACCATTCAGATCCTCTTTGAAGAGAACATTATTTACCAGCACATATGGTATGGACTGCAGTCTGAAGTATCTCCTTTTGGCTCTGTTCAGACCTGGTGGACACTCGCTAGTTCGTAAAAATTGGGTCATATCTTGAACCCAATTAGTTATCCCCTCAGGTACATTGTCTTGAGCATCCTGAAGTCCATCTGTATTAGCAAGCACAACATCCTTTTCTAATTCGGTTTTACTACTTGACCCTGTAACATGTTGCTCACAAAGACCCTTGCCTCTAACCAGTTTGGTGATCTTAATATCTACATCATACTCCATGACCTTGGTGACCCACCCTGCTCTTTTTTCATTCAGATCTTTATTCAGCAGAAACTCCTTCACACTTGAGTGTGCCACCAGAATATGAACCTTATTATGAGAAATTAAAGGCTTGAATTTTTTCAGGCTTCTAATCACAGCAAGAACATGCCTCTCTACAAAGGAGTATTTATGTTCATAATCGACCAAACCTTGACTGAAAAAGGCTATTGGTTGTTCTAAATTCTCTTCATTTTTTTGAACCAATATTGCAGAAATGTTACTTGCACTACCATAAGCATACAGATAAAAATCTTTAGAAAAGTTGGGATTCACCAGCGTAGGAGCTGTTGCTAAGGCCTCCTTGACCTTTTCAAAACTATTCTTGGCATCCTTTGTCCAACTAAAAACTGCATTTTTCTTTAACATAGCTGTCAAAGGCTGTAATAGGTTGGCAACGCTTAGGCTGAACCTTCTTAAAAAGTTGATCTGGCCGAGAAAGCTTTGTAGACCCTTCTTGTGTTTTGGTAATGGCACCTCAAGTATGGCTCTGACTCTTTCAGGGTCAATAGTGATTCCTTGCGTTGACACTGTGTCCTAATAGTTTCCCTTCATGAACAACGAAGATACCCTTCTTTGGATTGAGAGAGATACCAAACTCTCTGCATTTTTCAAAAACTTTCCTAAGATGTGACACATGTTCATCAACATTCTTGGAATATACAATAATATCATCTAGGTAAATCAGTATAATCTTGTTGATCAAACTTTGAAATGCCATGTCCATGGCCCTCTGAAATGTGGCACCAGCATTGGACAAACCAAAAGGCATCCTTTTGTATGCCATGGTGCCCCATTTAGTCGTAAAAGTAGTTTTAAACTGATCTTCTTCTTTAACCAGCACCTGATTATACCCTGAAAAACCATCTAGTAAGGAAAATCTTTCAGAACCAGCAACCTCTTGCAAGATTCGTTCCATGGAGGGCAGCGGGTAGTGGTCTTTCAAAGATGATTGGTTAAGGTCCCTAAAATCTATGCAAAGTCTGATTTCACCACTTCTCTTCCTAACCGGTACAAGGTTAGAAACCCATGAAGTATGCTTGATAGGAAAGACAATACCCCCCTCAACTAGTTTAGTTAGCTCTTTAATCATTAGGGGCTCAAGTTTAGGATTCAAGGGCCTTTGTTTCTGTCTTACTGGCTTAGCATCAGGCTCTAACTCAATTGTGTGCTAAGCAATGTGGGGATCAAACCCTTTCAAATCCGAATATTCCCAAGTAAATACATCATGAAATTATTTGCATAAAGCAACAAAAGCTTGTTTATCTCCAAGTGAACAAATTTTTCCTATCTTAAGGAGCTTACCTTTGAAGATCTCCAGCTCTTCATAGTGTTCTTGTTTGATCTACAAGCTGGATTTACCCTTTTTGAGCTGATCATCAGTACTGAAAATTGACTCTAAGGTAACAAGACCTTTGGGTAACTTATTTGTCTTTAGCTGTATGACCTGATCACCATACTGCTGCTTGAGTTTTGCTTGATTCACCATGGAGAACTGATCTTCTTTGAGCAAGAAAGAAAGGATCTGCTCGTCACTGTCAAAAACTTGCCAGTGAATGTTGTTGTCGGGAAATGATGGTCTGACTACAACCTTCACATACTACTGCACCTTCTCCTTTCTAGTGTCATTTGGAATATCAAACTGTGCTCCAATGGCTGCGAGTATGTCAGCATGCTTGTTCTGATTTCTTGGAGTATACACTAAGTTAAAGGCATCAAAATCTTCGAGCATGTTCCACACTCTGTTTCTATAAGACTTCAGTGCGTCATTTTTAGCAATATTCAAGCCCCTTACTTGGTTAACAACTAGTTCGCTGTCCCCATAGACTTTCAAGCTAGTTATTCTTCTCTTCCTTACCCACTCTAGACCTTGAACAAGGTCTTCATACTCAACAGTGTTATTGGAGCATGCAAAAGCAAAACGGAATGTAGAGTAGTACCTATCACCTTGTGGAGAAATCAACATTGCACCTCCTCCTGCCCCATTCTTACTTATGGAACCATCGAAGAACATCTCCCAAAGTCCATTTAGTGGTTGCAACAACTGATCTACATCTTTCTCCAAGTTTGGAATCTCTGTGTCAAGCTCAAGAATGACATAGTTGCCCATACCAGCATCTTGAATGAGGTCCTCAAGACTGTCCAATACATTCTCAACTGCCCATTCATGCAGTAGCACGTCTGGAACAACTTCTGATTGGAGTTCTTGAGCAGCAGCTAGTTCATTGTTAGAAAGAATGACACAATTTGTGTATGCAGCAGTAAGAACAACATTAAAGGGACTTGGGTTATATGGCTCAATGTGATCCTTGGCCAACTGCTCAGATTTAATGGTGACCTTGGTTCCATATCTTGTTCTAAATAACATATGTGACCAATCAGTTGATACATAACCACCTATCTTGGCTGTAAAGTCTCTAGATAAACACAAGGAAAAGAAAGGTGGAAGGTCTATGACACATATGTCTTGAGGAACTGAAAATTTTGGACAAGCGTGAAGGGTAAGGCTTAAATTCTTAATAATGCCCAGTGTATTAACGAAGGTACCATCCAATTGGATTACTCCTTTTTCTAAAGGCTGATACTTTATCCCAAGCTTGTCAGCAATTTGCTTTGGCATGACAGAGCTACTAGCCCCACTGTCTACCATACAGTTATGAACTAACTTGTCACCTGTGATCACTGACACGTAAAAAGGAGGTGGTTTAGCTCTTTTTTTTGTCTCCTTACTAGGCTGTTGATCTTTTCCCTGAGGACTGTTGGTTAACACAGCTCTAACCTGACCTATTGGGGGCTCAGATTCGTCGGACATTTTCAAACTTGACAGGGCTGATTGTAGCATATCCTTTTGACCTGGGATGGCTAATGAGTCCCACATAGACATTGTAACATTCATTTTTTTCATACTATCAAGGATATTATAAGGTACAATTGGATTTGCTTTAGGATGTACCTTTATACCAGTATGATAAGCTTGCGGGTGTGACTGCTCCTTGTCTGGGAGTTGCTGATTTCTTTGTGAACCACGAATTGCTTGAGAGGTAGATGACTCTATAGTTGCGGCCTTCCCTTTATCAACCACTTGACCAAGCTCAAAAGCCCTTTTCTTTTCCCTGGTGTTAGCTGTAACTGGAGAACTATCTTCATTCAGTCCACAGAACTCTTGACCTTGCCAATTAAGTAGGGTGGCATCATTACTAAGTTGATCCTGGTGTTGTGAAGTTGGATCATTAAGTGCCTGCTGCTGTGAACTCGAGGTATTCTGCACCATCAGCGCCTGATTGATGAGTCCATTTGAGCAAGTGGCTTAATTATGAGGTTGGTTACAAGGGTAACACCACTCATAGTCTGCTGCTAAGTTATTTTGGATAGGAACTAGCTCCTTGGTCGCACTAACAGGGGCTGGAGCATAGGCCTGAAAAGGCCTTGTGTTCACATTCTGTCTTGAGCCCTGATAATTGCCCTGATACTGTTTTCTATTCCCTTGGAATTGTTGTTGTTGACCTTGAAAGGGCTGACTTAGGGCTTGATTCTGTTGTTGATAAGGCCTAGAATAGGACTGTTGCTTTTCTAAGTTCACCAACTTGTTGCCAAAAGTTTGTAAAAGACTTTTGATCTCTTGAAACTCATTTGATGAGCCTGAAGCCGCACTCTCTTGTCTATCAACGGCTAGAACAGCAGCTAGCAGTGTTGGTACAGTTGGTAGAGGTGTGAAAGGAGGTATTTGCAAAGGGATGTTTGCATGAATCTCTGGGAAAATAGGCATTGGTGGCCTAGGAGCAAGTTTACCAGCTTGTATTAAGCTTTTTTCAGCTCTGATAGCTATTTCAAAGTCATCTAGTAAGAACACTCCTCCCATTGATTGTATCATGACAGCTATGTCACTGTTAAGAGCCCTTAAGAAGTATAAAAATGCATACTCTGGAGGTGGCCTCACCGTTGCAGGGATTCTATCCCAAGTTCTTTGGAATCTGAAGTTGAAGTCATTCATCTACTCTTGTGGAGCTCTCTTAATTGTAGTCAGTTGTTCTAATAGAGACAAGTTATCAGACCTGTCTTGAAACTGCTTATACAACTTGTCTCCAAATTCGTCCCATGTTGCAATTGAACTAACTGGTAGGCTCCTATACCACTGCATAGCTCTTCCTTTCAGTGAAGTAGCTAGCAATCTTACTGCAACATCCTCTTGAGTTATGTGATGGACTCCACATAACGAGGCCACATCTCTCATATGTTCAATTGGGGTAATCTGGTCTTCTCCTGTGAAAGTTGGCAGACTCTTCAGGGTTGCCATTGGGATGTCATTATGATGTGTCAAATTCAAGGGGCTCCCTCCATTAAAAGTAACGAAGGGTTGATTCCTTGGGGCGGCCATTGGAGGTGGCTATGGTTGGTGTATTGATATTCTAGATGAGGCTAAGGACGAGATAGAAATGTGTGATCCCACAGATGGAGGAGTGGACTGAGTTCTTCTAGGATAGATAACTGTTGTTCCTCCCTTTACTGTTGCTCTACCTTTTCTTCTCGGTGGTGACAGCCACAAATATTCGAAGGGACCTGAGCTGCCTCTTGTTTGAACTTTTCTCATAAACTGGAGAAAGCATTGATTTCTGGAGTTCTTTCTCTTTGTGGAATCGCCAAGTATGCCGAGGGACTTCTATAAAGTCTGGAATTCACTGGTTGCATACTAAACTAGCATTTCAATCTAGTTCACTGTCCCACCAGGCGTGCCTGAAACTATTGTCACCTAGAAATGCACCCTAATGCAAAGTTGTCAAACTGAGCTTTCTGGTGAAACATTGGATCACTCCAAGGCTGTGGGTCACCTGATATTGGAGTGAACCTCCAGAGAAGGTTGGCTTCCTTTGGTGTCACCTAAATTACTGATTCTTTAGAGGGAAAAGGGGAAGGAGAGTACATTTAAAAGTAAAAATTAACTCTAAGGTGATACACCGGATTGATGAGAAATCATAAAAAATGAAAACAGGATGAAATACACCGAGGAAAACTAGACTGCAACTGCTCTACTTACTCAAGATAACCCCATTTAGTCTTATGCATCACTCTTGGCAGGTTTGATCTACATACATATCTCAAGAAGGAAGGAACAAACTTCACAACTTTGTGGTATGAATGCAAATTTAGTAAACACTGTTAAAGAAATACATACATAAGCTAACTTACAGAAATGAGAGTGCTACAAGCATTAATACTTGTTTTCAAGATGAACTCTGTTTCGCATTCCAAATTTCAATTTGAGTTACTAAAACATACATTAATTGAGAAAGGATTGATGAAAAAATCACTAACTCCTTTGAATGCATAATTCCCATTATTTTTAGAAAGGCCAAAAAAAGCCTTATATACAAGGAGATATCGGCCCCTTAGGGCTTACAAAAAAAATATCGGGGTCAGAAATATCTATCCTCAGATCTTTTGATTGAATAAATGCAGCACCCCTACGTGTCTATCCTGTGTGTGTCGGTGAAGAGTTACTGTCTAGAGAAGCCCTTTGATCTTTCTACAACCATTGCATTCACTCCTCTGTCCCCGTGTCCTCTCGAACCTCCTCGGTCGAACACCTTGAATGCTATTGAGTTCACCGTTGATTCACATTGCATTCATCCTGTGTTGGCATTCTATGCTCTGATCAGACTTCCATGGCTCGTCTCAGCTCCTCCTGGTTGGTCGAGCGTATTCCACGCGGGCTCTGCAGGCGGTCAAAGCTCTTTCGAAAAGAATCGCATCTCGACGACACACTAAAAGTGTCTCACCGATGTGATTATTCCCTCTGAAGCTATCGACGTAGCATGTGACAGTCGATGAGAGTTCCTATCGAGCCCACCGGTTATGTTGATATAACTGAAACCATCGGAAAGACGCAATTTTGTCGCTGAGACATCATGACGAATTCTCTATTCCTTAGTGAAGACATCGGTTTCAGGAGGCTTTACTGGTCGGTGAGACCTTGTGGCGAAGGGATCCTTCTCCCCGAGCTTCGCATTCTTTGTTGAGTCCCTATCGGGTCGGTAGGACATCCATGGGTCACTAAGACCTTTCGTCGAATTCCCTTTGTCTGCCCAAGCTCACTTCGTTTCGCCAAGACATCCATTCTCGCTAAGACTTCTTAGCGAGCTCCTTTACTTACTCCGAAGTGCCCAATCGGAGTAACCTTCATCTTTCGGCAAGACGCTTTGTCGAAGGAAATATCCTATGCCGAGCCCTCTCTATTTCTTTTGGCAAGAGGCCATTAGTGTCTCCCCGAATGCATTTTACCTTACCGAGCTCCGCTTTCCTTTCGCCAAGAGATGACCAAGTCGGGGAGACACCATAGCGAGGATCAAATGTTGCACCAATATCTACTTTTTTCGCCGAGACACCCTCCATTCACCGAGACCTCCTGTAGACTTCCTTTTCTTTCGACGAACCCCTCTCATTTTGGAGGCTCTACTGTTCGGTGAGACTCTTGCCGATAACACCTTGTATGTCTCTAGGACTTCTCGTTGTCAGAAGGACCTCCAGGAGACATCTTTAACTGTTGGCGAGCCCTTTCATGTTTTGGTGGGGCCTCCTTTCGATCGACAAGACCGTCTTCATTCGCTGAGACTCTATATCGAGCCCTTCAACTCTTGCCAAGCTCCATTTTGTTTCAGGGGGACCTTGTGTAATCGCTGAGACATCTCAGTGAGATCCCTTAGTTCATACCGAGGGCCCTCTTTCCTTTGTGCTGGGGAGACTTTGTGTCAACCATACCTGTCCCAAAACATGCTTCCTTTTGATTATCAGGGAGACACTGTGGCTTCGGCGAGACCTCTTGACGAAGCTCGCTTGCTTTGCCGAGACCTCCTGATTTCGGCGAGACATCTTTGATCGGTGAGACTCTTTTCGAAACCCGCACACATACGCCGAAAGGATCTTGTGTTGTTTTGTCGGTGAGACCCGATGCGTTCGCCGAGACTATATCAAAGAAAATAACCTCCGCCGAACTGAAAAACCTTTTATCGTCAAGACTCTATTCGATGTCTTGCCGATAGGGACCATATGCAAACCCCACTCGCCGTGACACTCCTGGGGTCTTGGCGACTCTGTCCTTAGAAGATTTTTATGTCGAACCTGAACAAGGAAGGCTTCCCAACTGAGCTCCCTGTGACCTAGCATCATATCCATGACCTTTTCCCTAGGCCGAATGCACCATTTGGCCTTCTCAAACCTGTTAAACACAATTTGCTTTGCCGATTGAGCCAAAGGGTGAAAATTTAGGCAACAATTATTTGAAGCTTGAATTTTTAGAGGTGATTTATGAGTCTCGAGCTAACAAGAAAACATTTGAGGCACCTTGATTCCCAAAAAGGAGGATGTGACTCTTTTGATTTAGTTGATCTTATCTCTCTTTTCAATGTTACAAGATCATTACCAAACTCATTAATTTCTTGAAGTGAATTAAGTTTTCCATCATCTTTCTTAAGAAAGTGGGCTTTGTAAAAGGGTGATAGATCCTCAATGGTATTGGTATGATTGTTAAGCACTTTCTCTCGATGTCCCACTCTAAGGAGAAAGCTATGTTTATCAAGTTGGATATGTCTAAGGTTTATGATGGAGGCGAATAGTCCTTCCTCATGAATACTATTTTGTCCTTCGGTTTTTTCTTAGAATGGATTGAATGAGTGATGAGTTGTGTGGGTTATCCTTATTTTTCATTACTTATTAATGGTATTTTGTCACTTTTAAATTCTCCCAAGGGACTACAACAAGGGGATACCTTATCCCCTTATTCTTCTTCTTGGTTGAATTATTGGGAATACTTATTAAAACTAGATCTCTAATGGTTGCATCTATGGTTGGATTATTGCTTAGAACATGGACCCCAAACACTTCTTCAATTTATTGATAGCACTACTTTGTTGGGTTTTTCTAAGATTAAGAAATATATCAATCTTAGTAAAGACTTAGATACTTATTCGGTTGCATCTAGTCAACAAATTAATGAAGATAAATCTAATAGTTTCTTCTTTAATACACTCTTTAGCATATAACAATGCATTTCTCTTATTCTCTTATTCAAAATATGATAACTTATATTTGATTATCTTAGTATCCCCTTATTTATCACTAAGCCAAAGAGGGATCAATAAAAAAATATCATTAACAAAATAAGAATGAAGGTTGATCATTAGACTTTTGATGGTTGTCATTTTTTGGCCACCTTACTTTGCTAAAATTTGTTCTTCAATCCTTGCACATCTATAGGTTCTTCACTTTGTCTACTCCCAAAAACACCCTTGATTACTTTGATTCTCTTACTAGGAAATTATTATGGGATAGTGAGCCAGGATTTCATAAATAGATTAATTTTATCTAGGATCAAGTGTGAAAACCTATGAAAAATGGTGGTATGGGTCTCAAGTGCATTTTCCTAAATAGCCATGCCTTAATTACCAAACCTTACTAGAGATGGTATGAGCATCCATATGAACAATGGGATAAAATGATTAAATTCAAATACTTGGAAGGGGTTGTCAATTGTGATCTCTCAAGGATGGATTTGGTTGGAAGAGGATCAATTATTTGAAATACTACGAAGAAAGGGGCTTCTCTAGTCAAGAATGATTTATTATAGATTCTAAAAAATGAGTAAAGTGCACTCTTCTAGAAAGATGCGAGGATCTTCATCCTTCACTCCTATCTTATTTTCCTCTTTTCCAACCTTTGAGACAAGTATTTATTGTGACAATATTATCTAAATTTGTTGATTTCAAATATTATCTTGAGGTGGGGGTTTCATAACCTATTATTGGAAAGACTAGCAATTTTCATAAAGGGGGTTCTCTCAAAACTTGGGATGCCTTATCTTTTATCCTTGTAGATTGACCCTTTTGTTTTGAGAGTGTAGATGTTATTGCATGAAGTCATGATCCTAAAGGTTCTTATATGATGACTCTTGGATACTCTTCTCCTGATTTGGAAAATGGTGGGGATATAGTTTTTCCTTGGTGGAGTAGAACTTGGAATAAACTCAATTGGCCTAAACACAACTTCATGTGGCTTATGTGTCATAAAAAATGTCTCACTTGAGATAATATCAAAAATAATGGATTTAAGAGTCCTTTAAAATGTGTTCTATGTATTTTTGAGGAAGATTCTTATGCTCGCCTTTTCTTTCAATGTTATTTTTCTCTTGGTAATTGGAGACTATGGTGGCAAATTTGGAATCAACTTGTTATTTAGACTACTTATTTATATAAGTTGTTGGATAGCATTGGTTGACCACCTTCTTTAGCTAGATATCTAAATGAGGCCTAGGATCTTTGTCCTTGTTTCATCCTATGACATATATGGCTTGAAAGGAATCATTGAATTTTCCAAGGTCATTAGTGTCTAATCTCACAAATTGGGAAAATGGTTGTGAATTCTATTGATATTATTGATGCTAAGTGTTTCATTAATGAATATGTGTCTTCCTCTAGTCTTTGTATTTCAAAGACTTGAGCTTCAACATGATGGTACCTCCTCTTGATTTTTCTTCTACCTTATAGATTTCTAAAAAATTTAACAAGTTTGGTAAATAGTCTCTCACTTTAGGTTTCTTAAAATTATTTTGATAGTGTTGGAGTGGATAGTGAACCCCACAACTCCCAGAAATCACCTGCAACCAAAAAACATATCACAAACAAGAGATCAAAGCAACTAATTTTCTATACAACCAAGAGAGAAAGAATTGATCCACACAAGAATCTGATATGTTTTTAGTATTGAATAATAATGTGAATTAATGATTACAATGAAGGATCAATCCTTATAAAAGGAAAAAGAAAACCCTAAATGAGGTTTTGATTATATTGTGACAAGTGTCTTAATCTCATGCAATGAGACAACTTGACCTATCTTTAGTCCAATCTAATAATAAAAAATCACTCCTAAGTTTAGTTGAAGTGAATAAAGTAATAAGCAACCTAATAATTAATTAATTATTAAGTGATGTCCTAATTACTCCAACACCCCATTAAGATCAACTTAGGGAGAAGCTAAAAAACCATCATTAAAAATGTAATGATGGATGCATGGATGGGTCCCAACTACAAGGCTTGATGAGGTACCCATGTATAAACAAATGAATCTCTCATAACTAGAGAAAAAGAGAAAACCACATGGGAAAAACTCCTCTCCAAAAGAAAGAAAATAAAATAACTACACTAGTGAAAGAAGGATAGAAGGACTCAATGTGACCCCCAAGGACTACTTATGTCACACACGTATAATATATGTCCCCCCAATAGGAGAGAGAATAAGAGGATATGTATCACCCCCATAAAGAAGTATCTATTGTGTTAATGAAGAATGCGTAAAGATAGAACATGATCCACTGCCTACAAACAACATTTCTCCCCTTAGGAAGAAACAAATCCACTAGTGATTAGAGAAGCCAATCTAAAAATATGGGTGAATCAAGAATCCAAATCCAAATGATGTGTGCCTTTGAAAAGTGATCAAGTGTCCACATGTCAGAAAGAGATGATGTCAATCCAGAAACTAGTGAAGACTGATGTAGAACAAACTCCAAAGATGATGAAGATGATGGTGGGCTAACAATGATGATGCGGCTTCTAACAAAGAGGAGATGAATGTTCTCAAAATAATTCTCCAAATATATAATTATAAGACTCTACAAACAAGGATGATATGTTAGCAAGATACGAATCCCAAGTAGTTATGTCTAGAAGAAGATGAATGTCTTGTTGCACTGAACCAATAGGGGCCAAAGATGTGGCAATGCCAAGCTGATCACGAACAAAAAAAGATGAAGATGTAGTCTTGATCTAAAGAGTGGGAACATGAAGATGAGTCTTTGAACTATCAGAACATGCAAGACATGTTATATACCCAAGCTCCTCGAAAGTATCATCATCAAAGGGTATAGAATCTGCATATGCAAGAGGAATGAGATAATCTGCAATAGGATCCTTTGGGTACGGAGAGATATGAGAGTCTCCATGGATCTCCCAAAGTCAAGTCTAAAGTGTGTGGGGACAATCAATGTCCGATATAACACACATCGTGTCAAGATCAACACTAGAACAAATCACTCCTACAATATGATCACTAATGATACCCCTTGATAAATTCACTTGTGTGTTTGGTGTAGGTACAAGTCCATAAAGATAATGCAAAATATCAAGTCACCTAAGATGTGCCAGGATGTCATTTCACCAAGACTCATAGTTATCCTTTTCTAAGATGACCAAAGAAGGATGGTATCATAAGAATTAATGTTGAACTCCTCAACACTACAGGATCACCTGCAAGACAACAATAACTTCCACAAGAGAGAAAAGGTAGAAATATCATGTTATGATTATGGGCGTAAGATTTCCAAATTGAATATGATGTACATATGATACCTTGCTTATAATGACAAGTGGTGAGATAGAATTAGGAAAGATCTTGACATGTGTAGATTAATATTGTGCAACGAGATAACTACCTCAACATATATTAAATGACTTAGGACACAAGCATTAAATAATAAAAGATAAGATAAGATCTAGTGACAAAAAATACTATCTAGAAAGATTCCCTCTTAGGACCTAAGTGGACTTAACATGTAAATAGGACCTAGATGGGTAAAACACCTATTTACACCAACACCCCCTTAAGTACAACTTAGGGAGTTGATTATCATGCAAAGGATGAAAAGATGGGCCCCAACTACAAGGCCATGTTAGGTACCCATGTACAAATGTGAATGCAATCTCTCACAAATGAAGAAAAAGAGAAAACCTAGTGGGACAAAACTCCTCCCCAAAAGAGAGATAAGATGTACAATAATGCTCTCAATGATGAATGAGAGGACAAAAGCCCATGCAAGAAAAAGATACCCATAAGAGAGACAAAGAGAGACCATTCAACCCCCCTAATAAAATAACCCGCTACAAAGAAACACTGGAAGAAGACCGATGGAGTAACACTAGAACCTTAATCAAAGTAATCAAGGAAAGATAATTTTCATGCTAGAAATCTTGGAATCTCTTTGGAGTAATCTTGGGATCAAAATAAAGCAAAAACATTCTCGATGCCAAGGAACACTGGAAACTCTCAATATGGATCAACCCTAGAATTTGAATGAAGCAACAAGATATAGAACATCGTTCTAGAACTGAAATGAAGTGCAAAGATCAAAATTGCACCTTCCCAAGTGGCAGTATGTCCAAGTGATCAACAAGAATGTATATATGTACAAATCTAAATAAAAGATACTTGGGGACAAATTAGAAAAAAATGTACAAATGGCATGATAGAGCTCCTCAATTCCTTTCCAATGTTGTAAGAATCGTGAAAATCAAAGAATATGGCAAAAATTTATGAGCTCAGGAGCTAAAAATGAAGATTTGACTTCAATCAATAATAAATACCACCAAACAACAAAATTTTGGAAAATAGCCTGTACCATTGTGAAGTATGTTGAACCAAATTTTTGGTGATATCTCACATTCACGTAGTTGCATCCATCTTGTATTGTATGATTATGATTGCTTTTGTGTTCTTTGAATATGTCATTGTGCTTTATGACTTAATAAATGGCTATGTTTATTATGTTTGTAAAAATAAACTCAATAAAAAAAAAGAAAATATGTCCTATGATATTCTTTTTCTAAAATTAAAACAATTGGTTTAAAAATAAAAGATTTAATTTTCCTTTTATATAACAAATTGTATATTTATTTATATATATTAATAAAATATAAGAAATATATTATAATATATATAAATATTTAAATATAACAAAGTTTGTTATTTTTTTATACGTAAGAGATAATTTTTATGTTGCAAGAATTTAACCTCGCCCGCACCAGGTGAGATCACAAAGGAGGGACCTCATCCCCATATATTCATGATTACATCTATTTTATTCAAAATATTGCCCATGTCATAAGGGACAACAAAAGACCACCCCAAATGGGCAATCAGAATAACCCTTAGACACACCCAAAACAACAAAGTTAATTTGTTGTAATCCTAGAGATATCTAACACCAGGGATTTGTTTTCTTGACCACGATTGGCCCCCTTCGAGGCTGATCTGAGTATCATGTGATGTTTTCCCAAGGAATATTTTTTCCTCTTCACTTTTATCCACTTTGACTCTAATGGAGAAGTCACCATTGAATTAGAATCAACTTCTTTGAAGGGCTTCTTCCTCCCTAGAAGACTAGCGTCCCTAGGTAGGCCGAAAGATGTAGCAAATACCTCTAAAGATGTTGCAACCACAAACCAAAAAGATCAAGGAGGGGCCATCCACCTTGGTGTCTTTTCCTTTTCCCTCAAGCTTCAAATCTATCTTCGACCTAGGTATCATCTCCTGAGACGAGTTTGGGACAACAAGGGAATGATCAGAGGCACTAGGAGACAATGAATGCTTGTCCCCAAGTTTTCCTCCACCTCCTTAACCTTTAAGGGAGCTTTAACTGAATAATGGTGAGGGAGGGCATCTGACCACCAATATTGTTGCTTAGATTTTTTAATGTTCTTGGAACAAGAAGAGCCAAGTGCCCAGTTTTAAAGCACCTTCTGCATCTAAAGGGTAGACCTTCATAATCCAAAATTTGAGTTCAACTACAATTTGCAATCTTGAAGATAATTTCAGCAAGGAGGTCCCTTATTACATCCATGACCACGAGGATTCAGACAAAATTTGTATGAGTAAATTTGGAAGTATTTGAATAAGCTACCAAGAAAAAAACCCGAGTCGCCAATCACTTGAAAGCAGTCCTCAAACCAAAACTATAATGGGAGGTTTGGGAGATAAACCCAAACAGGGTTCATCGAAAAGAATTTAGTTTTAGGATTAAAATTTGAAACCATGGTTTGAGGAGCAGACTTTTCCTCCAACACCATCTTTCATGTAGAATGGCATCCCAGTTATGCTTGCAATCAAAAACCACAATGAAAAATCTTTGTGCACAAGGATAAACTTCTACATTACCATTAAGAATTAGTTGCCATGCTAATGAAATCCAGTTGTGCGAGTCTGATAATTTTGGCCACAAATCATTAAATTGACCAATCAACCCATTGGTGGTGTAAAAATTCTCCCATTCAAAAGCCTCTTTCTTAAGCTTGTCTGAAAAGACCAAGATGGGAGAGGAAGGAGCCCTCCTGATGAGGTTTTTTGGGCAGACCTTCATAAACCCTAACTGATCATTGGCCATTTTCCCCTTCATTGGCCATGCATCCTAGGCCGCAGATTTACATTTCTTTATTTGGTTTATTTTGGCTATAGCATCCTTGAAAGAGGAACCAATCATAGATTTAACCTCCTCCAAACCAATAACAACCAGCGCATGGTAGAGAGACAAATATGAGGTGTCAAATATTGATTGGTGGATCACCATCTCAATAGAGCACGGGTTTCCTAAGGCCCTATTTGATTTAGGGAACGTGACCATTATATTTGTAGCTTCCAAATCTATGCTTGCCAAGCCATTCAAATCCATGTGTGCACCCTTACAAGGGAGTTCAGGATCACTGTTGCCAACAGGAGAAGATCTTCCTGAATATGGTGCAAGTGAGGAGGCATGATATGCAAGAGAAGTGATGGCATGCGACATTGCGAGAGCAGTCATAGATTTTTTTAAATCTCATATAAAAGTTTATTATTAAATATATATATAGATATTTTTAAAATTTAATTGCATTATTTTTATTATCAGAAGAAAATGAAATTAAATAAATAAGTTTTAAATAAAAAATAAAAAATTATATTAAAGAAGTTTATAACATAAATTTAGGAATCAAGAATTGCATGAAACCATGCAATGGCATGGTTAAAGGCTCAATTCTGAAATATAGATCTGGAAGTTGAAATTATTTGCATAGAAAATATCAAATGATAAAGTGAAGGGAGGGCGGTCTTTTGGAGGATCATGACTTCTTTTGGGAGAATTTTTTTGTTCATGAGAAGCGATGCTTATTGGGAGGGAGATCACTAACAAAGAAGGAAAATTTCATTGATCAAAGGAGAAGAGGGATCATTCACCACACTGAGGGATCATGAGGATAAAACTTGGCTTTTGGAAAGGTGACTACAAGTAAGTTATCATCTCATTACATTCTAATCTACCTATATAGAGCTTGTTTCACCGTAGATTAAATCATAGAATCATTTCCTATAACTTAAATAAGTTTTCATGGTTGTTAGTGTTGGTAATAGGAAAGGATAACAAGCAAATACCAGAATCATGAAGGGGAATTTTAATTCATGACTCACACGTAATTTTTATGTAATACCCCTTTTTATAACACAATGATTGTTAACCTCTTATTACTTATAATAACAGTGTCAAAAAATATTTAAACGAAATAGTATTGTTTTTACATATCAAGGGACTAACCATAAAATAATTATTACCAACAGTCTCAAGCTGCATCACTGTGAACTTTCCTTACATTATGCAATCAATTAACATGTGGCTTGAATCATTGAGTCGACTCACCTACAACTCTTAACATAGTGTCGCCCTATATTAGGAACCTGTGAAATGGATATTTTATGTGCAAAAATGTTTAGATTTCCTTGAGAGGCCATTATAGGAAGCCACGACCTTGCTGGGTAGAGTGCTTGGAAAATTATGGGTTTCTTTTTAAATAGATTGATTAGGCCTTATACATGACTAATGCCAATTAATGCAACAATTTCATTTTGTGTGCACTGATATTATCAGGTAGATCAAGATTGTGATTATGCAAGAATTCTTGTTGAATTTTAAACCATTGCATTCTTCAATTTAAATCTACAAACTTTAACAATAGTAAACCATTAACCAATTTATTCAGTTGTGTTTAAATATGAAGATACATAGGAAAGTATTATTTTACTGATATGGTTTGATTTTGTATTGCAAATCTACGTACCAACTTGAAGAATTATAGTTATATATGTGCATATATATACATATAATATGTATATAGTAGTGCCAACATGCACCACATGTTACAAACTAACTTCTTATGGCTAAACCTGCAAAACATTAAATTTAATCATTATTGCATAAAATAAAAATAGTATTAAACTTACATTAAAAATTGCATGGAAATGAGAATGATGATGCATGTACATTAATAATTGCATGAAGTAGAGAAATGTCATCGAAAGATCTATTTGCATGTAAAGAAAAATGAATGAATTGCATGTCAATGATATATATTTTATTGTTTTTTATAAGATAAATAGCATTTACAAAGAGTTATACCCTTTACACAATGAGCCCCAAGGGCCAAAAAAGATCAGGTCCAGAGAAAATTTACAAAAACCACCAAAACAAAAGACAGTAACAGTAGGCAAACAACTGATAAAATAATGACCCGGCAGAAAAGACATAGCAGTTGCAGACTAACTAGCACTCTCCCAATTTTGAGAGAGGAGGTTAATAACATCCTCCTCTGCCCAGTTGGGGCCCTCCTTTGTAGTCTTCTTATCCATTTCATCCTTGAGTATAGTAAAAAGGGTGTCAGCCACATGGTGGATCATTTTGATAGTGAACCGAGCTAGACTAGTGAACTTCTTCTCAAGCTTCTCCACCCGCTCTAGCAACATGCAATGATCCTCCCATTTGTCCACAAAATTCTCGATATCTTCTTCCTCCATAGCCTAAGGGTTAGAGGACTAGAAAGTTGAATCTTCCTTTAGCATCTTGTTGAGGTCAAAAAAGTGGTTAGGCCCTTCAAAAAATTCCTATGCCTCTCCCTCTGTGTTTTCCTTTCCTATTTCCCTTGTTGATAGACCGCTCCTCATCACTGGAAAATTCACTAATCAACGATTTCTTTCTATTTTTCGCCAACCTGCCAGATCTCCTAATGCTGGTATTCTCAACCCCCGTCTCCACTGTAGTAGCAACCACAGTCTCCCCCTTGGAGTATTTTCCCACCGCATTCTTCACATTGTTGTTAGTGGTTGACAGCTCCACCAGACCTTTCCCCTCTTCTTTCAATTTTTTCTTAAATACAGGTTTGTTGTGGTCTTGCAAGGAGCAGATTTGAGCTAACACAACCTAGCCATAGCATTCGACTGGGCAAGCCTTGCACCACCCTTTTTCTTTTTGGTGAGAGGTTTAGGTTTGGGGGTTTCAATATTCACTAGAGGGGTTTTCCTTTTGGTTCCCTTAGACTCAGACGAAGAGGGATTCACATTGGTTTGTGTAGGGGGTTCTACTTCCTCAATACAGACAGCAAAGATGGATTTGGGCAAGTAGAGTGCAAGATGGAAATGATAAAGCCTCAAGATGAGGCCCTGGTGGAGCGGTAAGGGAGGAGTTTCGTCTGAGTTTTGGGCAGTAGTGTCCAAGCATTTCTCAACAGAACTTTATAAATTAGTGATTAAGAAAAATGGGAAGCTCAAAAACATTTTATGGCAGAGGTGATTTAAAAGAGGTAGGTGATAATAATAGAAAGTTTTATATCTACCCTCCAAAGTGACATACTTCATGAGAGTGCGACAAACTTGATCCCACGGCTACGAGAGTGCTTCTCTTTCAAAGCTAGACTGGGAGCGAACAAGTTTTTCGTTTCCTTTAAAGAAGGCATTGAGTCTTTTATTGTCCTGAGCCTTGGTGTACTTAGGGTACTTCTTCCTGGTACAAGAGAGCTTCGTAACTTGTGCAATCACCTCCTCATTAACCTCGAAGGAGATACCACCCATAATAACTCTTCTTTCTTTCTAAGAGCTCGTGAATTATGCCGACATCCTCAGATCATGACCAACCAAGCATTCCATTAAAGGCGCCAAACCTCCTTTGACACAGATGTGCCAAACTAGAGGGTCCTTGCGGAATTCCCCACAATTATTCGACTTCGTCCTCACCCTGTCACTGCCCATCTCACTGCACTTTGCTCTACAAAACTAGGAATCTTGCGAGAGAAAAAGATTAAATTTTTTGTTAATGTGAGAGGTCGCCAAAACACCACTTCTTTTAAGCCAACCAAGAAGGCTCTAGGTAATCAATATGATATGCAGAACACACACTTTAGGAGTTATTTCCAAAAAGGCAATCTCTGCGAGCCCATTAATGAAAATCTTTAAACACCCGCGGCCAGGTTTGTGAAAAATGATGACATTGGGAGGTTTTCCTTCCACGTTTCCATTGCACAAGTACTGATGAAGGATGGCCGCGGGGCCAAAATTAGCTTCCCTAAAAATCTGCCTTTTATCATTAAAAACTTTTTAGCGGAGTTGATAGGACAAAGCATGAGCTCCATGCCATAATTATTAGTCACATAAAATTTGAATTTGGAAGTCCGTAAAGATATGTGAGGGCTAAGACAAGACCGCAAATAAAAATTGCATAAGGCCTGACCCAACTTGGTCGTTACCCCATTGTACTTCCCATCACTCCTCATAATTAGCTCTATAACCTCTATTTCCACCTTATTGTTATTATGCATGTAAAGTTTGAAATAATAAAAGATGTACATATAATCATTGCATGAAGGAAAAAAGTATTTAATTATTTGTATGATCGTTATGCATGTTATTATCTTCTATATTAGAATTGGTTTTACCTTCTGAGATAGGGTGTCAAATATGAACCAACAAAGAAGGTTGATCCTCTTTTCGGGATCTTCCAGTTTATTCTAGTGCTTTGACCAAAGCCATATTCAATGAAATAGACGAATATTACTTAGAATTTTTTTTTATATGATTCTCTATCATATCTTGATAGTAGGCCATTGCATGTTCATGATAGAAATGCATGTAGATACATTAGATTGCACCGGGATTCCCTCCTATTTGTTTCCAAGTTGCTAGGTACTTCATGTAGGGTCGGGTATTTTTTGAGTAGGAAGAATTTCAGGGAAGCGTAATCTTTGTGGTTGGATGGAAAAATACCTAAACCATGTTCTCGTCTTTTGACTTGTAGATAACTGTGAGGGTCCGTGGCGGTTGAAGACTATATTGTATACGTCCTCACATCATTCTTATAACATTATTTGTACTTGTACTTTTAGATTGTATATTTAGATGAATTCATGGCATGAGAACTTGAGTTGTACTATTATATATCATATATTATATTCTTTTACATAGACTATGCACTACACATATGAGGATGTATTATGATATTTATTTACCTAATAAATTTATTTCATTTTTATTTTATATTTATGCAATAATGAGTTATTATTTATTTTCGTGAGATTATTTTGGGTCACGATCCTTACACACAAGCATCTAATATTCTTTTTGTATTGAATAATAATGTGAATTAATGATTACAATGAATGATCAATCTTTATAAAAGGTGTTAGTGTGAAAATGGTACTTTATTTAACTAGTTCATTTCCTAGCTAGTTCTCTACTTAAGTCCTCTTGACACTAGCTTAACTTTACATAGGGATAAGGTTGTTGAGTTTTAATGACCCGAGCTATCACACCTCATAGGATGACAAAACTTGTTATATTCTGGTTACATCCCATCTCTCCCCTTGGCCTATATAACCAAGGCATTCCCTTTGTAATCTAACACCATTCATTTCAATTCTCAAGCTCATAGAAACTTTGCATTCTCTTGAGAGGAATATTGTTTATTCTTTCTCGTATTTTATTTTTGTATTTGCTTTCCTTCAGCCATTTGCATTTTGGGTAGGCTATTTAGCAAATATTACATGGTATTAGAGAAAAAATGAGTTGTGAGTTAGCAATATTTTAGAAAAATTGGGAGTGTAGAGTTATTTCTTTCAAAGCACTAAGTATACTCTTCTCTTGCATCCTTGGATGATATGGAGAATCCAAAAAAAGTGTGGAGAAAATATCATTTTCTAAGGGGTTCATACATTGAATTTCTAGTTGCAGGTTTTCTGAAGCTTCCTAAAGAAATTATGAGCTCACCATTGAGTCCAGAGCAGCTGAGAAAATTAGATCTGCCCTTTATTTTGTTTGAATTGGACACCGGATGCTAGATCTGCAAGAATTTGAAGTAGGAGGTTTGTTGCCAAATCCAACAAAGAACTACTATTTCAGAGCATTTTGGGTCAAATTCAACCTTACCATCGTGCTCAAAAGGTTCAAAAATGTTAAAATCAACTATTTATTTGTTGATTTTGGTTGAGTTTGCAAAAAATTAAAAAATTAAAATCTAGGCATTCAAAAAATATTAAAATTCATACGTTTAAAAAAAACACAACTTTTTAGAAAGAAAAAAAGCACAACTTTATGCAACTTTTTTTTAAATGTTTCACATAAATGCACTTTTTTAAAACATTGAAAAGTTTTGAAAAAAAATTAAAAAATTCCCAAAAGGAAAAGTGGGTTCCCTTAGGGCTGCCACATAAATTTGTGGGTCCATAAGTCTCCACTCCCCTTTATGGACTACGTTTTATAAAGGCTATTATAACCCCACGTGGAGTGTGAATTGTTTTTTCATGTTTTTAAAAAGAACTTTTTATAAAAAAAATTAAAGTTTTTTATTAATTTTTTTAAAAATCTTTAATAATTTTAATTAGCATCTTTGTTAATTAATATTTAATAAAGTTTTTTAAATTTTTTTAAAATTATTTATTTATTTTTTTTTTAATAAAGTTTTTTCCCAAATAAAAATGAATTTTCTTTATTAATATTTTTTAATAAAGTTTTTTATCAATTTTTTTTAATTAAATCTTTTATTAAGTTTTTTTAAAATATTTATTTCATTAATAATTCAAATTGGAAAACTTTTTTAATTGACCGTCCAACTTTGTATTACACCATTTGTGGCGTTCCTATATTCGACAACTAACAGGGGTCAGTTGTTCTTAGTGTGAAGAGGACTTAAGTGGAGAACTAGCTAGAAAATGAACTAGCTTAGTTCTTTTCTCCACATTTTTCTGATTCTTCAGATCATCTAAGGATGCAAGAGAAGAGCATACTCAGTACTTTGAAAAAAATAACTCTACACTCCCAAATTTCTTCAAATATTGCTAACCCACAACTCATTTTTGTTTTGAAACCATGTAAGATTTATCTAACTAGTTCAAAAGGTACTTTATCTAACTAGTTCATTTCCTAGCTAGTTCTCCACTTAAGTCTTTTTTCACACTAGCTTAACTTTACATAGGGATAATTTTGTTGAGCTTTAATGATTTGAGTTGTCACACCTCATAGGATGACAACACTTGTCATAATATAGTTACATCTTATTTCTCCCCTCGGCCTATATAACCAAGACATTCCCTTTGTGATCTTACACCATTTATTCCAATTCTCAAGTTCATAGAAGCTTTGCATTCTCTTGAGATTAATACAATTTATTCTTTCTCATATTTTATTTTTGTATTTGTTTTCCTTTAGTCATTTGCATCTTAGGTAGGCTATTTAGTAAATATTACATGGTATCAAAACAAAAATGAGTTGTGGATTAACAATATTTTATGAAATTTAGGAGTGTAGAGCTATTTTTTCTCAAAACACTGAGTATGTTTTTCTCTTGCATCCTTAGATGATTTGGAGAATTAGAAAAGTGTGGAGAAAATATCATTTTCTAGGAGGTTAATACATTGACTTGCTAGTTGCAAGTTTTCTAAAATTTCCTGGAGAAATTTTGAGGTCACCATTAAGTCTAGAGCAGTTGAGAATGTCAGATTTGTCATTTATTTCTTCTAAATCGAACATCGGAGTATAGATCCGGAGGAATTTAAAACAAGAGGTTCGTTGTCAAATTTAGCAAAGAACTGTCATTTCAGAGCATTCTAAGTCAAATCTGACCCCGCCACCGCAATTAGAAGGTTTGAAAATGCTAAAATCAACTATTAATTTATTGATTTTGCTTGAGTTTGCAAAATAAAAAGCAATTTTTTTTCAAAATATAAATATTCAAAAAAATTAAAATTCATACGTTAAAAAAATGAGCTTTTTAAATAGAAAAAATATAGCTTTAAAAAAAATAAATGCAGCTTTTTAAATGCACAATTTTAAAACATTGAAAAGTTTTGAAAAAAAATAAAAAATTTCCAAAAGGGAAAGTGGGTTTCCTTAGGGCTTTGTGCCACATAAATTTGTGGACCCATCAGTTCCCATACCCCTTTATGAGCTACCTTTTATAAAAACTATTATAACCCCCACGTGGGGTGTTGGGCGAAGGGGGTGGAGTGGAAGGCAGGGCAGGCGCAATGGTCCCCCCACTATTAATTGCTTTTTCATATTTTAAAAAAGAACTTTTCAAAAAGTTTTTTTAATTAAGATTTTTTAAATAAAGTTTTTTTTAATTAAACTTTTTAAATAAAAAGTTTTTAATTAAACTTTTTAAAACAAAAAGGATTTTTAATTAAACTTTTTTAAATAAAAGTTTTTAATTAAAACTTTTAAATAAAGTTTTTAATTAAACTTTTAATAAATAAATTTTTTAAAAGTTTTCTTTAATAATTTTTATTAAAGTTTTTTTTTTATTATCAGTAAGCAAGGTAATTATATTGATTTTCAAAAAAAGAGGTACATTGATTAGGCCCTAACTGGGCATCCACCATGACTACACTAGAGACCAACTAGACAAGACCTTCGACCAAAATTCACAGATTGTGGACACAACCACCATTGACCAGCTTTTCAAGGAAGAAACTAAACCCACCCAACTTTACAACCAAAAAACACAGAGCATCGTTCATAACACCAAACCCCAGAAACATAAAAAATAGACCCAAAGACCAGCATAAAAACCCCACCAGACCTAGCTCACCATACATTCTGTTGAGCAAAAACTCAGAATTCCCTCTTCCAGGTTGAGTCTTCAACAGGCACCAAACGAAATTTCCTTTTCAAGAACTTTGCAACTACTGCGGCCAACCGCTTGAATTCCATGAGGGCCAAGCCATTTACATCCAAAATCAAGGGAAAATAGCTTACCAACGCGTCTGGGTCATCCAAGAGATGTAGGTCCCGCGGACAAGGGATTCCTTTACCAAGTCGAGTCGCAACCAAGGCTTTGTCCAAGCCAACCAAGATATCCTTGCGGAAGAGACCCCGCATGATCACCCGAGAATCCATTTTTGAAACCCCAACGTTGAGCAGACTAGCCAACACTCGAGAGGAGATGTTCGAATCCAGTAGATACCCTTCGATGTCCTCCATGAAAGCTTTCCCAGCCAGGCATTTGATGGCAGCGAAGGTCAAATAATTTGGGTGATGAACAATATAGTGTAGCCGAAGGGAGGAGATGGGACCCTCAAAGGTGATTTGTCATTTGGAGCTTTTCAGCTGCACATGCATCACCATCCCACCCATTTCCAATTCTTTTGTAGAGACTAGGAGGATAAATTTTCTCATCGCACCCACAAAGCTCAATATACCAAACCATCAAAAGTTATGGGGATGAAACGATGC